>CM057456.1:1223340000-1223817500 GCA_016271365.2 Neoceratodus forsteri | reverse complement strand
AAAGAGTTAGATCTGATTTATTTAAGGGACTTGAACAAGGGAGGACGTAAACAGGTTAATTTGCTTAAAGGCTATATCAATCAAACAGTTATGCATGCACTTCAGGGTCCATAAACAGTCACACACTCTGGGTAACCAGATGGTGAATGGTGGGCTAGCCAGGAACGTTGCAGCTGGTTGGGGCCCTGTGATGGAAGAAAACAACATGCACAACACACACTACTTGTACTCCGGAGCCGGAAGGCTCGGTTTGTGAAAAGAAAACAAGACAATCAGATGTTAACACTTTTAGATTAGGCTGTTGTTGCAGGGCCTTTATAGTTACTCACGATACCCAAGACTGGACACAGGCTGGATGAAAATCGAGACAGTAGGTGGTTAATCTGGAGTGCCAGGAGAAGCAGGGCCCACATGCATCGCCGAGGCATTGTTCGTATTCAAGTGTGGAGCAGGGAGCTGATCCCCAGGCAGGTGTCTCATCGATGGCTTTCTCTGTGCAGTGGGTAGTCTGGCTGGTCCAGTGTGGCAAGGCCCTGGCCAAATGGAGACAAATTCAGATACAGTCCATTTTAGGCTGGATACAGTTTCCAGCAAGCAGAACACAATTCACAAAGTGGGGAACCAAATCACGACCCACTAACAACTTGCAGCACATTTACATGTAAGAAAATTCTACTGTACCAGGCAAACCGCTCTTCGGTCACGATCGCAAAGTCTCTGCACAAACTGGGGATTCAAAAGCAGCTGGAAATCCTGACAGGCCAATGGCATTCAGCAAAATCTTTGGTCTTCTTCAGGTATGAGCCTGGTAAAAAAATAAGTGGCTCTACTTTGTTCTCACAAACTTGGATTTAGTCCAAAATAATTCTCTTCTCTCCCTCTCTGTGGCAGCGAACAGACATGCAGGCCACATCTCAGACCTTTCACAGTTCTACCATGCAAAACTACACAGAACTCTTGCCCAGATCACGTGGGCTGTTACTACTTCACTTCTCAGCCCAGAACTGAAACTAGCTGCAGCAGCCTGGGAAATTCCCCAAGATCCAAAGGTTCGGTTGGCTGATCCTCCTGTCAGTCACAACAAAGGCTCCCCCTTCAGGTGTAAAAAGGTGCAAAAAGTCCAAAACTACAATTCCTACAGATTTTGACTCCAGACCGCTCCTGTAGTCCAGCTCCATTTTAGGTCCCACCAGTATTGATTGGTCCAATTCGGTAGTCCAGGACCAAGATAGTGGGGATAAAACAGTCCTTGCTGCAAAGAAGGCAGATTAGACAAACTACATTATCATTATCACTCTAAATGATTTTCTGCAAATAGTTACATCTTTCAACAGAGCTCCCTCTCAGATTACTTATGACCGCAATCCAGGCAGCTCTTAAAGAGACAGTGCACAGAGACTATACAGGCACTCTCTGGCAGTCACATTTAAACTGCAAAATCCCAGGACACCAGCCTGGCAGTGAGCATTTAGGCAAGCTCAAGGAAGGCTTTTCGGGAACCCCCATTTGTAGGGGGGATACATGTGTATTTTTTTGGGGGGAGCATTATCATGTTAGATATCTTACTTTCTTTTTGGCGGATCCTGCGTTTCTCCCCCCAATCCGCATGTACTGAACTAAGTGCACAGAATCCCCACAGCCAGCCCTGTGATGGCGTGAGGACGGGCTGCTGTGGGAGATGTCTTTGTGTCGGCACTTGATTGATCAAGTTAATATTCTGCAGTGGAGCGTTTTTTCACACTTAGTCTACCAGTACTGATCATGCTGACTCTGCTAGATCTGTTTAAAGGCAAAAAATACACCTCTGCAAAGTATTTACATAATCAACAAAGTGCCAGCACATAAACATCCCCCGCGGCTTAGCCTGTCACTCACCTCATCACAGGGCTGGCTGTGGGGGATTCTGGTAAAGTTAGTTCAGCTGCATGGTGGCTGGATGCAGGATCAGACAGAGAGAATGTAAGATATCTAACATGATAGTGCCTTAAAAAATATATAATTATAATTGGGAATTTGGGGCCTCTTGGTTCCACAGCACTTAGACCGTGGAGCTGAGGGTTCCCCTTTAAAATGTAGAAACGATGTGTCAGCTACTCTTGTAAGCAAACTATAATTATATGGTAGCCTTGAAAACCTATCCATCCAGGTTTAAAACCTCAGCCTCAAGAAAACCAGAACAATTATAAACAGTGTTGCAAACAAATAATTTCTTTAGTTGAAAAGCATGTTAACTTTTTTCCAGATGTAGCAGGGTAGAGCAGATCAGTTTGAGCTGGTGTTCAGTGTGGCCACTAGCTTTCAAAATCTGATAACCAAATCAGTATTTTAATGACCTGCAGTTTTAAGGGCTGAACTGAAAAAAATCACTTTATGGGCAAGTTGCCATTTTATTTAGGTTGGCAAGCAGAGCCCTGAGGCTTGTTTCCTGTTGCATCCTGGGGGTGGGGGTGGGAGGGGAGGTAATTGGGAAGGAATGTGTATACATAGAAGTACTAGGCTACAGTTGTTGGGCAAATGCATACATATGATTTAAAACTTACAGTTGAGTACAAGGCTTGCACTTATGAATAGATGTGTATATGCAATTTCAGTGTGGTTCATGTTATATTTCAGTTTCACAGTAGAGTTCTTGCTTCCTAGGGGCAAAACGGTTTTAAAAATTTGCAGTTGCAAGGGGAGTTTGGTAATTTTCAAAATCTGGTAGCCAGACCAGTTTATTTAGTGGCCATTGGCCACATGGAGAGCTGATTTGTCCCACCATGAGATGTATGTAGGATCTTTTTTTTTTCTTTTCTTTTCTTTTTGAGATGCATTGATTTTGACAGAACATGACAAACAGCATATTCAATGAAGTTCAAGTTAGAGTATAGTAGTAAAGAGCTGATCAGTGATATTACAGTAGTGTAGGACACGCCCTACCTATTGTAGCCGTTGCTGAGTGCATACCCATTTATTATCAGCAATAGCCTTTTTGTACTGCCCCTTAGTACTGTGTTGGAAAAATGTCTTTGAATAGGAGGTATACTTATATTTCATTGGTGATGTCTATAGACTTTCAGGACTGAAGTCTGTATCCATGGCATCTTTGATCAGTTTAGGTTGCAGGATTTGAAAATTCATCTTTCAGAGCAAACTTTATGATTTCTGGAAAGCTTCACCAGTGGTGGAACTTTCATTGGTCTGTACACTCTTGTGTCGCCAGTGGAACAGGTTTCCATCTTCACTTTCTAGGTTCTGCCTCTCTTACCTCGGAGTGTTATATTTTCTGTTAGGTTGCATATCTTCCATCAGTTCATATCTTCTGACTCTGATAGAATAGCACATGTAGTTTCAAAGCTGGCTACAGTCAGCCCCCAAACACACACAAACTTTGGGATCCTTTGGTTGTTGCTTGATCTCTGTCCAGTGTTTGAAGACTTGAGATATTTTCCTGGGGATTACTTCATTCCTTCAAGTTATGTTTAAGACTTGGTTTTACCCTTTTAGAAGGTTTAAAACTTTTGCTTTATGTAAGTTCATTTATTAACTTAATATACAAATACATTCTTAAAAATTACATTCTCACATTTGTTTCAATGAAAGTATTCTGAGTGATTTGTATTTCTATATCAGTGTTCCCTGTTTCCAAGAACTATAGAGCAGTGGTAAATGGGGGTGGGCAACCATTGGGAGGAGTCACTGTGGGGGTGGAGTCTTGGAATGCATAAATGGCAGAAAACGTTGGGCAAAAAGGGCGGTAATGTGAAATTATCCCTATATATGGATTCTGTTTGTAAACTGTGTTATGTTAAAAATAAATAAAAATAAGTACAGCTTGCTTAGCCAGACTGTTTTTCCAAATCCGTGCAGTCACAGAAAAAGCCCTTGGCTCCCAGCTGCAGATCCGACTCTTCCCCTTCACCAGAATCTCACATCAGAGAGATGAAATTATTTCTTGAGCTAGTTATGAAAAAAAAAAAGAAATCTTTAAATCACTTAACAAGGCAACTTGGTTATCTTGCTGCATCTGAGCTCTGATCTTCTCCTCCCCACAGCTGCGTGTGTGCCAGCAAGTATTTAAAATGGAGTCCGATTGACTAAGCAACAATATCCTGACAGTCCATACAGCTCAACAGCAGTAAGTAGAGTGATATCGGCACAAGAAAACATGCACATACCAGTGTGACTGCTGCTGCACTCCGTAGGGAGGCTGCTGGGCTGTCCATCAGTGTTCTGAGGCCATCTTTGACATCCTGGCTTGTGCAGCAACTCCTCATTACCCACTGCAGCAGTTCAACCACTATGTTGCCTGTACTGTGCCCGTGCACTCACTGACATTACAGCCTGACACAGTGACATGCAGATTTCCTCCCCCCCACCCAGAGACTTGCCTAATAATTACACACACTTTGAGTCAGTTTTTTTATTTCCTCTCTAAACGTGATGGGCACAAATTAAAGGTATAGGCGTGTGTGTGTGTGTGTGTGTGTGTGTATATATCTGTTTATTCCTCCTTCTCCAGCCCAGTTGCGGACTCCTTCAGTCGGCAAAGCACCACTGCACCACTTCTTCCTGACTACTGTCCCTCATTATGCCACTTCCCCCGACTGTCCCACTGTATCCCTTCACTGGGGGGGACCCCATCCTGTGGAGGGGAGACTTCTCAGGTGCCCACCAAGACCTTCATTCAGGCTTCGCTGGGGGGGGGGCGCGAAGGTATAGCATGGGGCAGTCCTGGGCTCCGCTATGTTGGCAGAGTGGTCCGCCATTATCCGGGTGGCTGGACGGCCATTTTCCGTGTTCCGGTTTCCCTGCCTCCTTTAACACACACCACGGTGTCCTGGCATGATCACGCATGTGGTCACCCATGCCACAAAGTAGAATGCTGCTACTGGCTGCCAGGAGCCGCCAATAGGTGGTGCATTCTTCACCCTTCCTCCCCTCCATGAGAAGAGCATCCAAAGGAGGCTCTGAAACCCTCTCTGCTGGCCTCCGCTCCTGTCATCCTGGATTTGGAAGCAAACCCGGGTCACCAATGTGCTAGGTGAACCCCTCCACCCAGTGCCACGGAGCTGGCCATAGGCATTTTATAAAGGACGGCAGCTGTTTGAAATAGCATGGTGGCCCTCCGCCTTGTTTTAATGAATGGGGAACACTGTATATGATTCTGACTTGGTAAGAAATGCATTTTCTTCTATATTTAATCTTTTGGAGATCCTATGTCCTTTGATTGCTAAAAATATCCTTTACAAGAGGGTATGATGTTGTGATTATAATATTTAGCAGTTTTTCAGAAAATTCAACAATTCCTCTACATTATCTCTGTGTTAGCTAACTTATAGGTTGTTTGTGTTACATAACTGGTTTGTAGTTAAATCTGTCTGCATATCTGTATCCCTGGGCCTCTTGATTTAGTGCTTTAGTGTAGAACCACTGTTTTTCCAGATATGGAATTGTCCCAATTGTGGTTGTGAAAAATGGCCAGTTTTGGAAATTTCCTGATGCTATTCAGCATTTAGGATGTAATAGATTATAGTGATGCACATGGAAAACAAAAATGTACACAGAAACACACACACACACACATTTTTAAAATAACATGTACTATAATTTGAGTTGATTTTAACTGCTGCGTTATCTGTGCCCAACAGCTACACAGCAAATACAAGCAAGTGAACACTGGTGTTGGCTAATGCTTGTTTTACTTGGTTTTTGTTTATAGGTATGTTTGCTGTAATCTGTCTAGCCAGCATGTTCTTTTTATGCAGATGTAGAATGCTGGCTGTAACAACAGGCCTAAAAGTAAAACACAAATGGAACTTCACTCGCCTGATGCACATGTTCTCCCCCAACCAAAGATGTGATCTAGAAGAGTTTTCACATGCATTTGGGGTCAGATCTACTTTTTACCATTTACAACATTGGGAAGGGAGCGGGGGGTGAGGTTGGTCACACAGAGAAGAGGTTACAGAGAAAGAAAAAAGGAAGGGAGGAAAAGAAAATTAGGCAAGGTCAGAAACAGAAAGCAGAAGAGCCATCTGAAATCATTTTGGAAGAATGAGAAAGAGAGAGAGAGAGAGAGAGAGACAGAGTGTGTGTGTGTGTGTGTGTGTGTGTGTGTGAGATAATACATAATGTGTGTTTATAAAAGTGAAATTAATGGGAGAAAAAAAGAGACCACACAGCAAAAGAGCAAGTGAGAATTAAAATTAAAAAGGACCTGTTCATGACTGCAAGAGAGCATGTGTGACCGTAGTGTGTGTGTGTGTGTGTGTGTGTTGGGGGGCAAACAGGCCTTAGAAATGGTGACAGTCATGCTTGTAGAGTATTTTCATTCGGGGCTTCTTCAGTTGTAGGACCAGCTGCATAGCTACACCAGGTGCTCTTTCCAGTAACCCCCCATTGTTGCTGATAAAGAGCAGCAATCCTGACTGAGATCCAAAACTTTAATTGTTGAACACAAATCCCACTCTCACCAGGGGTACTGAAATTCAGACTGTATCCAGCTGCCCAATTTTACTCACAAAGAGTACTTTGTTGGTTCAGTGCTTCTTCTAGTCCACATTCTTTCAATTCAAGAGATTCTTTACATCAGCTGTTACACAAATCTAAGGATAAGGTGCTTGTTCAAGTTAAGCCTGCAAGGACTTTTACTTGTACCCAGTGCTGGCACTGCTGCAGGAAGAACTGCGGCACCCCTTTGGATAAGATGTTAAAATAAGATCCACTTTCCCCATCTATGGTAACTGTCTAGCTTAACATCTTATAAGTACACAGTAAAGCAGAGGCCCTTTGGGTTACACTGGGAGTCGGGGACAAAGCCCCTATCCGGGTAGGAGTCACATACAGACCCCCATCCCTGGAGGCCGACGTAGACAAGGAGCTCCTGGAAACCATCTCGATGATGCCAGACAGAGGTGAGTTGTTGCTTGTGGGAGACTTCAGTCTACCGGATGTGGATTGGTCCTCATACACAGCATCCTCAGACCAGAGCAGAGAGTTTCTTTTTTCGCTAAGGGGAGCAAGTTTGTGTCAACAGGTGAACTCACTCACCAGAGACAAAGCAGTATTGGATTTAGTGCAGACAAACAGCACAGGGATCCCAGAAGCACAGGTGGGAGCCAATCTAGGGACCAGTGATCACAGTTCAGTCTGATTTACTGTGAACAGTATGGAGGAAAATAGTCACACCAAATTCTATGTACCAAATTTCAAAAAAACTGTCTTCCCCAAAATGAGAACTATGATTGCAAGGAGGAATCACAAGAGATGTAGAGGACTGGGGGAATACTCTGAAGGCTGCTCTGCATACAGTAACAACTGTATGCACTGAACAGATCAGCAAGTCCAAAAGAAGGAAAATTCCTCTCTGGTTCTCTCACGAAGTAGCATCCAAAATCAAAGAGGCGAAAAAGACTTTTACACAATTCAAGCAAACAAAACATGAAACAGACATGGAAGAATACAAGAACAAATTAAAGGAGGCAGGGAAAGCTGTTAGAAGGGAAAAGCATAGACAGAAGAGAAAATAGCACAGGGTATTAAGGAGGGAGACAAAACCTTCTATAGATACATAAGCGAAAAAAGAAAAAACTAAGGGAGGAATAGTCTGACTAGTAACCAAGGAAGGTAAGATGGCAGAGAGTGATGAGCACAAGGCACAAGTGCTAAACAAGTTATTTTGCTCTGTCTTCACCATAGAAGATCGTGGCAAAGGTCCCACACTGAGCAGGCAAAGGAAGATACCCAGGGAGCAGGTACTAGCCCCTTCACAAGGGAGAGGGTCCTAAAAGAGCTTAATAAACTGAAAGTGTAAAAAGTCATGGGACCAGACGCCATGCACTCTAGGATATTGAAGGAGATCCGAGAGGAACTGGCCGCACCATTGGCTGAGTTCTTCAACAAGTCACTAGACAGCGGGGAAAATATCTTAGGACTGGAAACAGGCAACCGTTGTGCCCTTACACAAGAGCAGAAACAAAGAAGAGTTAGGAAATTACCGCCCTGTCGGTTTGACATCAGTTGTGGGGAAAATGATGGGAGTCGCTGCTAAAAGAGAGGATGGTGATGTACCTAACAGATACTGGAAAAATGGACCAAAAGCAACATGGCTTCACAGCAGGATGCTCTTGTCAAACTAACTTGATTGACTTCTTCGACTGGGTCACCAGAACTTTGGATCGGGGAGGGGTGGTGGACGTTGTGTACCTAGATTTCAGCAAGGCCTTTGACACCATCCCTCACAGAAGGCTAACCAACAAGCTGGAACATACGGGAGTTGGCCAGAAGATGGTCAGCTGGATCAGTAACTGGCTGAACAGTAGGACCCAGAAAGTGCTAGTCAATGGATCAGTGTCAAGGGAGGGTAGGGTGACCAGTGGCATCCTGCAGGGATCGGTACTGGGACCGATCCTATTTAACATATTTATAGCAGACGTAGCGAATGGGCTAACAGGGAAGATTTGCCTGTTCGCAGATGATACAAAACTCTTTAACAGAGTGGACACAAGGGAAGAGCAGACAACATGGAAGCTGACCTTAGAAGGCTAGAGGATTGGTCCAGGGACTGACTGGCAGTTGCAATTTAACACCAAAGAGTGTAAGATAATGCACTTGGTCAAGAGGAACCCTGGGAAAAAGTACATATTGGGAGTCATCAACTTGAGGAGACACAAATGGAGCGAGATCTCGACATAATCAATACTGACAAATTAAAGGTAGGAAAACAATGTGAGAAAGCAGCTCAGAAAGCGGGTGGTATCCTCGGATGTGTAAGTAGAGGTATTTTTAGTAGAAAGAGGGAGGTTATCATGCCCCTCTACAGGTCCTTGGTTAGGCCACACTTGTAGTACTGCATTCAGTTCTGGAGACCTCATCTCAAGAAGGACATTGACTATTTGGAAACTGTGCAGAGAAGGGCTGCTAAGATGGTGCATGGACTGCATCACAGGTCATATGAAGCAAAACTTGGGACACTGAACCTATACTCCCTTGAGCAGAGAAGAAACAAAGGGGACATGATTGAAACATTTAAGTACGTGAGGGGATTTAATGCAGCTCAGATAGGCAATCTATATCAACAGAACACGGCAGCATGCATGATATGGGACTGGTAGGAGGAAGGTTCAAAAGCAACCTCAGGAAGTACTTCTTCACAGAGAGAGTGATAGTCCTGTGGAACAGCCTGCCCCAGGAGGTGACAGCATCAAAGACAAGCAGGTAGTTCAGACTCGCATAGGACAGACATAAAGGACAAATTAGGACAAAGGCTGCATAGGGAGAGGGGTAGTTTCTAGGGCAGACTAGATGGATTGCACGGTCCCCACCTGCCGACGCTTTTCATATGTTTTTATGGCACGCTTCAAAAATAGTAGGGATTATTACACATATTGTGACAAATGTTTTTAAGACACGACAGGATGTGCGTTGTTTTGGAATAATGGCACACCTCATGTTCATAATTCCTAAAATTGCAGAGCAAGTTGTCTTATTGCAGTTATGAACTGGATTAGTATAAATTAGTAGAACATAAAAAAACATAGTTTTTGAGTTTTAAAAATAGTATAGACCAGCTAGAAAAACTCTACTACATGTCCAGTGACTGAAAAAATATCCACGATATTGAAAAGGTTAAAATGGCTTTATTAAGTTGCTAGAGTAGCACCCCACCTGTCACCAACGTTTCACATCAGTCAGATGCTTTTTCAAGATGAGAAAGATGAAAAGCATCTGTATTATTTGAAACGTTGACTACAGGTGGGTGCTACTCTGGCAAATTAATAAAGCCATTTTAACCTTCCCAGTATCGATGATATTTTTTCAGTTGGACGTGTAGTTGAGTTTTTCTAGCTGGTATGTATGACTATTCACTTGGCTCAGTCATGCTGTGTCTTGAAGCTGCCCCCAGTGCCATTAAAAAAATATAGTATTTGTAGATTATAGGATCTTGTGTGTGTGTGTGTGTGTGTGTGTGTGTGTGTGTGTGTGTGTGTGTATATATATATATATATATATATATATGTGTGTGTGTGTATGTATGTTGCTTTCAGTAACTCTATGTGGATAGTAGATGAAGCTCCTACTTCCTGTAGTGTAAAGTTACATTAAGGGCATTGGAGGGTTGGTGTGTTAGCATCAGGCACTCATGCACTAGATGTCATTGTTGTTTGAGGGTTAGCCCAATAGTGTCAGGCATCACTTCAGAGGAGTTTAGTTTTAGCAAGGGGATATGTAAGCAGTATGCTGGTATTCTACTCATTGGGAGTGTTTATCAGTGAGTGAGAGAAGAAGCAAGACTGGGAAAGGAGGGTCCTTCAGAGAAGTGTTAGTATGATGATTACTCCGGATAAGATTTTTTTGGGATGAGTACTTACTGTACTCCTCATTTTGAAAGTGAGGTGAGTAAGACCAAATTCAGATACATACAAATGTCTGGACAGGGTGGAGTGAGGAGTACATTTTAAAAACAATGTAGTTTTTTTTCTAGATAAGAATTGATCAGGTGCCAACAATGCTCCAGATAATGTTGGCAGGTACGAGTGATTTACTTGCCAGTCTTAAAATATAGTGAGCAAAACAAAATTGGGATGCATATGAGTGGTATGCTACTTTTGAATCACCAGTTATGTTATGAAGCACTATTCTTTGGTGTAGAGTATTTACAAATGTTGGGTGAGTATTGGTACTCATTAAAAAGAAAAAAAAATTAATTCTGAAGAGTATATCCTAAAATGAGGAAAGTAAAAACAGGTTGGTATTCCCCTTATCTGGAGCCCTGTTTGGGATGTGTTTTGCCATTGGATGAGAGGAGATGATACTGGGACTAGAGTTGTTGTCCAGAAGCTCAGGGTGTCATTACAGGAGCCGGCAGCCTACTACTAGATTAGAGGTGTGGCTGGTAGGATTAAATCCCTATAACTCCACACCCTAGAGTGGGTTATTGCGCTTATAACCTATGTATTTGTTTTATTTTCTCGCTCAGTATTATCTTTCCATTGTTTAAAAAAAAAATCACTTAGCAAATATCTAGTTAGTTACTTTTGAACTGCAATTAATGTGTTGTTAGGGTATTACTTAGACTTCTACAAGGTAATGCAGTTGTAGTGCACACAATACATTCATCTTTGCTGTTCTGCAGCACTTACATAGACAGCACTTGGGAGTTTCTCATTACTCTGCATCAGAGTTGCGCTCCAGCATGTGGCTAGTAACTGATGGATGGCGGTTGCTGCACACTGCTAGTGTTACACTTCAGATGTGTTGTATTGTTTAATAAACATTGCTGGTTCTGTATTATAAGACATAGTTTGAATGTATATTAAGTGCTGTACAGGTGACTCGATGGGCTGACAAAAAGACTGCAGATAGTAAACTGAGCAAGGTGTAGGATCTCAACTTCTGCTGCTCAGCGGGGTAGCGCTATGAAAGGACAGCTCCTGTAAGAATACTTGTTCTACTAATTACACACACATAGTGTATCAAACACACAGAAGATGTACAATGGTAACGCTGTGTGTACTTACTATTACAGCGTGCGGTGAGACAGCCTCGAGTTCTGTTCATGCTTCAATGGTGATCTGAAACTTCAACATTCTCGTATGGCTAGAATACTTCATAGATAGATGCAGAGGTAGATGGTTGACTCCTGAGGCTGCAGAACCACTGGCATTGCTGCAGACTATGAGGCAGGGTTTTGAAGTACGAGCATGTCACAGTGCAGATGAAGCACTGTAAGAGTACGATGACACGTTTTGCTGTAGCTGACAAAATTATCCTCTGACAGCAACTTTCTGGACTCTCATAGTTACAGGTGGCAATTTCCAAGTACTTGTGTGTAACGATGACGCTATATGCGCAAGTCTGCTGCGGCTATACATGACCCAGGCTTACACTGTCAACCATCTGCATGTAGTACTTCGCAAACAGGCAGTATAGTATGCCACGACATGTCCACTACGCTATGACAGCACTGTTAAAGTCCTCCGTTCCGAGCCAACTTAAAACATGGTGTAGGTGGACTGTTGGAGGCGTATGCTATATGATTATCTCTGTGTCAGCCTGCCACAATTATGCACATCACAGTGCTATGTGCTTCTTTTAAGTGTGTAATATGACCCTTATAGATTTCTGTTTGCAATAAAACCAAGGCCATGTTACTAATAAAGTTTGCTAGTGCATATACCCGTGTGGAAGCTGTGTATCTTTGCGCAGTTCTGGTATTACATAGTTGATATATACTCCAGAGCCTGTATGATTTCTGATGGGTAACTATATGTAACTATGGCACCGTATTATGTGGAAAGTGACACAGAAAGGAAATGTGCCATGTCTGTTCTGGGGTGTTGATTAGAGAAGGACTCCTGGTTGCTTGAGAAGCAGTTTCTGTTGCCTAACAGATGAGCTGATAACATGCATTCCACGGATGTTTCAGCTCTGGATCACATAGGAAAGCTAATTCACATGGACAGAGAGAAGCAACACTGCATTTATGCCTCCCATTTGGCAATGCATATGTGAAACAGCGTCTGTTAGTTAGCAGTTATTTTATCTGCAGGGCGATACAGCACACCTTCAGATGGCTGGCTTTGCATCTGCTTCTGCAGTCAAAGATTTACAACACATCCTCTGTACTGTTCTCCTGATGTGAATTGTTGTAGTACGGAGTTACTAACAGTTCTGTCTTTGCACAAAACACACTGTAAGACTTGTAAGAACACTGAAACACTTTTATTGAACAATAACCACTTTAGACTTCACTTAGCAAGCTTAGTGAAACTATCATTTTGACATCTGTCTCAACAGCATTTTTCCTAAACAGACACACCTCTGTCCCCTTACTTTCTATGCTACTGAACAATTCCCAATACTATCTGGTGTATGGTCATTGTTAGTGCGTCCATCTGTAGCTCAAACATTACAGGTGCAAAACTATATATACCACTACAGTAGACTGCTACTGATTATTTTACTCTGTCACACAGATGTGTGCATTGCAGCATGGAAACAGGTACCAGTATATGTTGCAGTACTTGCGGCTAACTGTGTAACCTACTGTGGTAGTACTTCTGCTAAATCAAATTACAGCAGTATGAATGTTGTGACCTGTGACCCTCTGAGGAAACGGCCAAGAATCTCAGTGGTTCTACTACTATAGATGACTGAGCTACTGCAGATATGTTTACACGTATTTACTTATACAGTATTGTAGTTGTTCACAATCCTGTATGACAGCCTTCTGGAATTAGCTGTTTGAGTGCTGTACTTTTGACTTGTACCAATCTGTAATACTGGTAGCAGCTGTTGTAGTACTTCACAGATCTGCTACCTATAACACTGCCATATTCACAAAGTCAGTCTCTGCAATGGTTTCATATTAAAGCATTGCAGTACTGCTACCCTTCTAATGTACCAACCAGTTTTGATTGATAACTATATAGATCTGAAGATCTGTATGTGCATGTTAACTTCACAGCACATACCAGTACTTTTCTATCTATGAAGGTGCAACACTTCAAGTGACACACACACCTTTAAGATCTCTGCTTACTGACCTGCAGTTTAGCTTACCTTTGCAGTGATGTGTGTTGTCTGCTTGTGCTGTTTCATACAATACTGTGCAATGGATTAGAAACAATCAGATCTGTATCTTGCTGGACTGCGATACTTAGTTCTCTACTTTGTATCTTACTCTTTTTGCAGTACTATTGATTATGATGGTGAAATTCTGTAGATCAGAGACTGCAAACATTCAATCTTTGGCAGTGGAAACGTCTGCTGTTGCTTCAGTAGATGGCTGTTGCTGAATGTGTGAGAAGAAGAAGAATTTTATATAGCGCTTTTCATACACAGTGTATCCCAAAGCGCTTTACAAGCAATTCTAGACTGGTAATGAAGTGACTGAATGTGTAGTGGCAGCCATATTGCACATCAACACCCACAAACAGCCTGGATAATTGCATGAACCGGTTTATGGGTAGAAGGATGTTGGCCAGGACACTGGGAATGTCCCCCACTCTTTGCAAAGAGTGCCCTGGGTTCTTTTACTTCCACCTGGATACCCACCAGGACAACACCAGGATGGGTAGAAGGGACCTTGCGTCTCATCCAGAGGATGGCACACCCCAGCTGTACAGCACCCCCCTAATACTGTACTCTGATGCCAGCGTTTTAGGTGCAAATTCAATCCCGGTGTGGGACGAGAACTCACGACCTTCTGGTCCAGAGGCGGATGTGTTACTGAGCCATGCTGACACCCTTATTATGCTGTGTTGTGATCTGCACTCATTGCCACTGCACCTTGTCTGGAGATTACTGCTGTAGTTCGTACTCCTTCAGTTGTGCATTGACTGCATGGTGGCACATCATTGTCCCCTGTCTGCTGCTGCACAGATATTGATGTACTACTGCTGTGTGCTGCCTTTGTTTGTGTCTGTTGCCCATAGGAGGATAACAACTTACTCCACTTCTGATGGTGGGTAGATGATGCTGCCCAATAATTTTTCAAACTGGTTTTGCAGCGATGGCCTGTTACTGCCATTATCTCTCGTGATGCCAGTCCAGCTTCTGACAATATTTGTACTGTTGTACCATGTATACAGTATTAGTATATCTTTGAGTCAGTCCGGCTTCTGGAGAAATTCTTGACATTAACTCCCCTAGATAATTAACACCCATGGGCTGTAGAGTGTACCAATGCTCATCAAAGGGATGAACGACACGTTTTGGATGCAGGTACAAAGCTTGAGCCTTAGGAGGACACCTGCTAACGTACTGTTTATACAGCTGTATAGGGTGACACGCATTGGAGGGATCTGCAGAAAGAAAGCCATGATGACTTTCTTTGTTAGCCTCATGTCACTATGTTTCTTGCTGTGTGGATTATATGAGAGAGCCAAATACTCCTGTCCAGTGCTGCCTTTTTTTTTTACTGTGAAAGAGTCTTGTTTCAGATCTCGAACTCCTTCATGGCCACGTCGTGCAAGTCCCAACTGGAGCTCAAACCCCACACACCTGACAAGTCCCAGTGGTGTACCTGGTGACACTTTTTGAGAACTTCGTAGTTTCTTAAGATCTGATTCAGTGATTACGGGGTGGTGGATTAAGCGATCCTGGCCATCTCTTCTAATTTGTGTTAAGACCGCTATGATTACATTGTTTGCATTGTGGAATGTAGGTTCTGTGCAGATGTTGCTTCAACGATTGATGTCGCTGTTATTTTTATAACGGTTAGTACCTGCTCTGAGACAGAGTAAGCTGCTAACTGTGTACTTCTTGACCTGGAATCCTCTTACTGATGCATAAAACTGTCACAGAAGACATCTGATCTGCAGCTATGTCTTTGACGTTGACTTTATGTCTCTGCTGGATAGCCAATCATTGAAGACATTTACTGCCCACACAGTGCTTTTCTGTGTTTTTCATTCATCTTTGCGTTTCTCTAAGATGGCATTATCTGCTGAAGATGTAGCTAAGTGTCTTTGCTGCACTTCTCCTGATACACTACTCCTTTCCAGATTTGGTTCTCGTTCTGAAGAGTGAGGATGCTTGCGTCTTGATTTTGTGCTCTTTTTCCCTGATTGCACTACAGGATTTGATAGTATAGCTGTGGAACTTTGATGAGAACTACTCACTGTTGTCAACTTATAGCTTTGAACAGGGCTACTTGGCTACCTTACTATGCTGTTCAATTTCAATACTTCTGTTAGCTGTGATAGCTTTAACTGCTTATAGATGTGGTATCTTGCATGTTTCTCAACTGTGTCTGTTGCAGCTGACACCTTCTGCTTGTCTATCTTTTGTACTGTACATTTACTAAGTTGACATTGTGAAACACTGCATGGCATTGAATATGTATGGTTAACAGTGATTTGTTAAACGAAATGTAAATAAAATCGCATCTGTCCTGCCAACAGTCTGGACACCTACCACCCGATTTTGCACTGTGCCTTTAACTGCAAACTCCCCATACTGTACACTATCTCAGCTTCTGTGACTGAAGAGTCAGTAGTTCTGTCACTGATGACTGAAATGTACTTTGTTCCCATAATTTTTTCTTGTAGCGCCATGTGTTCAACCTTGGCTAAATAGTGGATAAAGTTGCAGATGTATTTGTCATTCTGATGTGTTGAACTGATATCTATTATTTATTTATTTAAAGATTTTGTTGACCAGGTAGGTACACTAGACAAGTTTTATGCCTATTTTCAGGTACGACCTGGGAGAGTACAATGAAAATACAGGTTCAAACAGGGTACATAACAACAAGAGGGGCAATGTACTGAGTAAGAAAAGAACCAGGTGAACATAGTCTACAGTAAGCAGTAATGGGTAAAATAAATGTATACATACACATACAGAATAAAATGGGCAAGTCATTCAATGGCAGTAGCAGTAAGTACAGTGTGTGAGTGACCTTTTTATTAGAGCCACAGAAACAAATAATTCCTGAGCAGATAAACAAGCAAATCACATGCTTCCTAGAGTTAAAGGACAGTAGGCAGCATCATTAGAGCTTGCAAGGGGTATCCCAGGGTTGGGTGAGACCAATTTAGAGACCTGGTTAAGGTGGCTAGCCCTTTCATTTCATCAAGGCTGCACATCCACACAAAGTCTGTTAAAGGACGTCCTTTCTTAGGAATTGCCTGGCATGTGCGAAACAGTTTATCCAGATGGTTAAGCATTGTTTCATTCATGTTCTTCAGCATTCCTTCTGCATTACTTGTCCCTGGAGTAGCAGTGTTGGCATCCTGCTTTTCCTTTGCCCTAGCATGAGCTTTACTGACATTGTGGGACGACACAGAGTCAAGCCGGAAGTTATCTGTACCAAAATGAAAATGATTGTTATTGCCCGCCTTACCCAACTGTATTTCATGTTTGATACACAAATGGCAGAACATCAGATCTTTTGCACCATCATACCCCGACAAGTCATATTTTTCTAGCCAACACTGCAAGAACTGACGGCTTCGCTTTGTCTTTTTGTACTCGTAATCTTTTGTTTGTCTTCGTCAGCATGCTTTCTATTAATGTCAGCTGGGTTACTGACTTCTTTAACATATTTCCATATTTTCAGATTTGTAGTTAATAAAGTTGTGTCGTGAAAAGCGTGTGCGCCTTTTTCTTCCTTTTTCCCTTCCTGTTTCCACCCTGGCCACAGATCCCAGAAATGCTTGATTGTCCCCAGTTCTATTAAAAAATGTTTACGCCAGAAAAAAAGGTAAGGATAAATTCAGCAGCAACGACCCATAATGTTTGTTTGTTTTTATTCTTTGGCAACCAGGTAACTCCCATTGGGCACAAGACCCATTTACAGGGGTGGCCCCAGAACACAGGGAGGTTGTGACTTTCTTAGGGTCACACAGTATGCAAGTGGAGGCTGTGGGAATTTAAACTCAGATCTGCTGGATGCACAAAACCCATTCTCAACCTGTTTCTCTCTGTTAAACACTCTCCAGTTTTCCTTTCCATGACACCCATGTATTCTGATATGCTTTGACCACCTTTTTTGATAATTGAACTATTGGTACTTGTGGTATCCTCAATACTACATTGTGTTCCCTTTATCTCACCTACTGCTGTTTCTTTTTAAATGTCTAAGATGTTACCTGGAGTACAGTGTGTAGTTCTTGAGACCTCACCTTGGAAAGGACATAGACTAGAGACAGTGCAAAAGAGAGCTACAAAAATAATACTTGGACTCCACAACAAGACATACGAGGAAAGTCTGCATGACCTAAACATGTGCTCCCTGGAACAATGCAGAAAAGGGGGGGGGGAGAGACATGGTCAAAACCTTTACGTACTTGAAGGGTATTAAACATGGTCCAGGTTCAGGACCTATTTCAGATCAAGAATCATGCAAGAGCGAGGGGGGCATGGCATGAAGCTGGAAGGAGGCAAGTTCAAGAGTAACGTAAGAAAGTTCTTATTTACCAAGAGGGTGGTGGATACTTGGAATGGCCTTCCACCAGAGGTAGTGGAGACTAGGTCAGTTGGATTGTTCAAGAAGGCATGGGAGAGGCACAAAAGTATTATAACACTGAACAGCAGTTAAGGGAGGGGGCTAGGCTTATGGGCAGACTAGATGGACCATGCTGTTCCCTTCTGCCGTCACTTTCTATGTTTCAGTTTCAGATACACCATTCCATGCTGTTTATTCCAATGGCCTGTAAAGGTGTAGCTGATATCATGGAATGTTCAGGTTGGTAGTATAAAAAATTAGAGCAGCAGCTGCTGAGGACGTAGGAGACAAATAATCAACACAGTGACATAGGAAATAAAAATGTGAAAACTAATTTGAAAAAGTGGGTCTAAAACATATGAGAGTATAGGAAAAACAAAAAGGAACCCATTACAGCATATAAAGGCGTAAAAACAGTTTCCTATCATGGCAGTAAATTACCATACTTAAAATTCAGAGTTGAAAATATTAGGTTGATTTACTACTAATGGCCATACTTTACACCTCCTAGACAGACTGGTTTTACAAAGCAAAGGCCTGTGACTAGTGACATCAGAACTTTTTTTATAATCTCAATATGCATACAAAAGTGAATTATTTGATAGAATCAGTTTTAATACTATCTGAGCACTCAACATGGCCCACAAACTGGACTACATTTAATCAAAACTGAATGACCAGATAAGGACACTGAAAACTGGATTATCTGGTCTACAACTGGACAGGCAGTAACCCTTGAACTGTGCTGCTCCTGGACATAGTCACAAATCTGCCTGCCATGAGTATTGAGCTAAACAAGGAAAGGTAACCCGTCGCTCATCACTACTATAAAGTACTTAATTTTAATTTTTGGTTTTGTTTTTATAGTTTTTTTTTTTTTTTTCCCCCTGCTTATGATTTATTAAGGCATGGGGTATGTTAATTGGTGAGCTATAGTGTTAATATAAATTTACATAATGTTTCATGCATTGCGTTTGTTTTAATGCACATTTTATGTAATAACTTGAATAAATTTATACCAACATACTTACATACTAAAGAGCCGGCAGAATAGGCCAAATGGTCTGTCTTGGCTGCTCGAAAGCCAGCAACCTAGTGGCTGCTCACCTTACCAACCCCCTAGCCCCCAAGAGAGTCTTCTTTTTATTCAGATATCCCTTATACCTGTCCCACCCCTTCTTGAAGCCCTCCACTGTGCCCTTTTCCACCAGTCACCCAGGCAGCGTATTCCACGGCTCCACCACCCTCTATAAAGAAATGCCTCCTACACTCCCCCTGTAATGTCACCCCTCCATCTTCCACTCATGACCCCAGTAGCTCCCCCCCCCCCTTTAACCTAAACAGCTCCTTTACTCCACTCCTGGTTATTCCTTTTACATACTTGAAAACCTCTATCATATCTCATCAATCCCTTCTCTCCTCCAGTAAATAAAGCCCAAGCTCCTTCAGCCTTTCCTTATAAGGCTTCCCTTCCATGCCCTGAATCATCCTGGTCACGCTCCTCTGAACCCTCTCCAGCAGCACTATGTCCTTCTTCAAATGAGGTCTCCAGAACTGTACACAGTACTCAAGCTGCGGCCTGACGAAGGCATTATACAGAGGGAGGATCACCTCCCTACTTCTGGATGTAATACCCCTGGCTATACAGCCCAGTATCCTGTTTGCTTTGGCTACTGTTCTTCTACAATTCTCAGAGTTATTCATTTTGACATCAACCACCACCCCTAAATCCCTTTCTCCCAATGTGGTTTGCAGTGTGACCCCCCTCAAAGGTGTATACATGGCCTGGGTTTTTTTACCCCCAAATGAAGTACCTTACATTTCCCGGCATTACATTTCAGTCCCCACCTTCTTAACCACTCCACCAGGGTATCTAGATCCCCCTGGACTGACTCCCTTGCTTCTTTACAATCCACCAGTGCTCCCAGCTTTGAATCATGCGCAAAGACTCTCAACCTATTTTTAACCCCCCTCCCTATATCCGAGACATAGGCATTGAACAAGAGTGGGCCCAATACTGAACCTTGAGCGACCCCACTGATTACCTTTCTGGGGGAGGAGAGTATCCCACCCACCATAAACCTCTGTATTCCTACTTCCACATATCGTGCCTTCCAATGGGACACCCTTGAAAATGGGAGTCGCACTGCAGTACTCTTTCTTTTTGAATGATTCTAAATAAAATTAAGCATCAACCTACAATGGACAGTGCTGTTATGGGATATTGTTACACATATGAGGTGTATTTTATCTTGTATGTTCAACAACTCAAGGCATGCTGGTTTCTGTTTTGATATGCTGCATATCATTTCTGTTCTTTCCCCTTGTAAGATAGCCGCATACCTCATTCTCTAGACCCATCTTCCATCTGGACACTACCACACCACTTTGAAGCCTGCCGTCCTAATGCTTTAGCAAGGCCTTGTGGTCTTCACATGAATCCATCTTGGGGTAGTGGGTTCCTAAGAAGCAGATGGGCCACTGAGAAATGTGTAGGATGGGAGTGTCACTGCTGTGCTAGCTTTTACTTTTTCTCCCTTTTTTAGGCCCTCCCACCTCAGTGTTAGTCGGGCCGTCACCACCAAGCCTGTCCAATTGGGGGATGTGGGTGGGTGGATGTCGAGTGGTCACCCACAGCATCTGTGCATCCCCTGCTGGCCCACACAGGAGTCTCTGTGGCCATGAGTTGGAAGCATCCTACACCCAGAGACCAGCATGCTGTCTCAACAGATACCAGTATCTCATATTGCAGTGTACCCCGGAGTGTGTTATTTTATTGCATTTATAAAACTGCTAGTTTTGAAAAATTGTAAAAATATCCTTTTTAATTGTGAGATTTTGTGTTCCATCAAATTAGAATGAAACAAGGCAAGCTTTTGTGTTCTTCTACTGTTGAGTAATAGTGCTGCTGCTTGGTACTTTATGGGGAAGGAGGAGCAGCACTGTGAAAGGGCGAGTAAGGTATAGCGTGATTGGTATTTGTGTACATCAGTGCTGTATAAGAATACACTACATAGAATAATATGGGCAACCATGCACAGTTGCCTGTGTTTCCATCCAGGGGATTCAAAAGCTAGCTCTAGAGGTCTCCAGTGTTAGCAGAATCCCCAAGATAGACTGGTTGCCCAGACAGTGTTTTTTATGATGGCTGATATTACCCCCCCAACATAAACTCTTACTATTTTTTTTTTAAAGATAAAAATACTAACATACTAATTGCCAGCAGATTAGGTCTTACAGTCTATTGAGTGTGCTCGAACCTCAGATCCCTAGTTGGGTGCTGAGGCCCTTCTCTCCCATTCCAGAAACCCCTATCATCCATCCCACCCCCTGGGCCAGGCCATCATCTGATACATCCGCTTTCTGTGTCTGTCCCACCCTCTCTGGAAGCCCTCCACTGTGGATCTCTGAACCAGCTCGCCAGGCAGTGCATTCCAAGGGTCCACCACCCTCTCGGTGAAAAACCTTCTCCTCTTTCCCCCCTCACCCTTTCACCTTCCAACTTCAAACCATGCCTTCTGGTGATACCTCCCTGCTTTAGTCTAAAGATCCCCTCCATGTTTACCCTATTTATTCCCTTGAGGTAACTTGAATACCTCAATCATATCCCCCGTCTCTCCTCTCCTCCAATGAAAACAGGCAGAGCTCCTCAAGTCTGTCCTCATACGTCAAATCCCCTAGTCCTCGTATCATCTTAGTTGCCCTCCTCTGTACCCTCTCTAGGAGCTGTATGTCCCTCTTCAAATGTGGTCTCCAGTACTGTACACAGTACTCAAGGTGTGGTCTAACCAGTCCATTGTACAGCAGCAGAATCACTTCCCTGCTCCTAGAGGCGATCCCCCTTATGATGCATCCCAACATCCTGTTTGCCTTGCTAGCCGCTCTCCTGCACTGCTCAGAGTTATTCATACATGCATCCACCATGACTCCTAGGTCTTTTTCCCCTGTTGAGGCCTCCAGCGCCTCCCTCGAGTGTACCTGTGTTCAGGTTCCCGCCCAAGATGTAAAACCTTGCATGATGATATTGAAATTTAATGTCCATGTGTGAGCCCAGCTTTCCAGGGTGTCCAGGTCTCCTTGCAGGGCCAACCTCCCTCTTCCCCATCAACTACTGCTCCCATCTTGGAGTCATCAGCTGAAGAGACTCATTTCACACCTATACCCTCCCTGATGTCCGATATGTATGCATTAAACAGGATCGGACCCAGGACGAGACCCTCAATGTCCACTACCAACATCTCTAGGGTTTGAGAGCTCCCCACTGACCACTACTCTCTGGATGCGTCCAGCTAGCCAGTTTTCAATCCATCTGACCATCAAAGGGCCTACTCCCAACCCCGTCAGTTTCTTCACCAGACCATTGTGGGGGACAGAGTTAAACGCCTTGCTGATTTCCAAGAATAATACATCCACAGGCTTTCCCTGTCCAGTTCTGATGTTATCCATTCGTAGAACTCCACAAGATTGGTTTGACATGATCTACCTGGCACAAACCCATGTTGCAGACTATCCAGACCTCCACCTCCTCCAATTACACCCCAATTGTTCCTTTAGTATACTCTCCATTAATTTTCCACCACAGAAGTCAAACTGATGTGGGTCTGTAGTTCAAGTACTTCCTCGACCCCCGCCCTTTATGGATTGCACCACATGTGCCTCTCGCCAATCACTAGGTACCTCCCCTGTCTCAAGCAACCTGTTGAAGAGCTCTGCCAGGGGTGCAGCCAGTATGTCCGCCAATTCCCATAGTACTCTTGGATGAATGCCATCCGGCCCAGGAAATTTCTCTTTCTTTAGGGCCTTGAGGGCTAACCACACCCTTTCAGTGGAGATAGCATCATCCGTCCCCTCCACCTTACTGGCCTTTTTATCCTTATCCTGATGACACCCCTGGGGTACCTCCCTCTTGCTCCATTTCTGTTGCTCCCCTGATCCCACTCGCTACCGCATCTATCCCCATCGTGCCTTGCTTTGTAGATATCCCATCCCCCTCCCTAGTGAACACCGAGGCAAAGTACTTGTTTAATATCTCTGCCTGGTCCCTCGCTTCTCTTCCACCCACCCTCCTTCTGATCTCAATCTGCCGAGATGGCCCTTAGTTTTTCTCCGCTCCCCGATGTACCGGAAGGACCCCTTTTCCCCTCCATCATCATGAACTTAATACCTATCCTGCTGCTAAAATGTTTCCAATCCCAGCAGTTTGTAGTAAGAAATTAATTTAGAATATCATTCTTTTTAGGAAATAAAAGTACCATGTCAGAGTGAGACCCATGATCTTCTTCACTGTGAGCGCTTTTGTTCAAATGGAAACATGCTGATGGTTGTCAGTCTATCCTCAAGCTCGGTGCTAGATTTTTTTTTAAAAAAAAAAAAAAAAAAAAAAAAGTGAGATTCTCCAAAATATTCAAAACACATACTGCTGTTGTGATCGGGTGAGTTTCAGCAGCTGGGTGTGCTGTAGGTTTAATGTTTTTTACATAATTAAAAAAAAAAGGCACGTTTCTATGCGGGGGGGGGAGGTTCTCTGTGCTAAACAGTATACTGTGTCTGCTGACTTGTTGTGACACATCAGACTACCTACATTGTTAGAGTGACATACGAACTAAAAAGCTGTTGTTCCACAGTTCAAAGGTCATACAAAGCTGTTGAATCATTCTGCGATATAAGAACTTTTTGCTTATGCGTAAAACAAGGGTACAACAATCACTAACCATATACTATAATAAAATGTGATTTAATAGTATTCTGATATGGTGCAGATGACACCAGAAGGTACGAGGAGAAGCAAAGAGAGAAGGATAGGGAGGTGTATCAGGGGAAACGGAAGGGAGCAGAGAGGAGCACAAAAGCACAAACTGAAGAAAGAATAGCCCACTCAGTAACATAAGGAGACAGGACATATTTTTTCGGTATATAAATAAAAAGGAAAAAAAAGATGACCAGGGGTGGGATTGTAAGATTAAGAAGAGAAGGGCGAGACTCTGCAGAGGGGGAACAGGAAAAGGCAGACATCCTGAAAAAAAATACTTTTGTTCAGTGTTCAGAGAGGAAGGAAAAGGGGAAGGGCCACAAAAATGTAACAGGATCATTGGAGGAAGGTGGACATTAGTCAGGTTTTGGAGGACAGAGTCCTGAAAGGATTCATAAATCTGAAAATGGACAAAGCAATGGGACCAGACGGGCTCCACCCAGTGGTATTGAGGGAGCTCAGGGAGGCACTGGCTGCACCTCTGATGGCCCATTTAACAGCTCATTGGAAACAGGAGTGGTCCCAGACAACTGGAGGTGTGCAGATATTGTCCCATTTCACAAAAGTGGTAACAGGGAAGAGGCTGGCAATCATAGGCTAGTCAGCCTGACTTTGTTGATGAGAATATTGATGGAATCACTGTTGAAAGAAAGTATTGTGAAATATCTTGAATTCAGTGGGTTACAAGAACCGAGGCAGCATCGATTCATGGGGAAGGGGTCATGTCAGACAAATTTGATAGTTCTTGGATGGGGCAAATCAAGGAGCTAGATCAGGATGGAGTGGTGGGCGTAGCCTACCTACATTTCAGTAAGGCATTCAACACTGTTACACATAGGAGACTAGCATGCAGGGTAGCGTTGGAGTGGGTCCAGAGGTGGTAAACTGTGTAAGAAACTGGTTAAGGGATAGGCGGCAAAGGGTGATGGTAAATGGAGTTTGCTCAGAGGAAGGGTGGTTGACCAGCGGGGTGCCTCAGGGATCAGTGCTAGGACCGGTCCTTTTTAATATATTTTGTAAGTGACATTACAGAGGAACTGGAAGGGAAGAGCTGCCACTTTGCAACTGGCACCAAACTTTGCAATAGGGTGGACACTTGGGGGTGTGTGGAAAGGATGAGCAGCAACCTGAGAGAACTTGAGGAGTGGTCAAGGGTATGGCAGCTGGGTTTCAGTGTGATAAAGTGCAAATTATACAATGGTGTGTGAAAATCCTGTAACCTCATTGGTCAAAACATGTCACATGACCCTGGGTAAATCCTGCATTATCCACGGCTGAGGAAATGCATTTATAAAACAACATAATTAAAGACATTTTACACATGGGTCCATTGTATAATCGCAAAAAGGCACTCCAGGGTGTGAGTTATTGGGGATTTACCCACTTCTTGTATGGTTAAGTCACTCGGCTGCACCTCGTGACACACCACACAGGGCGTGGGTAAACCCCCAATAACCCACACCCTGTTGTGCCTTATTGCTTAAATAATTGGGGCACAGAAACCCAGGTGCAGAGTACAAAATTGGGGAAGGGGGTGGTACTGATGACCACCAAGCAGAAAAGAGAATTGGGGTGATCATATTGGATAGCCTGAAGGTGGCCAGGCAGTGTGACAGGGCAGTTGGGAGGGCAAGCAGGATTCTGGGTGCATAGGGAGGGGTATCACCAGCAGAAAGAGGGAGGTGGTATTGTCTTTGTACTGATCACTGGTAAGACCCCACCTAGAGTACTGTGTCCAGTTCTAGAGACCACATGTCAGAAAGGATACAGACAGAGTGGAAGCAACCCCAGAGGCGGGCAAATAAAATGGTGCAGGGTCTGCATCAGAAGCCATACGAGGAGAGACTAAAGGATCTACATATGTATACCCTGGAAGAGGGAGGGGTGGATATGATAGAGACCTTTAAATACCTCGCAGGCATAAACAAGGTACAGTAGGGAAGAATTTCAGAAAAATAAGGTGCTCAAGGACAAGGGGTCATGACAAGAAGCTGGAGGGGGGTAGATTCAGGAGAGATGTGAGGAAGTACTTCACAGAAAGAGTGGTGGATTCCTGGAACAGTCTTCCAGTGAATGTGGTGAGGACGAAAATAGCGTTTGTTTGTTTTTCGGGGGGGGAGGGGGTCAAGATTGCATGGGATAGGCTTAAGGGAATCTTAGTGAAAAGGAAGGGGTGTGTGTGAATGGACTGGAGACCTAGTAGGATCCGTGGTGATACTATAGGCGGGGAAAAAATGGGCAGACTAGTTAGACCAAGCAGTTCTTATCTGCTGGCAAGTTCAGTGTTTCTGTGAGGCAGATTTCATTCCAAAGTATCACAGTTCATATTGAAACACAGAAGGTGTCGGCAGATAAGGGCCTCTTGGCCCACCTAGTCTGCCCTAGTTTATATATCCTCTTCCTATCTACTGTCTATTTTATCACCTTGACCTTTCCTGTCCTAGAGCAGATAGGAGATAGGGAGAGGATAGAGTAACTAGGGCAGACTAGGTGACACAGAGTGGCATGCTGTACAGTGTAGTAAAAGAACAAGTCGAAAACAAGCTTATTAAATGATGACTAGGAAAGATAATGCAATAATGGAAATATATTTGCTACCGTTCAATAAATTGTGAGGCACATGTAACCTTTACTGTTATAGCCAGCCAAATTAGAGATAATTAGGATAATAAATAGTGTAGCATTACTTTGGTGAGGGGGAGAGTTTCAGAAATCTCAGTGGTACAGAATTGTGGATGCTGAAAGAAACAGGCCAGTATAATACTTGTAAAACAAACACGTTTGCAGATTTGTTTTAGAAACTTTCGTTCTTGATTTCAGATTCTGCTTTGTTGTTTTTGTTTCCTGTCGTCATGTGCATAAGTTTTAATGTTCAAGGTTCTTCATGATGTGGAAACTGTGGTTATGCTATAAAGTACTGTATCATGTGAAATGTACGAAAAGCTTGGAACAGAGAGATAACCAATTGGATTGCAACTTCCTCTTCTGATGTTTGGTAATAGGAATGTAACAGTATGAACTACCAGGGGTTGAAATTAAGATTTGCACCCACTTGCAAGCAGGGCTAGTAACTGGAGAAAATCTTTCTCTTTCATAACAGCATCCATCTGTCCAGGCTAACATTAATAGGGACAGCTCTGCCCTACTCCACCAGAACAATAAGGAAATGCGGACAGATTGTTAGGCTCCTCTTCCTTGCACCTATTTTTTGTATCTGTCTCCCCAGCCATACACATAGAAACGCATACTAGATCCAAACTGATGCATTGATGACTTTCTGCAGAACTCGTATGGTAGATTTTATTCTTTGAGGTATCAAAGCAGTTTGGCAAAAGAAAATAGAAACAAGTACAATGTTTCAGCCTGAAAAGGGCAGCCCTTCTACAGGTGTGGAGAAAGGCAGAATACAGTAGGTTTATGTAGAGGAACTTCAGAGAGAGAGGAAAAAACTGCACAAGTCCTAAATGCAGTTCCCAGGAAGGATCTAGATTCACAATTAGGTGTGAATCAATCAAATAGAGGAGTTGAAATAGTTTACAAGGAGAGAAACAAAATGGGGGAGAATAAACTGTGGTCAGAGCCAAAACTGCTGCTAATGTATTAACCTGATAATATGTATAGTAGTATAGTGTGGGCTAGGTTTTAATGAGAATTTCCAAGATTAAGTTGTGGGCTTTTTTAATGCCATAGCTCATTATTTAATGCTGGCAAATGTCGTTTGAGCAATTAATTAAAATATTTATAGTTCTCCTCATTTGGAGGGAAGGGATCAAAAATTGAGCAGAACAGGCAGCCAGACGATCCCTTTCACTTTCCAGTGTGCCGCCCCCATGCTCAGACATTTTGCAGTATCCTGGGAGAGCACAAGGGTGTTACTCATTGAAGTGTATGCGGTCAGTTTTGAAAAACACTTTGTTTAAGCAACCTTTGATAGGACTCCTGTTAGGCAGTGGCTTTCATATTTACACGCTTTTCAAAATTGGCCCCATAGACTTCAGTGGGGAGCACTCCCGCGCTCTCCCTAGTTAGACGTCGCAAAACGTCTGAGCACGGGGAAGGGCTGGCAGACCAGAAGGTGAAAGGGATCGCATCGGCTGTCTGTCTGTTAAGCATAATTTTTGATCCCTTCCCTCCAGATAGAAACATAGAAGTTGATGGCAGATAAGGACTGCAAAGCCCATTCAGTCTGCCCATTTCTTTTTCTACCTTATAAATGTGCCATCTGCCTTTGCTCTGTCAATGGTCTATCTATTCATACTCATCTGTATTGCTCCCTTATGCCTATCCCATGCCTGTTTGAAGACCTGCACTATATTCATATCCACCACTTCCTGAGGTAGGCCATTCCATGCATCCACCACCCTTTCTGTGAAAAAGAACATCCTCATATTACCCCTTAATCGGCCTCCCTCTAATCGCATGCTGTGTCCTCTTGTCCTGCTATTTTTCTTATATTGAAACATGTTAGACTCTTTCACATTGTTAATGCCCTTAAGGTGTTTGAATGTTTCGATAATATCACCTCTCTCCCTCCTTTGCTCTAGGGTATACATATTGAGCTCCTTTAATCTGTCCTCATATGTTTTCTGATGCCGTCCTTGCACCATTTTGGCTGCTCTTCTCTGGACTGCCTCAATTTGGTTAATGTCCTTGTGAAGGTATGGCCTCCAGTACTGCACACCGTACTTTAGATGGGGCCTAACCAGTGTCCTGTAAAGAGGGATTATTACCTCCCTATTCTGACTTGTGATACCCCTATTAATACACCCCAGCATCCCCCTAGCCTTACCTACTGCTTTAGTGGCGTGCTTGGATGATTTCAGGTCATCTGTGATAATGATGCCAAAGTCTGTTTCTTCTCTTGTGATTGCCAGCAACTCCCCTCCCAGCCTATAGGTGGCTTCAGGGTTTCTCTTCCCAATGTGCATGATCTTGCACTTCTTTGCATTAAACCCCAGATGCCACTCTTCCGACCATTATGCTAGTTTATCCAGATCTTTTCTCATTTTGCCCACCCCATCTGTATCATTTACTCTGTTGCAGATCTTGGTGTCGTCTGCAAACAGACAAACCTTACCCTCCAGTCCATCTGCAATGTCACTCATGAAGATATTGGAGAGGACCAGGCCCCACGACTGATCCCTGAGGTACCCCACTTGTGATTTGCATCTCTTCTGACTGTATACCATTTACCACCACTCTCTGTTTTCTGCCCGTCAACCAGCTTGCCACCCAGTTGACCAACTTCTGACCCACCCTGAGCCTACCCAGCTTATTAACCTTCTACGTGGAACAGTATTGAAAGCTTTGCTGAAGTCAAGGTAGGAGACATCAGCTGCTCCCCCTTGGTCCACCACTCTGGTTACCCAGTCAAAGAAATCTATGAGATTAGTTTGACAGGACCTTCCTTTTGTAAACCCATGCTGTCTTGGATCCTATGCTCCTGTGGATTTCAGGTGTTGCACTATCCCTTCCTCAAGGAGTGCCTCCATAATCTTGCCCACTACTGAGATAAGACTGACTGGTCTGTAGTTCCCTGCCACCACTCTTGTGGAGCGGGATCACATGAGCCCTTCTCCAGTCTACTGGGACCTCTTCTGTGCTCGGAGACTCACTAAACAGTTCTGATAATGGCTCTGCTAGTTTCACCCTTAGCTTCTTTAGTACCCTGGGATGTATGCCATCGGGTCCCATTGCCTTGTCCACCCTGAGCTTATCGAGCTCTTGTAGGACCCTTTCTTTTGTGAAGGGACTAGTGTACACCTCCCTCCCCCCTGTGTCCATGGTGCTAAGCTGTGGGCCCTGCCCAACCTTCTCTTCAGTAAATACTGAGCAGAAGTATCTATTTAGGATAGATGCTTTTGCGTGGTCCTCCTCCTCACACGCCCCCTTATCTCCTTTGATCTTAGCAGTACCCCTTCTGGACTTTCTCCTTTCACTAATGTAGCTATAGAAAGTCTTGTCACCTTCTTTTACTGTTCGTGCTAGTGTTTCCTCAGTTTGGAACTTTGCCTGTCTTACTGCCTTCCCTGCTTCCCTTAGGGCAGTTTGGTATGCCTCCCTATCTTCATCCCGCTGTGTTCCCTTATATTTCCTGAAGGCCAGCCTTTTGGCTCTGACCTTTTCTGCTACTGTATTTGAGAACCAAAGTGGTTTTCTTCTTTTGCACTTCCTTTTCTGTCTAACACAATAGGATATTGCTTCAAGTATTGTATCCTTAATGCTTGCCCACTTTGCCTGTACCCCCTCACCTGTGTTTCTTTTTGCCAGGGCTAGCTTAACTCTGTTGGCCATCTTATCAAAGTCGGCTCCTCTGAAGTCCCATATTTTTGCCCTGGAATGGGATGATTTAGTTCTGGTGACCAAATTGAACCATACCATGTGATGGTCACTGGCCCCCAGGTGACCTTCTACCTGGATATCTGTGATCCTTTTCATTAGTCAGTACTAGATCTAGGATAGTCCTGTCTCTTGTGGGTTGTTGTACCAGTTGTTTGAGGCCCTCCCCCTGCAGGGAATCCACCGTGTGTCTAGTTCTGACAGGTGTTCCTGCTGGTGTTTACCAATCTGTATGTGGCATGTTGAAGTCTTCCATTATCAGAACCTCCCCTTTAGCTGTCATGTTTTGTATATCTTCTAACAGTAATGTGTTTGTGTCCTCCCCCTGGTCTGGGGGCCTGTAGACAACCCCAGTTCGTATGGCTGTCTCATTTCCTGTTTTCAGGGTGACCCACAGTTCTTCTGTCTCCTTATGTGTATTCTGAATTTCTGTAGCTTTGATATTTTCATTGACATACAGGGCCACTCAGCTTTCCCGTTTTGCACCTCGGTCTCTTCTGAACAGTAGATAGCCAGGTACTGAAGTCACCCAAGTGTGGTTACTGGTAAACCACATCTTGCTAATTGCTACTATGTCCAGTTTAGCCTCTGTCATTATTGCCTGCAGGTCTGGGATCTTGTTTCCCAGACTGCGAGTATTTGTGCACATGATTTTCCATTGGCCAGATTTCGGTGTGTTCGTTTTTGGGTGAGGTCTGGTGTTTCCCCTGTGCATTGTATGGGGAGCTGGACCTTTTTCCTTACCTGGTGATGCAAATGAACTGCAAACATGCTGAACTCCTGTTTGACCACTAGCTAAAAAGAAACAAATTCAATTAATTGCTCAAAAGACTTTTGCCAGAATTAAGCAGTGGGCTATGGCATTAAAAAATAGACCACATTTTAATCATAGAAATTCTCTATGATATATATTTGTTATATTATTGTGCTGTTGAAATTCTAGACTTGTATAAAAGTAATAGGAAAAAAAAGGAAAACCTTAAAGGTCAACATGATGTGTAGAAGCAGACGTGATTGTCTTTGGATGTACAGTATAACCCTCTTCGATACAACTACGCTTGTGCATATGGACAGAAGTGCGCAGGCACACGCACGTGCACACACATGCACACACATAGCTGTTACAACAGTTGTGAACACACAAAGGGTATTGATATGAGTTCTGTCAAGCAGTGTATTGTAGTTGCACGTATAGTGATACTGGACTTCCATGCAGCAGGTGGCGCCTGGCTGTGGAGGTCAGTAGAGAATATGAGCCAATAGTATTTTCAGACTGGGGTGGGACTTTAGGGTGTTGGGGTGCCACTAGATACCAGGGACACTGGCAGCATGACGGGGGTAGTGTGCCAGCAGACACCAGGGATCATCTTATTGGGGGATGAAGGAGGGAGGGAGGGGGTAGAACTAGAGGCAGGGGAATCTCTAGGATGAGAATTGGGATAGTGCAGAGTGCAAAATAGTCATTTATAACTGGAAAAGCTCCTAGGGCAGGCAGTTACATGTAAGAGTTGTCTGCCTGGAGCACCAGAGACGTGACAGTTGCTCTTCAGGTTTTACTTGTTTACCAATTTGTACTTTGTATGTATGTATGATGGCCCAGGTGTTCTGTGGGGTCCTGTTTTTACCCATCTTTTCCATGTAGTTACCCAATATAGGTAAACTGAAAATATGTATCTTATTTTCAGCAAGGGTGCTGGTTTCACACATGTTGACATTGCATTTACCTGGGATACCACAGCTAAGATGCAGTATCTCATTTTCAGTCCTGTTTTTACCCAGTTTTATGTGCATTTTTCCAAGGACAGACATGCTGAGATGCAATATTCCCTTTTTAGTGGAGTTCTACCGTTACATCTTTTTACATTGTCTTGTGTCTTAGATAGAGCATATGAGATACAATCCTGTGTCTCGTTTTCAGTGTGGTGCTTCCTGTTTTCAGCCATTTATACTTTGTATTTACCCGTGGTAGACCAGCGGAAATGCAATATGTCATTCCTAGTGCAGTCTTGCTTTTATTACCAGTTGTTACAATGCATTTATCTGCAGTAGCCCAATGGAGATACAGTATCTCGATTTCAGTTGAGTCCTGCGTTTATCGGTGCATTTTCTCAGGATGGGTCAACTGAGATGTAGTATTTCATTTTCAATGGGGCCCTGCTTTTATACATTTTTGAAATATATTTACTCATGATAGCCAATCTTGAGATGCTACATCTCCTTTTCAGTGGGTCCAGATTTTAACCATTTTTACCATGGTATTTAGCCAGGGTAGCCCAACTAAGATGTAGTATCCTGTTTTCAGTGAGGTCCTGCTTTGCACATTTTACAGTGTATTTACCCAGGATATGCCTGCTGAGAAGCAATATCATCTTGTTATACATTTACCCAGGGTAGTGAAACTGACAGGCAATGTCTCATTTTTCAGTATGTCCTGCCTTTACCATTTTTACATGGTTTTAGGCAGGATAGCCACTTGAGGTGCAGTATATTGTTTTCAGTGGGATGTCACTGTTACCAGTTTTTACAGTGTATTTACCTAGGTCATCCCAGCAGAGATGTAATATCTTGTCTTCAGCGAGGACCTGCTTTTACTCATTTTAACAGTGGGGTCCCACTTTTACCCATTTTTACAGTGTTTTTCCCCCAGAATAGCTGAGATGCAATGTCTTGTTTTCTGCTTTTACCCATTTTTATAATGTATTTATCCAGGCTAGGACAGCTGACGGGTGGTAACACATTAGAGTCCTGCTGTGTTACACATGTTTATGCAGTATTTATCCAGGATAGTACAGCGGTGATGCTGCATCTCATTTTCAGTGCTGTCCCACTTTTTCACGTTTGTACATGTTTACATAGTATTTATCCAGGATAGTACAGCAGTGATGCTGCATCTCGTTTTCAGTGCTGTCCTGCCTTTTCACATTTTTACAGTGCATTTTGCCAGGATGGGCCAGTTGACATGCAATATCTTGTGTACAGTGGTTTGTGTGTGAGAGAGAAAGAGGAGCATGTGGTTGTGCTTATACTCAGTATGTGCTTTAGCTGCACTGCACAGAGCATTATGTGAAGCATTCAGTATCCGGTCATGCCCTTCCAGTCCCCCTGTATTCTGTCATCCTCCATTGGCAATACATCTGCATAACACCAGCTATGCAGCTGTTAAAACACCTGAATAGAGCTAGTATGAAAACACCACTTAATTCAGAGAGAGGTTGTTAAAGCAGTATTCAAAAGCAAATTGAGTGTTCTTTTTCTTTTGTTTGTTTTTATTGTTTTGTTTTTTTTTGTTCAGTCCAGTGTGCACATACCAAATAATTCCTAAATCTTGAGCTTGGCAATTCAAAACACTTCACACTGTAAAGGATCATATTACACCAAAATTCCCAATTTATTCAAAATTTTGTTAACTGGGAAAGACACACAGAGCCATGACTCGTTTCCAGGTATGACCTGGGAAGGGAATACAGCCATAAAAAGATTACAAACTTTCGAAGTACAAATATACAAAATACAAAAAAAACAGTCCCAATGAGGAGATTAAGTGAGAGGTCCCACATGAATTAACAGCAGTATAAACTTGCACTGAATAAAATGAAGTGTGTGGATTCATACATAGATACACTGGAGTGCATAAATTATGCACCACACTGAGTAGAGAGCAGACTGAAGGCCAGGTGAACAATTAGCCCAGATTTAGGGAGTCATAGGCAGGTGGGGGGACAAAAGAAACTGTGAGTACAAGGCCAGAAGGTTCAAGAGATGGAGAGACCGATACAGGGGAGGGAGCAGGAATGTGCCATTGCAGGTGTTTAAAGGTGTGGAGAGAGGGGGAGCGGTGAACGGAAGAGGAGAGTAAGTTCTAGAGGGAAGGGAAATGGGAGAAAGCGGCTTACTCTGCACATGTGTGAGGATGGGGAATGGAGAAGGTGCAGGAATCTCTAGAGTGTAGAGCGTAAGAAGAGGAGAGGGCGGGAGAGACGAATGAGGAGAGGTGGGAGGGAAGGGACCCAAACCAGTATTTGGCAGTGAAGGTGGTTCAGTGGGACTGGCGACGTAGATGTAGTGGAGGGATGGAAAAGGAGGAGTAGAGGGAGCAGTGGTAAGTGCGGAGTGGAGAGTTGGTAATGAAGTGACAGAAGGCATTACAGAGGGTTTCTTATCTGGCAAGAGAGGAGGAATCAGTGGTACCATAGACCACGTCTGCATAGTTGAAAACTGGAAGGACCCTTTTGGTTACCAGCTCACAGTGACTTCGAGAGAGAGAGGCTGTCCTTCTGGTACACGTCACCAAGCTTGGGGCGAGGGTTTGGTATGGATGGCGTCACTGTGGGCAGAGAAGTCAAACTTACTATCTAGCCACAAACCAAGGTACTTGAAGGAAGGGACAACCTCCAGGTGGGTGCCATTCAGGGTGGAGAAGACAGGGAATGGCGAGAACCATACCAGCTTCTGGCTAGTGCCAAAGTTCATGGACACAGTCTTCTTGGTGCTAATTCTGAGCTGGTTGGCTTGGAACCAGTGAAGCACATTGTAGAAGCAGTGCTGCCATGGGACCGCCTCAGCTCAGGTCAAAGGGCCAGAAGTATATATGACAGTGTCATCTGAACACATGTGGATATATGAAGAGACACAGGCAGAGGGGAGGTCATTTAGGAAAATTGAGAATAGGATTGGACCCAGGATGGAGCCCTGTGGGACCCTTGCTAGGATGGGGTTGGGGGAACAGGACACCACCCACCTAAACTGACTGTTAATGGCCTGTAAATTATGAAAGGAACCAGTCCACAGCGAATGCTGAAAGGCCATTTGAGTTTAGCTTGTCCAGGAGGAGTGGGTGGGACACAGAGTCAGAAGCTTTGGCTGGTTGATGAGTATGGCTGCAGTGACATGTCCCTGATCCATCCCAGCGAGGATAGAATCTCTTACCTCGGCAGAGAAAAGACCTTAGAGTGGTTCAGCATGTTTGTAGTTCATTTGCATCACCAGGTAAGGAAAAAGGCTCAGCTCCCCATACAACGCACAGGGGAAACTCCAGACCTCGCCCAACAACTAACGCACCAAAATCTGGCAAACGGAAAATCATGTACACAAATGCTCACAGTCTGAGAAACAAGATCCCAGATCTGCAGGCAACAATGACAGAGGCAAAACTGGACATAGTAGCCATTAGCGAGACATAGTTCACCAGTAACCATACTTGGGAGACTTCAGTGCTGGCCATGTACTGTTTAGAAGAGACCATGGTACAAAAAGGGGGTGTGGAGTGGCCCTTTTATGTCAGTGAAAATATCAAAGCTACAGAAATTCAGAATACACATAAGGAGCCAGAAGAACTGTGGGTCACCCTGGAAACAGGAAATGGGACAGCCATATGAACTGGGGTTGTCTGCAGGCCTCCAGACCAGGGGGAGGACATAGACACATTACTGTTAGAAAATATACAAAACATCACTGCTAAAGGGGAGATTCTGATAATGGGAGACTTCAACATGCCAGATACAGATTGGTCAATACCAGCAGGAACATCTGCCAGAACTAGACACATAGTGGATTCCTTGCAGTGGAAGGGCCTCAAACAACTGGTACAACAACCCACAAGAGACAGGGCTATCCTAAATATAGTACTGACTAATGGGGAAAGGATCACAGATCTCCAGGTAGAAGGTCACCTGAGGGCCAGTGACCATCACATGGTATGGTTCAGTTTGTCCACTAGAACTAAATCATCCCATTCCAAGGCAAAAATATGGGACTTCAGAGTAGCTGACTTTGATAGGATGGCCAACAGACTTAAGCTAGCTCTGGCAAAAAGAAATATAGATGAGGGGGTGCAGGCAAAGTGGGCAAGCATTAAGGATGCAATACTTGAAGCAACATCCTATTGTGTTAGAAAAGGAAGTGCAATAGAAGAAGAAGGAAACCACTTTGGTTCTCAAAAACAGTAGCAGAAAAGGTCAGAGCCAAAAGGTTGGCCATCAGGAAATATAACGGAATGCAGCAGGATGAAGATAGGGAGGCATACCAAAGTTCCCTAAGGAAACAGGGAAGGCAGTAAGGCAGGCAAAGGCCCAAACTGAGGAAACACTAGCACGAACAGTAAAAGAAGGTGACAAGACTTTCTATAGATACATTGGTGAAAGGAGAAAGTCCAGAGGGGGTATTGCTAAGATCAGAGGGGGTAAGGGGGCATGTGAGGAGGAGGACCACGCAAAAGCATCTATCCTAAATAGATACTTCTGCTCAGTATTTACTGAGGAGAAGGTTGGGTAGGGCCCATAGCTCAGCACCATGGATACAGGGGGAGGAGGGAGGTTGGCACTAGTCCCTTCACAAAAGAAAGGGACCTACAATAGCTCGATAAGCTCAGGGTGGACAAGGCAATGGAACCTGATGGCATACATCCCAGGGCACTAAAGGAGCTAAGGGTGGAACTAGCAGAGCCATTATCAGAACTGTTTAGTGAGTCCTTGATCACAGGAGAGGTCCCAGAAGACTGGAGAAGGGCTCATGTGATCCCGTTCCACAAGAGTGATAGCAGGGAGGAGGTGGGGAACTACAGACCAGTCAGTCTTATCTCAGTAGTGGGCAAGATTAGGGAGGCACTCCATAAGGTAAGGATAGTGCAACACCTGGAATCCATAGGAGCACAGGCTCCAAGACAGCATGGGTTTACAACAGGAAGGTCCTGTCAAACTAATCTCATAAATTTCTTTGACTGGGTAACCAGGTGATGGACCAAGGGGGCAGTTTGGTGCCTACCTTGGCTTAGTAAAGCTTTGACACTGTTCCATTAGAAGATTGATAAATAAACAGGTAGGCTCGGGTGGGTCAGAAGTTGGTCAGCTGGTTGGCAAACTGGTTGACGGGCAGAAAACAGAGTGTGGTGGTAAATGGTATACAGTCAGAAGAGATGCAAGTCACAAGTGGGGTACCTCAGGGATCAGTCCAGGGGCCCGTCCTCTTCAATATCTTCATCAGTGACATTGCAGATGGACTGGAGGGTAAGGTTTGTCTGTTTGCAGATGACATTAAGATGTGCAACAGAGTAGATGATCCAGATGGGGTGGGCAGAATGAGAAGAGATATGGATAAACTGGCAAAATGGTCAGAGTGGCAACTGGGGTGTAACACAAAGAAGTGCAAGATCATGCACACAGGGAAGAGGAAACCCTGAAGCCACCTTTAAGCTGGCAGTCACAAGGGAAGAAAGAGACTTGGGCATTATCACAGATGACCTGAAATCATCCAAGCAGACCACTAAAGCAGTAGGTAAGGCTAGAGGGATGTTGAGGTGTATTAGTAGGGGTAGCACAAGTTGTAAGAGGGAGGTAATAATCCCTCTTTACAAGACACTGGTTAGGCCCCATCTGGAGTACTGTGTGCAGTACTGGAGGCCGCACCTTCACAAGGACATTAACCAAATTGAGGCAGTCCAGAGAAGGACAACCAAAATGGTGCAGGGACTGCATCAGAAAGCACATGAGGACAGATAACGGAGCTCAATATGTATACCCTAGACCAAAGGAAGGAGAGAGGTGATATGATCGAAACATTCAAACACCTTAAGGGCGTTAACAAGGTGAAATAGTCTAACATGTTTCAGTATAAGAAAAATAGCAGAACAAGAGGACAGGGCATGAGATTAGAGGGAGGCCGATTAAGGGGCAATGTGAGGAAGTTCTTTTTCACAGAAAGGGTGGTGGATGCATGGAATGGCCTACCTCAGGAAGTGTCGGATATGAATACAGTGCAGGGCTTCAAACAGGCATGGGATGGGCATAAGGGAGCAATACAGATGAGTATGAATAGATAGACCATTGACAGAGCAAAGGGCAATGTCTCATTCGTGAGGTAGAAAAAGAAATGGGCAGACTGGATGGGCCTTGCGGTCCTTATCTGCCATCAACTTCTATGTTTTTTCTTAAAACTGGACTGGTGAGGTGATAGTAAAGTTGAGGAGTCAAGGAGGTAAGCAAGCCTAAAGTGCACAATGGTCTCTTGAAGGTTAGCAAGAGAGGAGAGGTGTGAAATCAGCCTGTAGTTTCCTGGGGAGGAGGGGTCATCCCCTGTATGTAGAGGCAAAACCTTAGCAACTTTCCAGGCCTGAGGGAGAAGGTGAGGTTCAGAAGTTGAGAGAGTGGGAGGGCAGTGGCTGCTGCAGCGATTTGTAGGAGTTTAGGGTGCAAACCGTCAGGGCTGGACTTTGAAGGGTTACATGACATAGGGTCGAGGAAGACTTCATAGGGGAGACAGGAGGGAAGTTGAAGCCTTCTGGTGAGTGGGGTGTGGGAGAGACTGTGAGCAGGAGATGAACGTCAGGGTAGTGCACAGGCTGTGAAGAATTTAAGTTAATCAACGATGGGTGAGATGGGGGGGTCCTAAGACCAGTGAGCCATCCATCAGGTTGCCTCATATCTTGCCTCACAGAAAGCTAGCAGGAAGATTATCTCTTCCATTGGGCATAAAATTCAGCTTGTTTTACTGAGAAGCAGCAAACTTTGTTGTTTGCCACATCCAAGCACCTCAAGCCAATGTATTCTTTTTTTACACCCCAGCATGGCACTCTGCCCCCTTCAGCACATCTCCCCAGGCCCACCACCTGCCTTGGCTTGCAAACCTCTGATATCCAGGACTTGCAAACCTTCTGATATCCCCCATGGTCTACCTCTCCTCTACTCCCAGTGGTGGGACCTTCGGGTGGTCAAGCCCCTCTGGAGAATGAATCCAGCACGGGGATGAACTCTGTTGGCATTGTGGGGCCTGTAAGCTGCTATTTTTTTTTTTTTTCACTGTTGTAATATTATTGTCTTATGCACATAACAAGCATGCACAGAGACTGGCCAGTTGTCCTCCCCTTGCCATGAGGTGTTAGTCGGAGCCACCTATGGTTGCTAGGAGATGCTCAGTCACTGGACCTCTGCCTTCCTTCCACCCCAGGGAAGGTGAGAGTCCAATGGGATGTGCATGCTTTTTTTTCTTCCTGCTGGCTCTGTGGCAGCTCCAGCTTCATTACTGAATCTGGTCCACCAACATTGCAAACGACAGCACTGCCGTCGTGCCGACAACCAGCCCAGCTTGTATACTCTATCTGGGCACTGGTCCAGAGCTCTCTTAGTCAAGATGCACTGCTTGAGGGGAGTACGCCGAGTGTGTCAGCTTCTGAAAAAGTCACCATGAACTTGCACTCTGTTTCTGCGACTGCTGAAAATGACTGAGGTGTCCGCTGTTAGGCACCAGGTCAGTGGATTATGTTAGTGGACCATGGACCCTGCCATCCTTTTTCGATTGCCAAATGTTCTGTTCACTTGACCTTCTAGGCCTATCTGAGTGAGGTGAAGCTACTGTGCTGGCAAACTGTTAAGGTCATCAGTGGCAGAAAATGCAGGGATTGCCTGGGAACCTTCAGTCTACCATTGCAGGCCAGGTCTGTTTTCAGGTGTTACAAGCCTCTAACAAAGCTGTGGGTTATTTTGTGCGTGGCCCCTCTATCTCCCTCTGAGAAAGATTGTAGCAAGGACACTTGTACCATGAAGTCTGAGGACTTATCCAGGCAGATCTGCAGAATGCCTCATTGGATTACGTTCCAAGACTTTCATGCTTTATCCTTTGCATTATTCACAAAGCTTGAATTTTATTTATGCTGAGGGATGCCTCTAGTTTTGTGGCATGTAACAAACAGAGTCCAGTGTGCCCCAAAAATCCATGGTAAATCTGAAAAGTAAAACTTTGGTTTTTTCTGCCTAAATGTGTTACTTTCTTACTTTTATCTCCATGAAAGAGGGGTTCTTTCAGTTTTTAGATTGGAATTCCAGTGCAGACAAGCCATATCACCAGATGCCAAGGTGGAACCCCATGGTTTGGTTCTAACTATGGAATACCTACAGTAGCTACTCTTACATAGAGTGCATTGCCTAAATTGGCTCCTTTAAAGTGCTTCCACCTAGGTAGTTCACAGGTGATCAAAGGGAGTATGCTAAAAGGAGTACCACAAAACTTAGAGAATCCTATTCCCGGGGAGATGAAAGTAACAAAATAGCCAATTTAGGCAGAAAAAATGTTTGCTTCTCAGATTTACCATGGGGAGGATTGTGCTCTGGACTCTGTTTGTTTGCCTTGCTGGAATTTGCTACTCAGTCCAGAGCTAGAAGTGAGGCTCTGTAAGGCGCTTGAGCAGGACGACTGCTTTTCCAGTTTGGACCTGACCTTTCATGTCCCTCACTGAGAAGCTGCAGGGGGCTGAGACATCAACCAAGATAATGAAGCTTTGTCAAGGCTCCCCTCACCTCCTCATTGCCCGAGTCCTCTTGTTCATCATTGGTAGAGGGTGACCACGATTTGGGAATGGGATACAGTGCTGCTAGCTAGTTCCAGCGCCCCCCCCCACACACACACACACACACACTTACACACCTGGGCTGAAAGGATCCGTGGTGCAATGCAAAGGCATTGTGCACTGATCCTGGGGAGAGTAACCTACAGGGATGCAACAGAGTTTGAGAATAGGATGGAATTTCATTAAAATGTGGTTAATAGCTACATTTGCTGGGATAGTACAGCACAGATCTCCTGTGTTGGACCTTGTCAGAGCTGGTAAATTTATCATCAATAGCAGGGAGCTCTCCCCACTGGCTCTTTTATACATTAGCAACTAGCAGCCCACTGCATAAGCACCTTCTATGACAGGAGCAGTGATATCAGAGATGTTTTGGGTGTCCACTTCCTCCTGCTCTCATAAAAAGATTCAACAGCCTCAGCCATTGCACCGATACATGGGTGCCTTATCTTAGGGGGGATCTTTCTAGCTCCATATGTCCATAAATGCTGATATAGTTTAATTGTAAAACGCTCATAATTTAGTTAAACCGGGTCCCAGAAGACTTCCCGGTTTGAAGAGTCGCCCACGCTCCGCGTCCCCCCCCCACCAACAATGCTCAGCAAAGTTATGACGCAATGCTAGGGAGAGCGCGGGGCACACTCTATTATAGTGAATGGGCGGCAGCTTTTCGAGCAGTGTTTGTTTGCTTGCACACATGTGCAAGAAACATAGTGCCATCCAAGTTTTTGTAGGTGTGGCACCCTGTCTTCCAATTCTGTCAATGTGTTTGCAGGCACGGACACAGCTCACCAATGAATGCTGCAGCTGTCTATGACAGCAGTTGAAAATGCAGTGGCGTACAGTAGAAAGGGAGACACTGCTTCAGTGAGCAGTGATAAGATAGTGTTGATTAGCATATTGCCGGCAATCCTGCTTGTATACGTCTCTGCTTTCTCTTCCTGGAACATAAATTCAGTTTGAAGTGAACTTTTTTCCTAGGACTATCTTTCTGGGAGGAGGCAAGTGACTAAAATGACATCCTTGGAATGTTTCCTAAAAAAAGATCTAGTTGCCATCCTTGGAATGTTGAGTCAGAGTTCAGGGTAGGAGCGGCATTGACAAAAGCAGGAAAACAGAACCCCAAAGAGACTGAAAAAGTAGACGCAGTTTTCGTCTGTTGGCACACCTGATCAGTATTGTAATAATATTCCCCAACCCTCTGAGTGTCTCTGAATAGCGCTCCCCCGCGCCCTTTGCAGTATGGCTGGTGGGAGTGCCCAATCCCCGTCGGCTCTGCGCTCCCCCCAGAGTTCGTTGCCACGCTGAGCCCACACCAGCGTGGCATAAGTGAGAAAATGGTGATGGAGTGCCCAATCCCCGTTGGCTCAATTCAAAAACCCCAAGAAACAGACTTCCAGTCGCCATGTGAGCCCACCCCAGCATGGCACACATCTAATAGAGGACGGGGTGCCCAATCCACCATTGGCTCCACTGACCACCCCCCAAAAAAAATCTTCCAGCTGCCTTGCTGGGAGCCCACCCCAGCGTGGCACAAGTCCTGCGTCGTTTTCCTAAAAAAAAAAAAACCACCTGAAAAGATAAAGTCCCTCGTTGATTGTCTTGCCCCCCAACCTGCACCCACCCTCTGCGCATCCACCTCCCCACACCCCCACCTCACCCCATACTTACCACCGGAGGCCGGTGTGATGATCTTCAGTGGACCGGGAACATGTCTGCACTCTTCAAAGCCGACCGCGAACTGAAGAAATGCCGGTAAGCTGTATAATGGAATAAATAGTGTTTTTTCAACTTTGATGCATGTCTCAGGCATTTTTTGAAATTTTGGCATCAAATTTTCAACATGGGGTTTTTGGGACCCCTCCTCATGAATTCTGGCACTGTCATGGCGTTAATTGGCCCGGAAAGGTGATTTCGCGGTCACTGCGTGGAACCACCTTTCGGGACCGATTTACGAAACAACAGTGTCACAGTTGATGAGTAGCTCCAAAAACCCTATGTTGAAAATTTGGTGAAAAAATTCTAAAATGACTGATTTATTTGCATTATGCAGTTCCTATACACTCGCATTTCGCGAATTTTTTATATTTTCACTCCAGATTTTCTACATTGCCATTTTACCACACCTGCTTATGAGCAGTACAGCTGTCATTTTTCACATCTCGCCCAAAATATGTTTCCGCACAATGGTGCAGTCTGTATGCGAAATCAATGTTCAGGACAAATTAAGAAAATCACAGTGACACTGTTCATGAACTGAGGTCTTAAAATGGCTATATTAAAAATTTGGTGACAAAAGTCCATAAAATGACTGTTACGAGTGAACATTGGACAGTTTCCATGTACCCCTGTAAGTACATGAATTTGTAATATTTTTAGTCCAGATTTTCACCGCTGACATTTTTCCACACTCCTTATGAACAGTACAGCTGTCATTTTTCACACCATGGCCAAAATGTGTTTTTGCACTTCCAGCGCAGAAATGCGTGGTCGCTGTGGTAAATCGCTGTTCGGGCCAGATTAAGAAAATCACAGTGACACTGTTCATGAAGCTTGGTGTCATCTGCGGATAGACCAGTTTTGCTCTTAATGTCATCCCCAATATGGTATATGAAGACATTGAACAGGACTGGACAGAGTACAGCACCCTGTGGGTCCACACTAGTGACCTCGCTGGTGCTGTAGAGCTTATCTCCTGCACCACTCTTTGGGTCCCTCCCCTCAACCAGTTTTCTACTCCCATCCTCAGTTTCTCACCAGCCCCTATGTCTGCCAATTTCGTGATCAACCTCTGCTGTTTATTTATTGCAGTACTCCTGTCCAAACCTGCCATTTAAACCATTAGGGGTGGATCCCCATCATTTCCTATTGGCACAGACAGAGCTTTGATGTTTTAAATTGCCCCATTCTTATTATTGGTTCAGAGTAGGTTTGGACAGAGGTGTAGAAGTTAAGCTCAGCAGACTAGTACAAATGTTTGCCTTCTGCCTGAGAGGTTTTGTCTTGGGCCAGCAAAAGGGAATGTGCTTTTACCCTGGCCAGCCCTGGTCATGCCATAGATGTAGCTCGAGGTCCCACTTGAGTTCAGCATGTGACACTGACAGGTGCAATATGTACCTGGAGTACTGAGCCACAGATGTCTGAACCTGTTTAAATGTAAGCTGTGCAAGGAACAAGGGCTTTCATAAAGGCAGTGCCTGTGGGTCACGCGTAACAGACATGATGGCCTCAATCAGGAGGAATTAATAGCTGGGGACAAGCTCAAGGGGCAGCCTAAGCCTTAGCCAGGGGGAAGCAGGCAGACAAAACGCTGAAGCTGAGGCTCAAGAAACTCCCAACACAGCAGCTCCTACTGTGCCTTCTGGGCAGGTGATTCCCCCCACCCCCAGGCAGTAGGTGCCTCAGGTTAATACAGAACATTTCTTTCCCCCCCCTGCTAAAGAACACATTCCCATGAGTACCTGTGACTGGGGTCAGATGTGAGGGGTAACTCTACCCCCAGATTACTAACACAAATATTTCCTCTTCTGCTTCCTGTCAGGTGGTGCCTTCTGCTTCACCTCCCCCTGTGAATAAGAGCATGGAGACAATGACCGACAGGAAGAGGGGGAGACATATGAAAGAAAAAGTTAAATCTGTGACTGCCTCAGGAACAGCTGACAAAAATAGCTTTGCTGCCTTGGCCTGTACCATACAGTGGGGAGATAAGGAAGAAGGGTGATTCAGAGGTTTTATCCATTTCCTCCTCTGTCCTGGCTGCTACTTTCAGCTGCGAGGACTCCCTTTCAGAGATGTCTATGGCAACAAAAAAAAAATGTAAATGAACCAGATCTCAGACCCACAAATCAGATCCACCCTCTCACCTTAATATGTTAAATGTGTTTGGGCTCTGCCATCACTCCTGTTACTTTAAACGTTAAACATTAACAGCATTAAGACTTATCAAAAAAGGCTATCCACCATGGCTGTTATCAACTTCCTACACAACAGCACTGTATTTTTACAGGGCATCTGCACAGAGAGCACCTCTGAACTATTGGCTGTTAAACGCTTGTGCTCCCATGGCTCTAACATTTGGTTTCAGGTCTTGGACCAATGTGATGGTCTTTGGATCCTTCATAGAGACACTGCCTTTAAGGAGGAGCTCTCAGTTCCCCTGTCTAAATGCATTGGGACCTAGAGATCCTGATTAAGCAAATAGGCTTAAGAAATCATTTTTGCAATCCTTATCATGTTAGATCTCTTACTTTGTATCTGATTGACCTTGCGTCTCCCCCCAACCCACCATACTGTCTCTCCCATAATCCCCTGTGGCCCGACCTTTGACGTGAGCAACAGGCTAAGCTACAAGGGATGTCTGTGTGCCAGCACTTTGTTAATTAAGTTTGTACTCTACAAGGGTTCATTTGTCAAACTCAGTCTACTTGTACTGATCGCGCTGACTCTGCACAGTCGGTACCAATAGACTTACTGTAAGTGTGAAAAAATTTACTGTGGAAGTGTGCTAACTCCATTAACCATGCTTGCCTCAGTGGATAAAGTCTCTAAATAAAACTGAATTGAATTTTAATGCTTGAAGAGACTCGCCAAGCTAAACAGATGTAGCTGTGCACCACATAGTTCAGTGCCTTACCTCCCGGAAATGCTTTTCATCTATAGTTGCCCCCAAAATATACAATAGTATTATAGTAAAATCACTCATGAAATACTCCACACCGGGGCACAGGCAATTCCCAGTTCTAAGATCCACCCCATAGCCGCCCTGCGCTCAGCAAACTTTATGATGATGTAACTGTGTAATAAAATTACCTTTCTCAGGTTCTTGTTGGAACTGCACAAAAGGAAGAGACAACAGACAGTGATGTCCAAGTAACAAATGTAATTTATTACTGGTAAATGAGAATAATACAGGCTTACAACCAACAGTGTAATAATCGCTGGGAGAGTATCCAGTTTCCTTACCTATTGGTGCAGTCAAGTCTCTCTGACAGAAAATACATGATACAAAGGGTCTTATACCCTGATGATTGCTATGGCAACTATAAAAGAAGATGCATAAAAAGTAAGTAATTGGCTAAAAACAGGTGGCCAGAGGGTAACCATCCTAACTATCATGGAAAAATTGCTTAGCTAGCAGAAGATAAAATATGAACAATAAGGCCTGTGATGCTTTCCAGAGTCACTTGCAGTTACAGTTTGCACAAGCACTTAAGATGGCACTGTTGCCTAACTAATAATTATACAATAAAAATATACTAGGTAACATCTCCCAGTGGTACAATATATTGTGAGAATATGGTGAAGCATAATATGCATTACAAAAGTACAGTAGAACTCTGATCCTGACACTTATGCTTATATGACATGTGACTGTGCCCTAAGGTTAGTACATATACCTACATATGTATTGCTGTCCATGAGGTGGGGGTACAGTCAGGGGTACTGGTCCATGGATAACATTCCCCCCCTTGTTGCCTCAGAAGGGGCAACAATGCCAGGAAAGTAGTGGGATGGAGTTAAAAAGTCATTTACAAGCCCACCACATGAGCCTTGTAAAGGAATTCGCATTGTTCTCAGTGTTGTCTTAGAGTACGTCGCAGACAGCAGAGAGTAAAGATTAGAAAAATAATCAAAAAGGCGTGAATAATAACAAAAGCTTTAAAAAAATAATTTCCAATCAAGTGCTGGATAGAGCAGTACTTAAATCGCCATCATTAATAATGGTATTAAGAATATTGCCAGCTTTAGAAATATTATTGCTAATGTATAACACATGTGAATCCTTTCTAGCTAAAAGAGAGCTCAAGGAAAGTGTCAAAGGGTCAATGTGCACATTAAACACGGGCAAATACTGAGAAAGGGCAAGCAGGTATTACGAATCAGTATCAATAACATCTGGTTCAGGGAGAGGAACAGACATTATCACAGTGTGACCTATAACAGTTTTCTGATGTGGAGTAAAACAAAAGTTGGGTACTTCAGTAACACAAAATTTATGACCATAAGCGAATGACTTATGATTAGTAAAAACTCAGTACTGGCCGTCAGAGTTGTATGTGACTCTGACAGATGGAACCCTCCATCGCTGTAGATGTATCGGGCAGGCAGAAGACTGGTTGGTGAGCCGTGAAGTGAAGTGATGTACCTCTTCCAGGTAGCTTTGGGATGTAGCTGTTTCGGCATTATAGAAACATAGAATTTGACGGCAGATGAGGACAGCTTGGCCCACCTAGTCGGCCCATTTTCCTACCTAACAAATAAGCTGCAGATCCTAGTTAACCAACAGCTTACTTCCTCCTAGCCCCACTAGGACTGCCTGTCTGTCCCATGCATGCTTGAATTCCCCCACTGTTGTTGACTCCACGACCTCCTCAGGGAGGCTGTTCCATACATCCACAACCCTCTCCAAGAAAAAATATTTCCTCACATTACCTGTGAGCTGTCCCCCCTCTATCTTCAAATTGTACCCCCTTGTTCTTGCGCATCTTTTTCTGAAAGATGCTACCCTCTTCAGGCGCAGAAGATGCAGCTCGTGAAGATTCAGATTTGTCATCCTCATCAACATCAGTAGGGTTCAACGGCAATTCGTAACTCAAGGTAAAGACCCAGTCAAGGTGTTCTGGAGAGTAGCAAAACACTGGTTTCACAATGTCGCAGATGTCACAGCAGCACAGGTAGTAATATCCTTTCTTGGCACAACAGTTTGTGTGAGGTGCCACCCAAGCTTGGAGCACAGCATGGTAGATCAATAAAGATGGAGGGTCAGTTCTTTTACGATAGATGTCAGCATCAAGATGGAATGAATTTCAGAAAGTACATCAAAGATGGATGTAACGGGGTCAAAGTGGGGCAAAGACACCGTAAATGTAACAAACATGTTGTCATGTATAGAACAAGTCTTGGTAAAATAGCAAGGTGCTTGGTTTGGATATCTGGAGACATATCCAAGATTTCTAGCTGTAGACATAGAAATATTAATAGAATTTGCTAAACACATATTAAGACGACCAAGAGATTTGCAGTGAGGACAATACCATTTACCCATTCGTTTATCATGGATAAGATCTGGAATGCGTCCTTTTTCCAAGTCCCTGAAGAGATTAACAGTGGAAATAACATAGGAGCCATAAGCAGAGTATAAAAGTTCCCAGGCAATATATTGTTTGTCTGCCTCCTTATTGTTCTGAAAAATAAGTTAATTAATCTTAGACTTGGTATCATTGAACCCTTTAGCAATTTCCTGCATGTTATACACTGTAAAACATTCATCTTTGCTTAAACCATCTACACCATGTAATAGTGGGGGTACTATATCATTTTTAATGGCTTGCTGAAATTGAAATTTGTGCTTTGACAGCAGCTATGTCTGCTCTAGTCCAAATAGACATACCTGAACTAAAAAAAACAAAAATGGTGCCTTCTGCATTAGTGACATGTGCAGTATCACGCCTAGTGCATGGTCTAGCTTTAGCATTAGGTGCGGGTCAAAAGACCCCTACATGATCAGTGGAATGGGGGCCACTTACTGGATCATTAGTATGTGTCTGATAAGCAGATACAATATCTGCAAGCATCATACTATAAAATTTAGAAGTATTGGTTGTGTGACAGAGACCAGTCTCAGCCATATTCCAGTGTAAAAGATTGAAAATGACTGGTACATGCATAAACTGTACATTATTAATCAGGGCACCTGGAAGGGAAGTGGCGGTCAGACCACTAGGAGGACCTTTGTCCTGGGGAGGACAGTCAGTCAGTTCTTCGGGGGGTGGGACTAGAGAGAGAAAAATAGCTTCAGTAGCTACATAATTATGAAGACAGAAGGCACATTCCTCCTCAGAAGTGAGACGGTGACACCAAGCAGGATCTATAAGAGCAGTAAGATTGTAATGACCCATATGTCTGGGGGAAGTTTGTCGAATAGAAAGAGTACCATTTTTAGCTATGTCAGTGTTAGGCCATCCATGGAATGTACCTTTGGATAGGCAGGCTACAGGGAGTGTATAGCTATTTAAGTCAGTTTCCCATTAAATAGACAGAGAGGACCTATCTGGAGCAACTGCTATGGCATAAAGATAGGCGTCTGAGCCTTCCTTGACAGTACTAATTTTGTCCGGTACACTAATATGAACTCCCATTGGGGCTGAATGTTTAAGTTTACTTAGAAGGTGTTCTACTCATTGTTTATGCCCAGTCGACAGAGGTTTGTTCTGAGAGTCTGTCAGGGAAATTAGTTGTAGTCCCACCAAGGTGAGGAGATGCAAGATACCAGTATACCTAAAATAAAACAGAAAAGGTTTGTTAGGGTGGAATAGTACCCCACACTTAACTGGGGTGGGAAAAGTAAGTTTAGTCACCTTTGTACAACTTGAGCTGATTAGCGTGGAACCACTTGGTCTTCTTTTGCTGTTGAACTCTGGGCTGAGTTTGTTGACAATGGTGTATGGGCCTTCCTATTTGCTGGCAAAAGAATGAGTTGGTTGTCTGTATTGGAGAAGCATAATTTGGTCTCCAACTTGCTAGTCGACTTCTTTGACATGCTTATCAAAATGATTTTTAGCTTGTTGTTGAGCTTTACCCATGTGATTGGCAGTGAACAGGTGTACTTTCATGATGTCATCATGAAGCTTTCCAACATACTTGTCTACAGGCACTCAATCTTCAGTGGGGATGTGGTGATCAATCGACAGGTGCTCAGGTAATCTCATTGCTCTACCAGTCATAACCTTGTATGGTGTACACTGAGTGGTGGCTGCAGGGGTACCCCTAATTGCCATCAGGAGTAGTGGCAAGAGGGAATCCCAATCCTTGGGATTATCACTGATGAATTTGCATAACATTTGTTTGATTCTTCTGTTGGCTCTTTCTACCTGGACTGAGGATTGAGGGTGATAAGGGATGTGGAATTTCTGATCTACTTCAAGTAATTGGAGTGTCTGCTTCATCAGCTCAGCTGTAAAACTGGTTCCCTGGTCTGAGTCTACCTTTAAGGGTAGGCCCCACCTGGGAGAACAGTTGATCCACCAGGATCTTGGCAGTTGTCTTTGCCATGTTTGTCTTAATGGGAAATGCTTCTACCCACTTAGAAAACAAATCTGTGACAAGTACATACTTGTTCTTACTGGCGTTAGTAAGAGAGCCAATGAAATCTATTTGTATCACATTCCATGGTCCAGTTTGCCTTTGTGGCAACAATTTGGCATTTCTTTTCACCGAAATTGGATTATTCTGGGCACACACTATGTAGTTATCCACATAGTGGTCTACATCCTTGGCCATGCCCGGCCACCAGATGACTGTTTTGAGTCTCTTGAGGGTGTTTTCTGTCCCCTGGTGTCCACCAGTGGGAGTATCATGAAGCATATGGATGAATTCAGTTCATAGGGATTGTGGCACAACCCACATTTGGTCACCTGCATCTTGTTTTCGATACCAGATGAGCTTCTGATTACTGGACAAGTGTATATTGTCCGAGTGTCTCTTGTATGGACTACCAACAGGTAGTGGTTGTTCAGTTCCTTTGTCTAGGAATTTGAACACATGTTTTAGTTAAGGGTCTGATTTCTGTGCAGCAGAAAGATCCAGTGGAAGTTCTGGTACTGGTTTCTGCCTGATGTTAGCAGCTACTGTAGCTGCCACAGCTGTTGGGTGAGTCATGGTCCATGTCTCTCCCCAGAGCGCCTGCTTTGGCAAGCGAGTCTGCGCGATCATTGAATTCATGGTAAGGGTCAGATTTGCAGTGAGCCTTTACCTTGTGGATGTATAATTTGTGAGTGAACTGCTGTGTCAGGGTGTGTATGTACACAGACAGATCCCTGTATTTGATAGGTGTACCATCAGAAGACGTAAAGTTTGTTTTTCTCCCAGAATGGTAAAAACTCAGTAAGGGATGAGCAGACTCAATTGGAGTCTGCAAAAATAATGGCATCATTGTCACCATGGGGCATGACCTCCAAAGCACAGGCCACAGCTGCCAGTTTGGCATACTGTGAGGAAATGGTGCATTTTCTGGAAATGCGCCTGAAATTGCCTTCCTGATCTTGTATGATCACTCCAAATTCTGCCACCTGCTCTCCGTCCACGTAGGAGGCGGAGCCATCTGTGAAGATACGATACACGCTGGTATCTTCCAGAATTTCAGGAGTAGCCAGTAAGAATGGTCCTGGTTCAGGTAAGTCAGGAGGTTGAAGGGCACAGTGTTGGGGCTTACCTGTGTACAGTAGGCCATGGGCCAAGATTGAGGGCATTTTAGCAGGCAGTACTTTGATGTTCCTGTTCTGCAAAGGCAAAGGCCAATGGGTTAGTCTTGTGTTAAGAGACTGAACCATCTTTTACTTTATCTGAAAGCAAAAAGTTAATTGGGGCGTGGCAGGTATGCAAGACAATAGGAGCATACCCAATAATGTACAGAAAGTGCTTGACAGCCCAAAAGATTGTCAAGAGTGTCCTTTCACAGAGACTGTATTTCCTCTCTACTGGGGATGACATCTGAGATGCACAGGCAATGGGCTTGTGGTACCCATTGTACTGTTGTGCCAGCACTGCAGGCATGGCCACATCAGAGGTGGCAGTTTCCAAATGAATAGGAAGGTTTGGGTTGGGATTGATCAGTGCTGGGGCTGAGGCTAAGGCCTGCTTGAGCTGTGTAACAGCTTCAGTGTGAGGTGGGACCCCATGTCCATGGGACATCCTTTTTCAGAAGTTCTTACAGGGGAGCAGCCTTTGAGGCAAAGTCAGGGATAAAGTCCCTGGAGTAGTTTACCATTCCTAAAAAGCGTCTGAGTGTTGCCATGCTAGTAGGAAGTGGCAGATCTTGCAAGCCCTTGATCTTCTTGACAGCTGGGCTTCTGCCTTGGTTTGTGATCTGTAGGCCAAGGAAAATAACCTCTTTTTCACACAGTTGTGCTTTAGAGGGGTTGTACTTGAGGATTGCTGTCTTGAGGAGACACAATTATTCCATCTAAAAGTGCCAAAAGGTTTTCTTTTGTGGTGGTTGCCAATAGCAAGTCATCCACGTACTACAGGAGACACTGGGGTGTGGAGAACCCCTGCAGGGCATCCATCATATGGTGATGGAAGAGGGAGGGGCTGTTATGGAAGCCTTGGGAAAGACCAGTCCAGCTGTACTGGCGCCCATCAAAGGTATAGGCAAATTTGTATCGACTTACCTGTGCTAATGGGAGTGGCCAAAACCCATTAGAGATATCAAGAGCTGAGAACCACTTTTTGTCAGGGGTCAGTAACTTGAGCATATCAGGGCCCAATGCCACTGTTGGGGCACAGCTGGGGGTAACTTGATTGTTTCCTGTAATCAGTTGCAAGTCTTCAAGCTCCATTTGGCTTTTTCACAGGCCAAATAGGCAAACTGACAGTGGAAACACAAGTCCTAATCACTCCTTGTTGTAGTAGTGATTGGATGGTCTCCCTCAGTGATGGCAAGGCTTCAGCAGGAAATGGGTACTGCTTCTACCTCACAGGGTTAGTTCCTAGAATCTCAGTAGTGGTGTGCATCCTACCACAATCATTCTTCTTGGTAGCAAAAGCATCAAGATGTTTTTGCAACAAAGGTGCAAGTTCAGGAAATGGGTCATGACTTTTGAACAAGCCATGACGTCATACTCCTGGTTGTTATGGGAGACGGCTGTCACCATGTGCGAATCTGGGATGGTAACAGTGTGACATTGTCTTTTGATCTGGAGAAGTAGCCTGTTGGCTAAGTCCACTACACAGCTGTGCAATGCAAGGAAATCAATTCCTAGTATGCTGGAGTGATGACATAATACCATGAGGTCAAAGGCAAAATCGGTCCTGAGGCGGCCTACCACCACAGGCAAAGACACAGATAGGTAGGTGTGTAGCTGAATACCATCTACACTGTGCACTGGTCTTCCAGCCAGTAGACCAGTCAAACGTGGTTGGGTTTTCATCATGCAGAACAGACATGGCGGCTCCGGTATCCAGAAGCATGTCCAGTTGACAGCCCCCGACTGTGGCCTTCACACAAGGCCTTCCATTCATGTCAACAAGCAAGTCACTCACAATCTGGACTGGGGCCTGTAATTGTCAATCTGTGCAATTCTCAGAATCTTTGTCATCACCTGTTCCTGAAATCTGAGGCCCGTGGGATCACGTTGGGCCTCCTTGATGTCGTGCACATGATACAAATATTATACCTGTGACGTCACAGGTGCGACAATGGCCTGCTCTGTTTGTTCCTCCCTGGTCGTCACATCAGCACCCCTTTTCGTCGACACCTCGACGGCGAAACAGGAAAAAAGACCATTACGGCGACATTCACAGTAATGGTCCTTTTTCCATGTTTTGCCTTCCCCCAGTGTTCTGCCCCTTCCCCGGACCAATTCTGACCTGGAGATGGTATCCTAAAGTCTGGGAGGGTGCAGGAGGCAGAGCCCCCCCTCCCCGCAGAAAACACCCATAGAACAGGTGGCACAATACCTGCATTGGTATTGTGCTGTCGCTGTGGGGGAGGTCGGCATTGTCGGTGTCAACAAAACTTGGAGTTTCCCATTGGCCTGGCCAGTACCCGATACTATGAAGGGATTCTTTCCCTGGCTACTCAGTTTGTTCAGTAGCCAATTTTTGTTGCCGACCAGTGCAAGGGCAGCTCCAATACGGATAGATGTGGCCTCTTTTCTGGCATGGGCCACCTCCAGTTTATGGAGGGTCTTGTTCTCGTCCTTAAGGGTTAGATAGCTGGGACCATTACGGTACTTGCCATCAGATTGGGCATTTGGATTTTTCCAATTGTTCCTGTCCCCATTTCTGTTTCTATAATTCCAGTTCTCCCCTTCCCTCCTTGTACGACTGCTTGTCATCAGAAGGGGCCTCCTGCTTCTCGTTATTGCCTTCCACAGTGTAGTGTGTCGGTGGAGGGTGCAGTGCAGTGACTTTGGTTTAGGCTACCTGGGCCATCGGGGTTTGGGGAGCGACGGCCCAGTTTTAACCGGAAGCAAGGTTACAGAAGTAGACCTGAAAGGCACGCTCCATCTTGGTGAGTATCTTGGCAAAGGTGTCTGTCTCCAGGTAAACGTTGAGTTCAACCTTCTCCCAAAGGCTGGGGTCATATTCTGGATGTACAAATCCTTGTATTCGATTTGGTCCTTGTGTACAAGCTTGCCCACTAGGCCCTTTCTGGCCCCGTAGGTGAGCCACAGCCGTTGATGGTATGCCGCTGGGCTTTCCTTTGCACTTTGCTTAACCTTGTAGGCCAAGCGGGCTTCAGCGATACCTGGGGCATTGGCAGCAAGGAGTGCCAGAGCGATATCGTTGTAGGCAAGCATCTCACAGTTGTGGACGGCTTCTGGGAGTTTGGTCCAGAGGGTAGGTTCGATCGTCTGTCTCAAGACTTGAACCCGGTACTCAGGTTGGAGAGAAAGCTTCTCGCAGAGGGAGTACACCTTCTTCAGATGGCAACTAAGGTTGTCAGTTGGGCCCTTCTGTCCAATGCTTTGGGCAACTTGCTGAACAGAAGGAGTGACCTGTAGGGGGTTGGTCATATGGGGAATCACAGTGAATTCCACACGACCCATAGCGTTGCAGAGGGCAGCTTCAGCCGCCACATCAGTGACTGCTCTGAACGTATGGTCCTGGGTTACAGTATTCATTTATTGAAATGTTTCACCAGGAGGGCACACTGAACAACAAGTTGCTCGTCTCACGGTGCGACCTGGGGGTAGGGGCTACATAAGGTTGTGAAGGATGATCAGTTACAATAGTATGTGGGTAGTACAAACAATATGACTTTGCAAGATTGTGCAACAGTTGGAACACAAGGTATTGTACAATAAACAGTAGTGGAAGACTGGGTAAATTACATGTCCAAAATCATACAAAAGAACATATGAACGTACTAAACAGTAATAAAATGATAGAACCATTTATAGTGCATGAGTGTACCAGGAGCAGGCCTTGAGGTAGTACGCAAATGCTGTCGGAGTAAAAAGGATGGGGTTAGGCTGTGCACACTGGTGACCCAGAAGGGCAGGAGGAGAAGAGAGGGGGGAGAGGCAAGAACTGACTATGAGGAGAAGGGGTAGCCTAGCCATTTCCTGATTTCCTCCTTCAGGATGTTGAGAACCCTGCCGGGGGGGGAGGGGGAGTCATGGTAGGAAGGCAGAAACTGGGGATAGGTGTTAAGGTGGGTTAAAGCAGGAACAGCTGAGGGAAAGGTAATTGTATAGGGCAGAGGTAAGGGAGTAGTTGAAGGAGAAGTGACGTATTTTGGGGGGGGATTCCAGATTTGGGGGAAACGATGGGCAAAACCAGTCTGACCGATGAGGGTGGTGTGGCGAGAGGGACCGTCAAGGTGCGGGGCATCATTTGATCTGAGAGAGAGGGTGGGGGGAGGTGGAGTGTAGAGAGAGGATGAGAGATGGGAGGGGAGCCCCCCCCGAAACCAGAATTTGAATGTTAGTTTGGCACAGTGAGCGGTGCGTCTGTGAGATAGTGGAAGGAAGGAAGGTTAGAGAGAGCGATGGAGTTCACAGTGGTGGGAGCAAGAAGGGGAGTCGATAGCAGAGCGGCAGAAGGAGCTAAAGAGAGTGTCCAACTTGGTCAGGGAAGATTTGGGAACAGCACCATAGACTGCGTCACAGTAGTCAACGATGGGGAGTATCATCTTCTGGACAATTTTACGCCTCGCAGTCTAGCAGGGTGCAACTACGATTCCTGGACAGGGCACCAAGCTTAGGGGGCAGTTTCTTCAGAATAGCATCAATATGCACAGAGATGTTGAGGTGCTGGTCCAGCCAAACTCCCAGATATCAAAATGAGGAGGTGTCCTCCAAGTGGTCCCATCAGGGGTGTGGAAGTTGGGTAGGGCCAGGAGCCTAGAGAGTCTCTGCCTGGTGCCAAAGGTAATTGAGACTGCCTTCAAACATGTGATCAGTTTGGTCTTGGATGGTTCTTTGACCCTCCAGTGTAACAATATTATTAAAGGCATCTTGTATCATGCCGCACACTTCTGTATTGTCTTCCCTGGAGAGGGGAGCCAATGGAAGCACACCACTCAGAGTGGTTGACCTCCCATGTCATGGGGGCCACCATATTTGTGTTGACATGGCAATGTAGGGGGCATGCTAATGTGGCTGCCATCTTGTGGATGGCTGGTAAATACCACCGCCCTTTGGGGTGTGGACTTGGATGTGATGAGATGAGTCAGTTCTCCGTAGTCTGAGTCATCATTGCCGGATGATGCAATGTCAGTGGCGTATACTGGAAACCATTCATAGCTTTAACATGGCCAGCAAGAACCTCTAGCTGACGGCGCATTCTTGCCATCTTTGCTCTTGCATGACAAAATTTTGCAGTGCCCTGCTCAATACCCTTCTCTACCTCACCCTGCAATACTCGATACATGGCACATAATTTGACATTTTCCATATGCTGTTTGTCTAGCTCATGTGTCAACCTTACATTCTCTTCTTTCAACTCAGCAGTCTCTCTCAAACCTTCATTCATATCATTCAGAATATGATTCAAATAAGTTAACCGTTTCTTATCACATTTCAACCTTTCACAGTCCTCTCTCTCATGCAAGTTTCACGCTCAGAGTCTTGAGCAGTACAGTGCAACAGTCTGTTATTGTGATCAAGGCGTGACTGTGTGTCTCCTCCGCTAGTTTCTGTTCCCTTTTCTTTAACTCTGATGTCTGCAAGCCCATCTTTTATCTTTAGAGAAGCATTTTGCAGTTCAAGGGAGGCATGCTTCGCTGTGAGACTTAACAGCGGTAGGTAGAGCCGCAACCAGGAGACCTTTAAGATTGTACTTTCTGGATTTAAGTTTGGACTCTTAAGTATTGGTCTGAAATTAACAGCAAGGGTTTTCTGCAGACTTCGCTCCCAGCTTGAAATCTGTCCATCCGCCATGGGATGTGAGGTAGTTTGAGACATCCAGTCTCAACTCTGTGCAAAGTTCAGGCATGACAAACAAAGAAGCAATCGGAGAACTGGATAAAATCCTAGACGCTGTTACCCAATGGCTTTCCGGTCCCCTGTGGACAAACGGTGGTGCCAAGGCAGTTTGCTGTCACTCGCAGAGGTAGTGTATCATGGTCCAGAGTGGATGTGCCATGCTAGAGAGCAGGACAGAGTGTGTCCGTCACAATAACAACCACTGTAAGTACGAGTATGCCCAAGTAGGCAAGAAAGGCACTACACTACTCGACAGTCAAAATTAATTGAATGGAATCCTCCTTTGTACATTCCAACCTCTACATGGTTGCCAAATGTAACTGGGTAATAAAATTACGTTTCTCAGATTCTTGTTGGAACTGCACAAAAGGAAAATATGACAGACAAGTGGTGTCCAAGTAATGAATGTAATTTATTACTGGTAAATGAGAATAATACAGGCTTACAACCAACAGTGTAATAATCACTGGGAGAGTATTCAGTTTCATTACCTATAGGTGCAGTCAAGTCTCTCTGAGAGAAAATACATGATACAAAGGGTCTTATACCCTGATAATTGCTATGGGAACCATAAAAGAAGATACATAAAAAGTAAGTAATTGGCTAAAAACAGGTGGCCAAAGTAACCATCCTAGCTAGCATAAGAAAGTTGCTTAGCTAGCAGAAGATAAAAATGAACAATAACGCCTGTGATGCTTTCCAAGGTCACTTGCAGTTACAGTTTGCACGAGCATTAAAGATGGCACTGTTGCCTAACTAATGATTATATAATAAAAATATGCTAGGAAACATCTCCCAGTGGTACAGTATATTGTGAGAATATAGTGAAGCATAATATGAATTGCGAAAGTACAGTAGAACTCTGATCCTGACACTTATGCTTATGCGACAAGTGTCTGTGCCCTAAGGTTAGTATATATACCTACATATGTATTGCTGTCCGCGAGGTGGGGATACAATCAGGGGTGCTGGTCTATGGATAACAATGTGATCTCAGGGAGAGCATGGGGACGTGCTGTATTATAATCTATGGGGGGGGGCTACCTTTACAGTAATCTTTTATGTTATGATGGCCATTTGGCAATGAAACGTGGGCCTTGTTAGTCGACCAGTGCCCATGTTTCATTGCCAAACTGCCATTATAATATTAAAAAATAATCATAAAGGTGTCCCCCATAGATTATAATGTAGCGCATCCCCGCACTCTCCCTGTGATCATGTCGTAAAGTTGACTGAGCACGGGGTGGCACAGGGAGTGGATCTTAGAATCGGGAAGTGCCTGTGCCCCGGTGTGGAGGATTTTACGAGTGATTTTACTACAATACCATGGCATATTTTGGGGGCAACTATAGATGAAAAGCATTTCCAGGAGGTAAGGCACTGAACTACGTGGTGCATGGGGCTAACTTAGTAAGTCTCTCTAAGTATGAGCTGGGCTATTGAATGTCTTATTAGAGTTGATGTTTTTTAACAAGTGCTTTTAAACAGCATTTGTATAATGATTGCAAATGAAACAGCTATAAATTTTAAGCCCCCTTTGCTGAAACATATCTTGTTTTTTAGACCAATAGCTTCGTGCAGTGTCTGCTTTGTCTGGCTCATGTTCTAATTCTTGAGGCTTGAGCTCTGGTTCAGGCTCAAATTGTAATTTTGTGTGCCTTTTTTTGGTAATTCATTGGGCAGGGATTACTTTAAGTATTAATTTACTGGCCTGGGACATATTGCAAACTTCCTTGGGCCAGTGTGACTTTCCCTTGACTTTCCTATTTGAGGTAGTGTTTGTTTGTTTTGGTTTTTTTTAAATCACCCCCCCTCCCCGTGATCTCAGGTCCACTACCCTCCCTCCCCACTCATGTTCCCTTAGTCAGAAAACTCACCACAAGATGATAGGTATTAAAAAAAGAAACGTAGACTTTGACAGCCGATAAGGACCGCTTGGCCCACCTAGTCTGCCCATTTTCCATACCCTGTTTGATCTCCAGCTTTACAATCCTCTTCCTAGCCACTAAGTTTCACTTATACCTATCCCATGCATTCTTGAAACCAGTAGCAGTTTGCCCCCACCACATCCGGGGTGATCAGTGGGGTACCTCAAGGATCAGTTCTGGGGCCAGTCATTTTTAATGTCTTCATTAGTGACATTGCAGAGGGGCTGGAGGGAAAGGTCTGCCTGTTTGCAGATGAGATAAATATCTGCAACAGGATGGGCACTCTAGAGGGGGTGGAGAAACTGAGGAGGGATCTAGAAAAGCTGGAAAGATGGTCCCAAGGTGTGGCAACTGAGGTTCAGTGCAAAGAAGTGCAAAATCATGCACCTGGGAGGCAGAAACCCTGGAGAGAGCTACAAGATGGGGGTGGGAACTGCTGGCAGTCACCAGAGAAGAATGGGATCTAGGGGGTTATCATCTCAGATGACCTAAAGTTGGCCAGACAGAGTACAAAGGCTGTAGGGTGAGTCAGTGGCATGTTGGGATGCATAGGAAGGGGTATCACTAGTAGGAGGAGGGAGGTGGTGATACCTCTGTACAAATCCCTGGCGAGGCCTCATCAAGAATACTGTGTACAGTTCTGGAGGCCACATCTTCGCAAAGACATAGACAGGGTGAAATGGAAGCGGTTCATAGAAAATGGTACAGGGCTTGCACCAGAAGACAAGAGGAGAGACTGAAAGATCTCGATATGCATACACTAGAAGAGAGGTGGGAATGAGGACATAAGATATTTGAAGGTTTCTATCGTAAGGGCATAAAGTGCAAGTGGGTGACATCCTTCAGTGTAGGAGGCATACAAGGATGGGGGGCATGATACGAGATTGGAGGGAGGCAGGATAAAGAGGAATATGAGGATGTTTTTCTTCACAGGGTGGTTGATACATGGAACAGCCTGCCCTGAGAAGGAGGTTGTGGGGGCGAGGATATTGGGGGGGGGGGGGAATTTAAAAACACATCGGATAGATACAAGGGAACCCTAGAGGTGGGCAGGAGAGGCTAAAGCTAAGGACCAAGTAGGGCCAACGGACGTTAATAAAGGTAGGGTATAAGGGCAGACTGGATGGGCCTAGCAGTCCTTATCTGCCATCAATTACTGTTACTAAGTGTGTTACATTGTCTGCTTTATTTTTAGGCAGATCATTAATGGTGATTCTGATGCTGTCATGCATTTGGGCTGGTGTCCCCTTGGGATTCTCCGCGGGGCCTACTGGTTAGTGGGCCTGGGCAGGGACCCATAGCAGTGGCCGTAGGCTTGCACTTTAATCTCCCAGCTGGATTCGTCAGCACCCACTCTGGCTTCAGAGCAACCAACTTTTGAAAAGGACGGTTTTGACACCCCCCCCCCCCTTCAAGCACAGAAGCACAGTCAGACCTCTTTATATTTTTCACTTAAATCCTGTTTAAAAAGGCAGTGAGAGGACCTTTGTTTCTTTAATCCCGGGGCAGTGAGAGTGTTACAGGACAGGAAAGTGTCTGGTCATATCTTTTCAGCAAGTCCCCCCTTGCAGTGAGAGTGTTTTGGGGGCTTGGGAAATCACCGAGACTTGTGACATCTGTCTGCCCAGGAAGTGAGTCCCTGGGCATTTCTTGGTATCCTCTAGTGGTGAGAAGCCCATTGGGGGTTGGAAAAACTTGCAGTTCCCCTATTTGACTTTGATGTATTTTTTTTCTCGGTTATAATTTGAAAGTTTTTTTGGCTGTTATAGGCCCAGCCTCTTGATCCATCTAAACCTGCCGCCCTGGACTTTAATGACTGTGACATTTTATTTATTTTAAATATTAATTTTCAGGGTTTTAAATAATTGATTAGCAGTTTTTTCTTGGGACTATACTAACTGTACAGAAAGTATTTATATACATTTTCTAGAAGTGCTATGTTTGTTAAACACAGTGAGGCAGGAGCTATGCATTTTCACAAGGATTTAGCACTTTTATGAGCAAAACGCTAATCAATTTTTATAGTTAAATAAATCCCTGATTTTAATATATTCGTGTTACTGGGGTGGGGTTTTAAGTTTGTTTTGGTAATTATATACAGTATTTTATGCTCTTGGGTTATGATAACTTACCCCGGTTATTGATTTTGTTTTATCCCCCCCTCCCGAGTGAGAGTGAGGGAGTGTTAACATTTTAAGTTTTGTTAATTTCCTTTTTAATTTTTATAGTTTATCTTGTTTGTATTAATTGATTGGGTTGTTTTGTTGTGTTTTATTTTTTCAGTAGGTTGGTGTATTTTTATTGTGGTTACCAAAATGTGCAGGGGGGTCTGCCCCCACGGTCATGCGCTATTCACCCTCTGCCCTTTTATCTCCCCCCCCCCATTGCAGTTTACAACTTATCAGTGCTGTAGAGTGCTGGGTATTGCCCACCGGGGGGGGGGAGGGGGCCAGGGTGTGCAAACAGTGAAGGGGAAATGAGCGGAGTCACTGCATTGGGGTCGTAAAATCCAGAAGACTCCCTAGGGCGAAATGAAACCTGGATCGTGGCTCGCCATGCCTGGTTTCCATACCCAAGAGCACTACCAGTATTGATGGGCAGGCAGTTCGAATGGCCCTGGAAGTTCATCTAACTTGAACGGTGTTATGCAATGCCAGGTCCATCAAAAACAAGATGTACCGCTCGAGAATGGATCATTTTGGGGGGGTGGGGGGTGGTTGCAGTCTATTTCAAGACCGAACTGGGCCTCATGAGTGTACCAGTTGAGGAGACTGAGTCATTGACTGTACTGTAGTAACAGGTATAGGTTGTAGGATTGCCCTCATCTACTGTCCACCCGAGGATGAGAAGCGTTTCCTTCAGGAAGTCGTGGACTTTGTGATCGACATGGCGTTTGAGTCGCCCAGGCTGATGGTCCTAGGCTACTTCAGTGCCTGGGTCGATGACGAACTCTCACAATTTGGACAGCGCTTCCTCCAGTTGATGACATCTTTGGGCCTCACACAGATTGTTACCACTGCTACTCATAAACATAGTCACTCTCTCGACTTAGTCTTCCTCCTGGGGATCGAAGCCTCCGATGCGGGGGTGGAACCTATCGGATGAGTCTGATCATTACACCATGGGGTTTAGTTTTCGTGCCCTCCTTCGTAGGCCTACCCCTGTGGAGATGGTCAGGTACTGCTGCTTACGAGATGTAAGCTCCAAAGGCCTGGCAGTGGTGCTTGACCCGTCGGTTCTTCCACTGGCAAACAACGACCCTGAGACCTTAGTGACAGCCTATAGTAAGGCCATTTCTGCAGCCCTGGATGTCGTTGCTCTTGTCTGAGTTCATCCTCTCTCCCTTCACCCTCAAAGTCACCCTGGTTTGATGGGACTTTGAGGGAGATGTGGCAACTATGACGAAGGTTAGAGCGTTGCTGGCGGAACTCTTCCCTGGATACTGACCACCTTAGATTGATGGATCATTATCAAGCCTATTAATCTGCAGTCACCCGTAAGAAGGCAGAGTTCCTGTCTGGGGAGATTGCGGCTGCTCGGAACCGGCCAGCTCAGCTCTTTTGAACTGTAGACAGACTGAACCTGCAGACAGACAGGGTTGCACAAAGAGCTTTTTCACAAGTAGAGTGCGAGGAGCTTGTTCGATTCTTTGCAGCTGAGGTGGCTGACATCAGGGCGGTGTTCCAACCAGCACACTCTGTGGGCATTGCTTTGGATCAGTGCTCGGTCGCTGCCCCTCAGTTTTCCTGGAGTACCTTCGACCGACTAGAGTTCATGGATGTCATGCGGATTGTCCAGGGTGTGTGCCCTACGTGCTGTAGTTTGGAGCCAGGACCAACCACCCTGATTTTGGGTTGTAGTGAAATCATTGGCCCGGTTCTAGCACGGATAGTCTAGTGCTCCTTGGAAACAGGTGAGTTTTCTAGCTCTCTGAATGAGGCAGTAGTGACACCCCTCTGGAAAAAAGCTTCTTTGGACCCAGATTGCCATGTGAACTACAGACCAATCTCAAACCTCCCCTTCACAGGGAAGGTGACTGAGAAAGTAGTGGGCCTACAACTGGAGAATCATTTGACCATCCATGACATCTATGAACCTCTCCCATCCGGTTTTCGAAAGAGGCACAGTACTGAGACAGCGCTGGTATGGGTGGTCAGTGATCTCCTGATGGCAGGAGATCGGAAAAAATGTTCCACCTTGGTTCTTCTATATCTCTCATCCGCATTTGACACTGTGGACCATGGGTTTTTTGTCTGTCACCTGAGGTTCAACTGTGGCCTATCAGGTGCAGTCCTTAGGTGGTTTACATCTTTCCTCACTGGAAGAACTCAGAGGGTGGTGTCGGGGATTTATTCCTCAGACTCAGTTCATCTGCCATGTGGGGTTCCATAGGGCTCGGTGTTGTCCCCCATGTTAGCAGTGTACATGCTACCCCTTGGAGACGACGTAAGAAGGTATGGGCTGAGGTTTCACTGCTATGCTGATGATACCCAGCTCTACCTTTCTTTTGCACCTGACCAGGATAGAGCTCTCTCGGTATTTAACAACTGCCTTGCTGAAATCCAGGATTGGATGAATTCGAGCTGGTTGAAGTTGAGCTCGGAGAAGACTGAGGTGCTGGTTGTGGACCCGAGGCGCTGGATAGGGGGGTTGGGGGTAGGTTCACCTTCGGGACTTTTCCTTGGTAGCCTGCCACTCCATATCTCTGAATGGGTGCAAAACCTGAGGGTAATCTTTGACGAAGGGCTAACACTGCGTTCGCAGGTGTCGGCAGTTGTCAAATCCTCTTTTTACCATCTGAGGAATATCTCCAGGGTTAAGCATCTTGTTCCGTCTGGCGCTCTCCTTACGTTGGCCCACGCTTTTGTGTCCTTACACCTTGACTATTGCAATTCACTCTACCTTGGTCTACCTGGGGTGAATATCCACTGCCTGCAGCTGGTGCAGAATGCAGCAGCCCGGTTACTGACGGGGACTCCCCAGTCCTGTCACATTTCTCTGCTGCTGCACAAACTACACTGCCTGCCGGTACAGTGGCGGATCACCTTTAAAGTCAAACTTCTGACTTATAAAGCCGTACACAGATAGCACCTGGACTACCTGAAAGAGCTTCTGGTTCCTTACTGCCCTGGGCAATCGCTCTGCTCGGCTGACGAGGGGTTGCTAGAGATTCCAAGGGTTTGTTTAAAATCTTCTGGGGCCTGGGCATTTATACACGTAGCCCCAACCCTTTGTAATTCTCTACCTCGTCAGTTACGGGAGTGCACGACTGTGGAGGGATTTAAACAGGCTCTCAACTAATTTATGGAATCAGGCATACTGTGAATGATCCAGCATTGCCTTTTATCTGCTTTTATCTGCATTTTATTGTTTTATAATGTGTCCGTTAATGGTTTTTTGATTGTTATGCGCCTTGGTTTGGCGAAAAGCGCATTATAAATAAAGAATTATTATTATTCAAACCAAGTCGCACACACGTGCCTAAGTAAGCAATAACCCACGACAGGGTGTGCGTTTATTGGGGATTAATAAACACCCCGGGTGCGTTGTGAGGCACGAGGCTGCAGGCCGGGTGTCCTCACAGCACGCGGGGTATTGATTAATCCCCAATAAACGCACACCCTGGAGTGGGTTATTGTGCTTATAACATGGGCCACATTTGGGGACAAATGGACAAAAGGTGTTCCCATAACACAGAAAACATATGGGAACTACTTAGTGTTCTTCCACTATTTTTGGCCGTTGAACCACAGTTTTATGTCTTCTGCCACACTAGAAGTAGTTCCACAGACAGAAGTTTGTGATGAACAAGCCAGTGATTACTGAATCAAGCTGCATCTGGAACTTTTTATTGTGATGTCAACATTATGCATGGTGCTATCTTTTTATTTCTTGCTTACACTGCGCTCTGTGATTTTACATACCCCCAAGCATTATGACATTTGAAACTGCTCAGTGTGGCAAGATTAACGGATTATTACAAGAGACAGGCATTATTTAGTACAATTTGACAGCCACATTTGACACATTGTGGTGCACGATGCACACTCGCTTTTTACATGCGGCACATTGGGCGCCCACGACTCCTCCACAACTACAGTTACCTGTGCAGGTGGAGGGTGCACACAGACCATGCTATTGCAAACACACAGAGGCATTACTTTCTTACATTTCAGAACGGCACCTGTCTCTTCAATCACTCGCTCGCTCTGTCTCTCTGTCTCTGTCTTGCTCTCTCTCTCTCTCATTGCCTGTTGTGTCTCTCTGTGTGATGGAGCAGTAGCTCCCAGAATTCATCAATGGGATGGATGCAGTGACTGCTGTTACAGCGGCTGGGAGGTCTCCCATTACTGGCAACTGTGTTCAGCTTACAGTACAGCTACTGACAGTAGCAGTGCAGGAAGAAGGAGCGGGCAATGTGGCCGACGGGGTTCACATCAGCGAGGGAGCACTCAACACTGTCTATGGCGCTTTTCTCTCTGTAAGGCATGTGTGACTGCTACAGTGTGTGTGTGTGTGTATGTATATATATATATATATATATATACACACACAGTGTAATTCTTTTCTTTCTGGTTTGCACACTTGTAACTTCCTTATCTGATACTGTATTACATGTCTGCGGACAGGAAATGAATGGTACAAGTGTGCGACTGTTAACAGTGGGCGGGTGTGTACATATGCCATTATGTGACTTAATCCACTGCCGTCTTAAACATTCACTTATGCTTTTCTCTACTTTTGATTATAGTTGTATTTCTTCAAATAAGCACTCTATAGTGCGATTGTCAGTGTCCTCTGGGTGGGTGGGTACACTCGCTAAGCTCTATTTCAACATGGCTACTGCTGACAGTTTTCTGTGCAGCTTAAAATTAGTTTGGTATGCTGTCTCTCTGTCTGCATGGGCAGCTTTTCACCACTTGCAGCTATTGTTCCTATATTAGGAATTAATGAATGGTCACTTGATTATGTTTGACCAATCATTTTCCTAGTATATAGATGCCCATGTTATAAGTATATATATTATCTAGCTTTTGGGACACAGCCCCAGGTAACAGACATTTCCAACCTTGTAGTTTCCTCATAAAATCAAAATGTTTCTTGTTACTTGGTGTAACCAATGTCCCTTCATTGCTCACCTTTGTTTCAGTTATAATAAAATGTTTCTTTTCCTTATGCCATTAGCTTAATATTATTTTTGTTTCTTGGTGTTATTCACCCTCTTTTCCCACCCCTCATTCTTCAGTAATCTTTACTGTGCCTTGTTGCAGCTTCTGTTTTTTTTCTTTTTTTGTCACTACACATTGAGGTCGGGGAACAGTTCATTTCCCAACCCCTTTGTGCTCATTTCAAAGTCCTAGGTCTTGCCTTTTTAAATGTTCTTTTGCAGGTTTTTTTTTTTCACCTTTCTTGGTGCTCCCCTCCTTACACTACTCCTCACTTCACAGGCACACCACTCCCCACAGCAGAGCCAGATATCCCCTTTTTCAGTATTTGGTGCTCACCATTGAAACAGCTACCTGTATGATTGCCCTTTTGGCCAACATTAAAACAAAAATATAGAACCTAATAGTAATAAAATGCCCCTCGGCATATTTCCTTTTTATGTTTGCTTGCACGCATGTGCAAGAAACAGTGCCATCATACGAGTTTTCGTAGGTGTGCCTCCCCCACTTCCAGTGCCCTGCTCCCTTTTGCAGGTGCGGCCGCACCGCGCCAGTGAATGTCCGAGCTGTCTGACAGCCATTCAGATGCAGTGGTGTACAGTTGAAAACGGAAAACTGCTGCAATCAGCGGTCAGAATATGGCAATTTGCATTCTGCCGCCGGGCAGTATACAAGCGCATTACTCAGCATCTGATCCTGAACAGCTGTCATAGACAGCTTAGTTTGTGTCTACTCTCCCCTCCCAAACACTCCAGTAGCACGCTGGGAGCCCACCCCAGAGTGCTCATACCCCTCCACCGCACCGTATGGCTGATGGGGTGCCCAGTCCCCTGTCAGCCTGCGGCCCCCCAGACACCCAGGGTGCCACGCTGGGAGCCCACCCCATGGTGACAACAAATCTGTATGGCCGACAGGGATGCCCAATCCCTCGGCTCCAGTGACCCCCAAAAAATCTTCCAGCTGCCACATCTTCCTAAAAGTAAAAAAAAAAAACCTGAAAACAAAAAGGTCCTCACTGATTGATTGTCTTGCCCTCCCCTAACCCGCACTCCACCCCTCGCTGGGCCCACCTTCCACAACCCCCGACCCCTATACTTACCTCCGGAGTCCTGCACAGCGATTTTCGTTGGACCGGGAACATGTCTGCACTCTTCAGAACTGACCGCGAACTGAAGAAATGCCGGTAAGCTGTATAATGGCATAATATTTTTTTTTTTCAACTTTGGTGCATATCTCAGTCATTTTTGGGGGAATTTTTCACCAAATTTTCAACATGAGGTTTTGGGGCCCCTACCTCATGAATTCAGTCACTGTCATTCATCCCCAAAAGGTGATTTTGTGGTCACTGCGCATAACCACCTTTTGGGACCAAGTAACGAAACTACAGTGTCACAGTTCATGAGGTACGCCCCCCAAAACCCTATATTGAAAATGTGGTGAAAAAATTCCCCAAAATGACTGTTTTATGAGCGTGCATTGTGCAGCTGCTACACACGCTCGTAACTTCGCAAGTTTTTTATATTTTTATTCTAGATTTTCAACATTGCCATTTTATCACACCTCCTTTTGAGTAGTACAGCTGTCATTTTTCATATCTTGCCCAAAATGTGTTTTCACGCATATAGCGCCCAATGGCACGGTCAGTGTGTGAAATCAATGTTAGGGACAGATTAAGAAAATCATAGTGACACTATTCATGAGCAGAGGTCTTAAAATGGCTATGTTGAAAGTTTGCTGACAGAAGTCCATAAAATGACTGTGTTACGAGCGTGTATTGCGAAGTTTCCATGCACCCTCATAAGTTCACGAATTTGTACTATTTTCTGTCCAGATTTTCAATACTGGCATTATTCCACACCTCCTTATGATCAGTACAGCTGTCATTTTTCACACCTTGGCAGAAATGTGTTTGCACACTTCCGGCGCAGAAATGCGTGGTCGCTGTGGGAAATCCGTGTTCGGGACAGATTAAGAAAATCACAGTGACACTGTTCATGAGCGGAGGTCCCAAAAATGCCATAATTAACAATCTGCTGTAAAATATCCCCAAAGTAATTACATTATGGGTGTGTGTTGCGCAGTTTCTACGCACGCCCGTGACTCCCGTTTTTTTATATTTTCACTCCAGATTTTCAACATTGCCATTTTTTACACCTCCCCATGAACAGTACAGCTGTCATTTTTCACATCCTATTCGAAATGTGTTTTTGTACCTGTGGTGCCAAGTGGCGTAGTCACTGTGCAACATCAGCTTTCAGCTAACAAACTGTTATTGCCACTGTTCATGAGGTGGGGGTCACCAGAAACCCATGTTGAAAATGTGGAGTGAAAATACCAACGAACGCCTGGGGCATTAGAGTTCCCGACCATAACGCCCCACCCTGTAGAGACTGATAGGCATCAGGGGTGTGACTTGGGATTGCCACCTGTAATGCTCATGCCATTCCACCCCCACCCACGCCCTGCAGCCAGTGACAGGCATAGAGGAGTGCCTTGGACTCTTCAGCCCCAAAGTTCACCCCATTCTCCTATGCTGCACCCATCTCACTGTATTTCCTTATGGAATGTGGTGAGCATAAGGCCCAAAGATCCCAAGGTACACCGTGACACTGCAGGGTAGAGTGTGGTGAAATGGCATGGTCATTATGCCTGATGACCCAAAGGCACACCCCAATGCCTGTCAGTCTCTGCAGGGTGGTGATGGGGTTGGCTTCAGTTCAGTACTTCACTGCCATTCCTATTATGCATCTCTCTAACTCCTACACTACCAATGCAAATGCCAGCAAGAAAACATTCGGCATTGACAAATACTTGTTTAACAGGGTTTTAAATAGCTGGTATTGCATCACAATTTGCGATGAAAACCGTCTGGTCGCACTAGTCAAAATCAGGAATGGATTGCAAAAAAGTGTGATCCATTTTTCTGTGTTTTTTTTTTTTTTTTACAGTTTGACTGCTTGTAATGTCTAGTGGGCAGATTCTGGATTGGCTGGCTGAATCTGTGGTTACGACTCCACATTTCCCATGGGACAGTCCCACTTTGCTTAATTTTACTGCATCTCTCCACTCTGTCCTCTGCCAAATCTTGAGAACATCAGCATGCATTCCATTTGCTGTAGGCAGATACTTTCTCATTGTAGATGTCGGACATGAGGAGAGAACAGCAGCCAATTGGGTGTGCTCGCCCACCAATAGTGCAGACGCGGTAAGTTTAAACTAAAGGGGGGGAAAAAAAAGACTCAGCTGTTTTCCCGCTGCAACACACACAGGTCCATCTCACAAGAGTAAGGGTATCCTGCCCCGCCCCGGGGCCATTCCTCTGTGCAGCCCAAATGCCTCCCAGAACGCTGGTCACATTTTGCACCCCGAGTTCCCTAGAGGAGAGAGACACAGCCGACTGGGAGAAGACAAGACTTCGAAGCATCCTCCTGACTGCATGGGCATTGATCCCAAACAGAACAGCAGCTGCAGTAAGCACAAATTTTTTTTTTTATTTTTTTATTACAAACAAAAACGTCTGTACTAGTATTATTTTTGCTTTATTTGAATGAGCTGAGGGGGAGTCTTGAGAGGTGCTCAAGTATCAGCATTATGCAGATGATACTGTCTGCTCTACATCTCTAACATGTCTATTCTCAGGGTTCAACAAATATTTCAGGCTGAGATTCCCAGTTTTGGAAATGTCCTTACTGGTTTCCAATTATTAACACTGGCAAAACCTAAATTATGCTTTTTGGCTCTGCTTCTAACAGCTTTGCAGTGTTCAGAGTGTTCTGTTCTGAATTGTGGATGCAGTCATAGTGTGTCCCTTCCTTGTCTGCTGTTAGGAGATTTTTCAAACTTTGTCTGCTAGTCTTATATGGCCCCTGGGGATGTCCATGTTGTAATTTTTTAATGCTTTTTTCCATACTTGCCTCTTGGAGTGATGGAAGCGGACAGTAAAGTGGTCCTTCAGTGTTATCTTGTATCTGCATGTTGGTATGTAGTTATGATGGTCACTGTCCTTCATTTTTGAGTGTCCATGTCCCTCATTTCAGTGCCTAAAAAAGTTGAGAGGTATGGTAGGGCGGAGGGACATTGTTGCAGTTGACTCAGACCTTTGTTATTTTTGGTAAGGGGACATGGCTGGGGAGGCTGAGGATGGGAGTTTCTGCAGGCACCCTATTCTGGCAAAGGGGACATGGTTAAGTGGGTGGGTGGGTGGTTAGGCATTGAGATGGATGGGAGAAGGGTTTCGGCAAAGGGGACATGGGTGCGGAGGGTATGGTACTAAGATGTGTGTGTGGCAGTACTGAAAGAGATGAAGCAAAGACAGTTGATTTTAGTGAACAATTTTATTTAGGTTATATATACACATTTAAACATTTTAATTTTGCTAATTAAATTGAGACACGTGCTATTTATTTTCACAACTGATTAGCACTTTCCCATGCAAAAGTGCTAATCAATTTTCTGACCTTATTTAAAATCCTGTTTTAAGCTTTTTTTTTTTTTTGCTTACTTACCAGAATATTTTTGTGTGTTTATTCATATGGCTGCCTTGGTGCTAGTGTGACACTAACATGCCACAGTCTGTCGTCTTTGTGCCTACATTATAAACACTCATTGAGACTCACAATGTTAACAAAAAAAAGTAAACTGTTGTGCTATTCAAGCGAAACAATTAAAAAAATTCCCTAACCTCCCAGTTCACAAAAAGGAAAGAAATAACTAAAGGTTTTTAATTTGCCGGAGGCCTAAAGTGCAGATCTACTCTGCGTTTGATTAAATAGCCCTTTGTAATTTTTGCTGGAAAATGTAATTTAGATGTTTTAACTGCTTGTGCCAGCAGCAGGCTGCTTCCGTGTTTGGAATTTGCCTTTCTGTTAAGCATTTCAGCTACCTCCAGTTATATTGGGAAGAGGTTAGGATGCAACTTTCTGCAGACATCAGCATTAATAGCACAGTATTCCAGTTCAGCAAAAGGAAGGAAATGACTACAGGTTTTTAGTTTGCCTAATCTGCAGACCTACGGTTTGTTTGATTGTGGCCCTTTGTGTTTGTATAGGAAACAGTAATTTAGTCATGTTTACTCCTGGTGCCAGAAGCAGGCTACTGCTATATGTGGAATTTGGATTTTTGTTCAATGCAGTAAGCCCTCAGCTAGCTGCAGTTATATAGGGATAGCCCTCACTGTCTGTCAATGAGAATGTGTTTCTCTTTCACTCACTGGCTGTGTGTCTGTCTACTTCAGCTTCAGACAGCTATTTTTGTGAATTGTGCAGTTATTTTTTTCTGTCTGAATAGTAAATTAAAATAATAAATTATAAAAGTACTATGTTAACTACAGTGGCTCCCAAAATCCACATGACTGGGGAAAAGAGAAAAAGGTTCATTATGGAGGGAGATGGGACTTGATACACCTCCGTATTACTTCCTCACAGACTGCTGCCAGTCCTTGTGGCTTGTCAAGCACTTTGAGCCATGTTTACATGGCAGCAGAACTCTGACCTTTGCACTGCTCCATTCCTGATGCGGTCACTGTTACAGCTCAGTTCTGTCTTCACACGGCCTGCCCTTATGCCGATGCAGGTTGCACTGAAGAGGGGCTATGGGGGCCAGGTTGGAAGCAGTGGAGGAGTCTGAGAGTGACTGCTTTTAGCGGAGAGAGCATCACAGTGTATTTACACTGCCACATAATATGTTCACTCCAGTAAACATACTCACTCCTGTGCTGGTGCTGAAAATGGATCTGAAGTAGTTATAGTATGCTCTGGTGAGTGTGCACACTGCTGACTTTGCAGTGCATCGACCTGTGCGCACAAGTTGATGCACTGCAAAGGTGGCAGTGTAAACCTGGCTTTAGTGCACTGTATCAAAGACAATACAAAACCAGATTACTCATGCATCTGCTCTCCTTTTCTCTGGCCTGCCCAACAATCAATCCCCAAATGTTTACATCCTTTCTGGGCCATGCCACATATAGCTTCCCTGGCGCTATCTTAGCTAGACCTGCAGCCTCTTGCCTGCTGTTCTAGATGGCCATGCTCGCTAGCCTTTTGTCCACTTGATCTGGCAGAGCTTGAAATTCACTTGTAATTTCTCTTTCTTCACGTTCCCATGTTTTTTTGAACTTCTGTTTTATTGAATTATGTAATTTGACATTACAGATAGATCCCAACAGGCAGGCAATTACATGTAATACCTACTGTACATCAGTAGGCTGTATCTTCATTTTTACAGTAGTGCAGACACATAGCACACCTTTTCTTAGTTACATCACCTGGGGGAATGCAAATCATGCCATCAGTTTACTTATCTAAATATTAGTACCAAAGTCGTACAGATTCTTGACTTAAATCCAATAGTGACCATTGCTGCCATGAGAAGGGCTAACAGACATTGATTTAAACCTATCGTTCACTCTCTAAGTAAGCATTAATCACCGACAGAGGAGGGCTGTACCATGGATTAATGCCCTGCTTTGGGGTTGGGGGTGGTGCCGAGTGCTTCCAACCACCCAGCGGGCATTATTCCACGGTAGAGCCCTACGCTGGAGGTGATTAATGTGCTTGTAACATGGCAAGTGCAAGGAGCATTTTGTTGAGATTGCAGTCTGCCTCGGAACACCAGAGACACTGACGTGATTATTATTCATACTGCCCAAGTCATGCTACGAGATTATGCTCTCCAGTCAGCGAAAATCTATCGCAGTGCGCGTGCACATTCACCACGTCCCATATACGTTTGCCTAGTGTGCAGCACTTCTGAAGATATGAGGAGATAACAGTCCCGTCTGACACTGACACACCGTGAGTCCTTTTTTTTGGGGTTTGCGGCAACACTTTTCCTGTTTCAGACTTCTGTGTTGCACCACTGCCACAGATTACTGTGTAGCCTTGTGGGACAAATGTATCTTTCTTGCAGTTCTGCCGCTATCAGCCACACATGCTCGTCTACCCCTATGTGTTCTACTGGTTCTAGCGTGCCCCCTTTACCTTACTTACTTATGCTCACTGATACCGCCCCACACCACAACCGATGACTTCCTCCTGCAGCTATTCCTACCACTCCTCCATCCATTCAACCCACTTCTGTCCTGGCAATGGCAAGCTATTAGGATGCTGCACTCCATGCTGAGAATTCCTGTCTTACTCTTGTGTCAGGGGTGCCATCTACAGGTATGAACACATCGCCTGGCATGCTGTCTCTTACACCACTTTGAGGCGCGCTCCCGGTACTGCACTTGCTTCGATCTCTACTGTCTTGATTGCCATCCCAGTGCTGCACCCTGTCGCTGATGGACACTGTGGGTACTACACAAGCGGGCTGTAATGCTCAATTAACCCTCTATACACTTTAGGTTTCACACAAGCGGGCTCTACGCTGGCTTAATCACCGCTCGTTTCCTGTCACATGATGCGTTTGCACCAATCTCCTTCCTCGATTTCAGCATCATTTATTGTGCCATGTTACAATAGGGTATAACATCCCACTCTCTAAACATTGTTTATTGAATTTTACTTCTTCTTTTGTAGCCCCAGACAAAGCCCAAAAAAAAGAGAACTTCAGACAAACAGCAGACTTAATATGAACTCTCACTATAGTCATACTTCATGGGTAAATAGTAAGATACCCAGCTTAGTAGTACCTACATACAGTCATTTATGAACAAGCTTTCTCATCTAAGCAGCTGTGCTGCATTTTGAACAAAACCTTGTGTTGAGGGTGTAAAACAACATGTGGTAGGACGTGTCTACAGGGGAAGGCAATAACTACTCGTGCCATATGGCAACATTTTGTCTCAAACCCCATTTTAAAAACATTTAATTTGCACCAAGAAAAGTTATTACGTAAAGAAACATAAAATATGTACATAACAAGTTAAATACTGCTTTGTCATATACAACAGGCAAATACAGATAGGCATCAAATAATTACAGTTTAACCAATTCCAATACTGGGACAACATGTTTGTGGTAGGGCAGCAGCCTGTAGGCTAAACCAAGTTTTGATTTTCTTCCATGACATTGGATCATCCTAAAATCTCAAATTTAATGGAATATTATTCCAAACATGGGGGTGCAAGTAATTAAAAGAGGATCTCCCTAAATTTGTTCATTTAAATGGAACATCACATTCAATAATATTAGATAATCTAAGCCCAACCTTGGGAACTTTTAAAGACAGAGTATCACATATACAGTATAAACAAGCACCAATCTCTTATAACATTTAAACATTAGTCTTGCTATATGTGACTATTTTCTCAATCCTAAGTGTAGGCAGTTCAGTTCTCTATACATAACACAATGACGTGTATACCACAGGGTGTTGAGGATGAACCTAGCAAAGCAGTTATATAATACAGCAACTTTGGCAAGGTCTGACCCCTTGGCTCCACCGTACAAAACCTCCCCACAATTAAGAATAGGAACAATCATTGAGTTAACCATTTAAAGTCTAGAGTGTAAGCTCTTGATCAAACAGTTAATATGTATGTTCCATTTGCACTGATTTTCCACCCAAATTCCTAGATACATGTATGCCATGCACTGGCATGTTCTACAGACCTCCAGCACTGGGGAATGGATAACGTTCTGGTGGAAGCCATCCAAAAGATAGCAGATAAGGGGCAGGTGCTCCTGGTGGGGGACTTCAGTCTGCCAGCTATAGATTTGAGCATCCTAGCTGCAGCTTCAGTAGGAGTAGGGACATCCTAGACTCCCTACAGGGGGCATTGCTCGGGCAACTAGTAGGAGAGCCCACTCATGAAGGAGAAATTTAGGACCTTGTACTCGCAAGTGGGGACAGTGTTGCAGACGTTATGGTGGGTGGCCACCTGGGGACCAGTGATCACTGTATGACAAAATAAGAACTGTGGCAGAATTAAACCACACAAAGGCAAGGGTCCTAGACTTAAGGAGATCCGACTTTTCTAAGATGGGGGGACTGCCTCAGGGATGCCCTGGCAGGGGGTGGGGATACTTGCGTGGAGTGGAGGAATAGTGGGCGAAACTAAAAGGGGCAATAGTGAAGGCATCTGCACCAGGCAAGTAAGCAAAAGTAAGAGGAAAAAGAGACCACTGTGGTTTTCAAATGAGGTGGCTGGAAAGGTAAGGGCAAAAAAGGTAGCATTCAGGAGGTATAAGGAGGCACAGAGGGAGGAGGTTAGGAAGGTGTATCAGGACAAACGGGGGGGAGGCAGGGAAAGCAGTCAGGAGTGCAAAAGCACAAATGGAGGAAAATATAACTTAAGCAGTAAAGGAAGGGAACAAGACATTGTTTTAGGTATGTAAACAAAAAATGGACCAGGGGAGGGATTGTAAGACTAAGAAGGGAAGGAGTGGGGATGTGTGGAAGGGAACCAGGGAAAAGCAGATGTCCCGAAGAAATACTTTTGTTTAGTGTTTACAGAGGAAGTGGAAGGTAAGGGATCACAGATAAGGGTCAGGAGCATCGATGGATGGGAGGTGGACACTAGTCCATTTACAGAGGATGGAGTACTGAAGGAACTCTAAAATCTGAAAGTGAACAAGGCAGTTGGGTCTGACAGGATACATCCAAGGTATTGAAGGAGCTCAAAAAGGTGCTGGCTGTGTCTGACAGCCCTGTTCAACCACTCACTGGTGACAGGAGTGGTTCCGGAGGACTGGAGGAGGGCAGATATAGCCCACTTCACAGAAGTGGGAGCAGGGAGGGGAGGCTGGCAGTTACAGGCCAGTCAACCTGATTTCAGTGTTGGGGAAATTAATAGAATCACTACTAATTGTGGAATATATTGAATCCAGGGGCTTACAGGATCTAAGGCAACATGGATTCACTGGCGGGAGGTCATGTTAAACAAATCTGATAGATTGCATTGACTGGGTGATCAGGGAAGTAGATCAGGGTGGAGCAGTGCGTGTGGCCTATCTAGATTTTAGTAAGGCCTTCGACACTGTTCCACATAGGAGACTCATAAAGAAGATGGGCAGACTGAGACTGGTGATAAACTGGGTAAGGAATTGGTTGGGGGATAGGTGACAGAGGGTGTTGGTAAATGTAGTTCACTCCGAGGAAGTGAGGGTGACCAGTGGGGTGCCACAAGGATCAGTACTGGGATCGATCCTCTTTAATGTCTTTATCAGTGACATTGCAGAGGGGCTAGAAGTGAAGGTACCCCTTTTTGCAGATGACTCAATGATATCCAGTAGGGTAGACATTCCATTGGGGGGGGGAGGGGTTGGAAACTGGAAAAAATTAAAAGGTATCTAAGAAAGCTTGAGGAGTGGTCAAAAGTGTGGCAACTAAGTTTCAATGCGAAGAAGTGCAAAATCATGCACTAGGGGCACAGAAATCCAGGGCAGTGTACAAATGGGGGGAGTGGTACTGATGACCAGCAAGCAGGAAAGAGACCTAGGGATAATAATATCTGATGACCTAAAGGTGGCCAAACAGCATGACAAGGCAGTGGGGAGAGTTAGTGGGATGCTAGGGTACATAATGAGGGGCATCACTAACAGAAAGAGGGAGGTGGTGATACTGCTATATAAATCATTGGTGAGACCTCACCTAGAGTACGGTGTCTAGTTCTGGAGACCACATCTCTGGAAGTACATAGAGTAGAGATGGTCCAGAGGAGGGCAACTAAAATGGTGCAGGGCCTGCATCAGAAGCCCTATAAGGAGACTAAAGGATCTCCATATGTACACCCTAATGGAAAAGAGGGGGCATATGATAGGGATTTTCAAATACCTCATGGGTATAAATAGGGAAGCATTTTTCAGTATCGTCTGCGTATAAATGAAAATGTATTTCCAGGTCTGTAAATGAAAGACTATATAAATATTAAACAGCAGTGGTTCCAGTACTGATCCCTGTGGTACTCCTGATTTGGTTCCTTTTAACTAGAATAACATTGTCCCAGAAACTCCTTTTGCTTACACCCTACTAGGTAATGCTGAAATCACTCTGTAACTTCAGGTGACAGACCAACGGGCGGGTAGCTTATTAAGAAAAGTTTGATGGTCTTGCGTGTCAGATGCTTTTGACAAGTCTATAAATATAGCACCTGCCATGAATCTGTCCTCCAAAGCCTGTTGGACATCCCCAACTACCTTCAACAAGGCTGTTTGGGTACTATGTTTTTCTCTAAAAACAGATTGGTTAGAATTAAGTTATCCTCATTCAGAAAAGACCAACTGTTTTGCCACTAGTTTCTCAAATATGTTTGAAATATCCAGCCCAGTGGCACTGAGGGTTGAGGCGCTGGACGCCACACCTCACGCCATGCCGGCGACCCGTGTTCGGGAACGAGCACGGGTCATCATGGATCAGCAGGGAGAAGATTGATCGAGTATCTGATGGACTGCTCTCCATCTTTAGGGAGGGGAGATTCCAGCGGTTGGTGCTTGCCTGACCCTTAGTGGAGGCTGGGTCTCGACGGCACTGAGCCGCACAAACACGGGGGGGGGGGGAGAACGTGGCAGATGCCATGCCTGACGAGGTCGCACACTGGAGCGTGCGCGAACCCAATCACTGGTGTCATTGCATGCCGCACTCCTGCAAGAGGAGAAAGGTGGAAAATGGGCACCCCAGTTGCAGCGGCTTGGTGGTCGTCTGTGAGCACCCACTCCCGCTCCTGGAGGGGATCACCATGTGGATCCAGTCTTGCTGGGGGGAGTTGGTTGCCCCCTGCAACCCCACCATGGAGGGTAAGCCGTGGGGCAATAAAAGGTGACTGCCCTCTGTGGGGACTGGAGCAGAGTCAGACGGCAGCCGGAGGATTAGGGTGCAAGGATGCAGTAGCCAACTGGGGGCCCCAGGAGAAACAATCATGTAAAAAAATAAATATGTGTTTGAAATATTCAGCAGCAATGAAATGGTTCTGATGGGCCCCTAATTAGTGGAGGAGAGCAATATATGGTTAAATTGTTTAGCACCAAGGTAATATGGATTCTGAAGTAAACAGCATCTTAAAGGTGACCTGCAAAGAAGCCGTGCAGCCCGCTCCCGTTCCCACATACCTTCCATTACTGCTGCGGGGGTCCGGAGCTGCAGTCATCATCATTTTTAATGGCAAGGTTAAATTTTAATAAAGTACCAAAACTTACGTCTGAACGCGGAAGCATGGAGTGGGTCTCGATTGAGCGGGCACAAGTACTTATGGGTATTACACCCATTTAGTGACGTGTCAAACACCATTGTTCTTGTTGTAGCAACAGTGCCAGTATTTATTGCTTCCGCGGGGGTCTTGATACCTGAAATATTACTTACAGTAACACCTGCCCTACAATTTGATCTGTATGCTATCTTTAAGTTCCTTCCTATGATACAGCTACATGAATCAAGGGCTTAAGTTTTTCAGAAACTTTTTCACATTCCCATATTTACCACTGAAGTTTCTTCCCAAGAATCACTGTCTTTAATAAACTCATGATTACTTTCAGAGGAACAAGATGTCAAAATGTAACAAATTTGTTCTCTATAAACATCTGTGGCCCTCATTAAATAGGGCCCGCAGTCACCAGCAAAAAGTAAAGAAATGAGGAAATAAACTTGACAGCAGCAGAACTCGTTACACAACACTCACCAAAATGTGCATTTCAAGTCATTCTGCTAGTAAGAATATTCACATAAACGTAGAATCTTTGTATCTCAATACTTAATGATTATTTTAGCAGTAGTGCCTCAACAAGTGGGTATTTTCAGTTATGAACACCTAGTTTGGAGGTGTCGATTTAACCCCAGGCCAGGGGACAGTTCCCTGCAAATGTCAGCTTGTGAGGGAATTATTAGAATTACAAGTCAGAGTGCTTTAAATGATCGGTGATGCAATAGTTAAAAATGGCCTTTTAAAAACAAAAGCCACTATTTAGGCAGTTAAGTGCTGTGACTGTGAAGTGTACTGGGTCTTTCTAAGTGATTAATGCCTGGCCCAGCAGCCAGTCAAAAAACATGCTGACCTCATCAGTGAATAATTAGACTTGTAATTCCTAATAATAAATCACTCACTTGATTTTTAAGTCAATCAGTGCTCATAATAGCAGAGTCTGTTATCCTGCATACAGTTGTCATCTCATGGGGTAGTGTTAAAGTGGAGTGTTATACTTCAGATTCGGGTGCGAAGCATTATTTCTGCTTTTTAAAGTAAAAAAGAAAACATTTTTAAAAAACTGAATCGCGTCAACTCCAGTAAGTTAATGGAACGTTTCCGTGTGCTGTGAGCGAGGCTTGTTGGTAGAAAAGTATTGTCTCACACAGTTTGGGCAGATTAGTTGTGCTTCACGTAATTGTCCTCTCACCCAGACTGCGTGAGGTGACCTCTCTCACAGCACTATTAACTTTTAGTGGAAGTGATGATCTGTAACATGTGGCATCACAGTTAGTTACAGTGAATTGTAATGTCACAAGCAGGAAAAAAACATACAGTGGATGATTTAGGTAAGCAATAAGTCACGCCGGGGTGGTGAATTATGAAAAACCCCTGCATGCTCTGAGTGGTTTGTGAGGCACGAGGTACTGCTGAATACCTTCTGCTATCTGGGAGTGCATCGATTCATCACAGTGTCCAACCAAAAGGGCCTTATGGCAATGTTAAAATTGTGTGTATTAATTTAAGAAAAAAGCAGAATGCATTTAGTTTAAAGGGAACATAAACCCTGTTTACATTTTTTAATAGCTGTGCTATTGATTCTACTTGCTGCTCTGCACTACATTTTTATAGTAATGTTGATATCTGTTGCTTTCATATGCTATCATATATTACGGCTGTATAATAACCGGGTTTTGTTCCTTTCCCATAGGGAAACCCAGTTATAATTTGCCATTATAATCAGCTGGTTGTAACGCCATTCACGCACCAGGTTTCCATAAGAGCCCATCCACAGTCTCAAGTTGCTAAAGGAATAATGCCTGACAGGGTGGGTGTTTATGCTGGGATAACATCCCCCCTCTGTGGTTGGGCCCGAGGCCAGTGGCTGAGGGCATCCAGCACCCGAGAAGGGATGTTATCCCAGCATAACACCCACTCTAGAGGGCATTATTTCTATTATAGAATGCCTTGTTGTTTTTACAGAATAAAAAAATAATTGTAAAGAATGTTTTTGTTAGTGTGTAAAAATATTTTTGTTTTTTAAGAGAAGATGACAGTGATGGCCAATAAATCCAGTGCAAAAAATCAGCAGGGCTGTTATGCCAGGATAACATCCCTGCTGTGATGGCCAACTGACCAATCAGAAGCCAGGATTCTTTCTTGTCATTGTATAATGCAGCGTACTCAGTTGGAAAGTGAAGGTGCCAGATGGCACTTTCAGGTCCCAGCCCCTACAGAGCTCGGGCTGCAATCTGCTTCATATGTGTGGGGGAGGGGGTTTGCGGCAGAAAAAACAGAGCCCAGCAATTATATGAAACAAAGTCTGGGGAACTGTGTAAAACTCAACTTTTGTCCACAGCTTCAGATGTAGCTACTGGATCTATATACCCCTGGATCTTCACTGTCTGGGTTTAATGTAGCATCCCACACCTCTGGTGTGTATGAAATCCTCATTATTTCTCCTCCTGACATTTTTTCTATATATGCCTATGCTATGTGTATATTGCTTTGTATTTTACATGTGATTTGTCTATTATGTTTTGATGTGCCATACCTTTGGCTGTTCTAACAAGGGCCTGCTTGTAAATTTATTTATTTAAGTGTTTAACCAGGAAGGCATACTGAGCAGGCTACTGCTTGATTCCAGATGCGTCCAGGGGGGCCAGCGTAAACGTTTGAAAGGTAAGCAGAATACAAAGTAATGCATAATTCATAATACACAGTAGGGACAGACGCAACTACATGAGGAACCTATACAGAGACAAGAATAACATAAGGGAGCAGATGATACAGACTTGAAACAGGCGCAGTTTAAATCATTTCATTAAATATATTAGGATAGGTAAGCGATAATATATTTTCGTAGGATGCACAGTCAAGCCTGCCACAGTTGTCGTATGTTGCAGGGCCTAGACACAAGAGCAGGTAGGGGAGAATTGAACTAGGAGCATGGAATTTAGATGTGGGGAGGAAGAGAATTGATGAATGTTTGCGGGGAGGGAGTTCCACAACTTAGGTATGCGGTAACTGAAGGCTGCCTGGCCCACAGCTGAGGATCTGTGTGGGACAAATGAGGTCCTTGAGTCAGTATTTCTGAGAGAGTATGCTGGGGTGCTAGGGTTGGCTAGGGCAGCAGTAAGGTAGGGGGGAGCTGCTGGGACCAGTACTTGGTCGAGATCTTGGTACAGTGGGACTGCCTACGGTTATCTAGGGATGTAAAGTTCATAGATTGGTAGAGGGCGCAATGATGGGTAGAGTAAGGGCTGTTCAGTACAAAGCAACAGAGGGCGTGGAAGAGGGGGTCCAGTCTGGCTAAGGTGGACTTGGGACCAGCACTGTAGACAACGTCCCCATAGTCGAAGACAGGGAGGATCATTTTCTGCACGATGTCCCTACGGGCGGAGACTGGGATACTGGCACAGTTGCGGTACAGAGCGCCAAGCCTGGGGTGCAGCTTCTTGAGTATGGAACCAACATGCATGGAAAAGTTGAGGCTCTGATCAAGCCAGACTCCGAGATACATGAAGGAGGTACAGGCCTCGTGGGGTGACCCATCTAGAGTGTGGAAAGTGAAAATTGCTCAGTGGTGCTTCTTTCTGGTAAAACAAATAAATACAAATGCTAAATAAAATTGTTAATTTGGGCAAATGTGAAAGTCTTATTTAATAACTATGATGTATTGTTTTGTGTTTTTGAGTTCTAGTTTTCCTTCTTTAGTCTTCCTTTTTAATGCTGCTTTTTTCCCTGCTCAATATTCATCTCTCCCCCAACCCCTGTGTCTTTCTAACCTTCTTCTCCTGTCCACAGGCATACCACTCCTTCAGGGCTCACAACCCCTGCTCACCAGATTCTCCATTCGCTGCCACCTGAGGTCCAACCACACCTCCAGTACTCCTAATATCCAAGCAGGCTGACTTGTCCCTGTTGGGTGCTTCCTCTGGGCCCAGGGGAGGTGTCAGCCTGGGATGTCCGCTGGAGGGGCATCATTGGTGCACTGTGGGACTTAGAGGTCATCATCCAGTGTGCCAATGTGGCATTTATGCTCCCCCACTCCTTCCCCACCTCCCACACGTGCCTGCACATACTTGCAGCTGGCCTGGGTGGGGGCGCTCTGAGCCCTGCCTGCTAGACCTCACTCCTGATCTCCCAGGCTTGAAGTGCAAATGTCAGGGTGATATCCTCCATCACTGAGCAGTTTTCATTTTTGGATACTTATTTGTTACAGAAGCCAGTGTCAGTCAGTTGAGCGGAAGCCTACAATGTACAATGATGCTTTTCATGCAGGGCTTCCACTCCACTAATATCATGTTTCGAGAACTGCTAAGTTATGAAAATGCATATTGGGCAAGAAAAAGGCTGCACATTAAAGGAGGAAAAAAATAGAACTATTTCAGAACAAACAAAACAGTACGCATGGGTTGTTAAACAGACTTCACAAATGCCTAGAGTTACAGCAATATTAAATATGTAAACAGGGTTCAGTGGGGGGGGGGATATTTTTCAGAGGAAAAGATGCACGAGGACAAGAGGATATGCAATGAAGTTGGAAGGGGGTAAATTCAGGAGAGATGTGAGGAAGTTATTCTTCACTGAAAGAGTGGTGGGTACCTGGAACAGTCTCTTGTGGAGGTGTTAGGGTGAAAAAAGTAGTGGGATTCAAGAATGCATGGAATAGGCATAAGGGTATCTTAATGGAGGGGGGGGGGTGTGTGCAGAGATCAGATAGGGTCTCAGTGACAGTATAGGTGGGAAGAAAGATGGGCGGACCGGGTAGGCCAGGAGATCCTTATGTGCCATCAAATTCTATGTTTATTTCTGTGTTAGGGTTTATGTCTCTTTTAAAAAGTGAAGTCCTACGTGTTCATGTTGCTGTTACATGGTTGTTTTGTTTATCTTTTGTAGAGTGTAAGTGCCTTGTTACCATAGAGATCTATAGAAATTTTTGATTATTACTGTTTGAATTGCTGAGATACAGAAGTTGCTTTACTTAGCAGGTGGCTTGCGGCGGTGGGGGATCGATGCACAGCTATGTGACATATGGGAGCAAATTACAGGCCGCAGTTTCTAAAGTCCATTCTAGAACAGTTTATATTTCTTCTTAATTGGGTGGAACAAAAATAGAAGGTAATTGCTGTATGCGTCTATTAATTGTAAAATCACACAGATGGACAACATGTCAAACATATAAAATAGTGTAAAGGACATGTCTATTTCTTTTGAAAACAGTCGATCTGCAGTTTCTCACTGAAATGTGTTGGGATTCTTGGTAGTTGGAATTTTCTACCATCACCATATCGGAATTTTATTGAATTCTTTTAACTAGCAATTTGGAAAGTTGTGGTGAAAACTCACTAGTTTTATTGCACAAAACAGTTATTGAAAATGTAGAAAGTCTACTAATACGTTAAAACACAATTAATAAAATGGTTAATTGCCTGTGTAATACAAGTGAACACCTGCTGTAGCTTGTCTCATCATGACATCACTTCTTGTCTCGGGTTTCCATGCTACAGCTTCAGCATTATTTTAAAGGGAAATGTCCATTTGTGAATGCCCCACTCCTCAGCGTGGGGCAATCACTGATTAGCATTTTCGCAGTCACTTTATTTTTTTTTCTTACAAGCTTCCAAATATGTTATATTTTATCTGGTTGATCCTGCCATATCTCCTGACGGCATTCTGTGTGAAGCACCTCTAGCAGCATATCCCGCAATCTCCCACAGCTGAAGTCAGAGCTGGGGAGCAGCCACGGGAGCATGTATAGTATCCCCTTCTAGCCAGAGCTATTAATAGTTCTGGTTTGCGATTTAAAGGTCCCAGTGATATACCAAGACCATGTATAGAGTAATAGTTGACACTTATTCTATATATGAACAGGACCTGCAAATTGCAAACTAGAGCTATTAATAGCTCCAGCTATAAGGGAATACTGTGCACACTCCCATGGCTGCTCTTCTGTCAGCCGCAGGAGAGTCTGTGCCGTGCCGCTAGAGGCATTTCCAATAGGATGCCATTGGGAGGGACAGCGGGATCCAGCTATGTAAAACACTGACCTGAGCTGGTTACCCTCTTTCAATGCAAACTCAACTCCTACATGCTCCAGGATCCTTAATATAGGGGCTTCTAGTGTTCTGAATGTAGCTGTAGTTACATTTATGCATTCACTTACCTTAATATTATGTGTCTTACTCTTTGTAAATATTGTGCCTATTTCATATTATGCTCATGTAAATTTTTGTCATATACTTCTGTTGTAAACAATGCTCCTCTCTTGTGTTTACCTTTTCCTCGGGTGCACCTGGAAATAAGCATCAGCTCAGTGTGCCTTTCCCAGTCACCAATGTCAAATAAATAAATACAATGTAAAATAGTAGGAAGCCTGTAAGTTAAGTAAATTAACGCACTGGGGGAGAATGCATATTGGGGGATGCCCCATACTGAGATGTGGGGCATTTACAAATGGAAGTTTCCCTTTAATACACAGCTGGTTTAGATAAAAATGTGTCTGGATTGTTGACAGGCAAGCTCAATACTTGGTGTGAAAGAGCTGTACGTGGTTATTCACACTAGAGAGATTCTGCAAACTTATAAACCTCCCATTCAAAAGGAAATGTTTCCATTTTGGCGCTAAAATCGGAGCACATGCTTTCCTTGGCTTCTGAAGGGCACTTGCTAAAACCGGGTCAAAAATAACCTTTGAGGCTACTGATACTCTATTTTTTTATGTAGTCCTGCTTACATTGGCAAATTTAGCATTTTGTGCAAGGTTGGTGACAGTTTGAGCAATCTGTAACCTAAAATGTAAAGCAAGGAGGGTGGAGGGCAATGAGAACAGCAAGCCGTGTATGCAGACCTCAAGCCCAGAGTGTTACCTGCCTCTGGAGAAACAGGGACCATTGTTTTTACAAGCTGTTAAAGCACTTGATGAGACAGAATAGAAATACTAAATAAAGGGTTATGGATTTCAGTCTTGCACTGCTACATGTGAAGTTAAATCTACAGTGAGTATTACAGAATCTAAAAGTGCTATTGGGGCTTCTAGGCATATATCGCCATCTACGGCAGGTTCAGTAAAAGAAAACCGATTTCTGAGGCACAGACTTGAAAATCTTAAAGATGCAAGGGCACAGAACATCCCACATATTTGACCTTCTGGAGACTGCTGAGGGGCAAGCTTTGAATTTTGTAGCACATTGGTTACAGGATAACTTTTAGCTGGAACGGCTGCCTGATGTTTTAAAAGCTTATTGAACTACCCCATGTTGGAGGGTCAAACAGCACAAACTGCTCCGGACTCTGTTAATTATAACAGCATCTGGCTTGATATGAGACTGGATCCTGTGGGCAACACAGAAGATGGGACCGGTTTCAATGAACAGATAACATTGCTATTTCCTTACTTGAAAATGGTTTGACCATGAGTGTAAACATTTATAGTGGTCCAGAGGAAGCAGGGAAACTGGTAACATACTTAGATTAAGCAAGACTTTGAGTCTAAGGCCACCATGGTGGAGGTAGACGACTGCAGATTGAAGAGACCCCTGGACTTTTCCTTATGCTGAAATAGATCATTTCACAGTAAGATAGGGGGATGAAATGGAGGACTATGGGAAAATGGAGGAGAATAATAGTGCCAGTATTTTGAGTTAAAATGCCAATTTTTAATACCTCTATATGTTACAGGAGTGTTTTTACTGTTGATGTGTATACCCCATCTTTAAGATGGCACTAATCGATGACCGGCTGATGGCCCAGCTGAAGCACTGTGCACGTCTGTGCTGATGACCTGGGTTCAGGAGCAGACCCAGGAAGTCGGTTGGGTGTCCAGTGGACTGGGGAGGGAGGTGCTCTGGTTCCAACACCATAACAGCCTTTGCCGTGGGCCGAGGGAACTAGTCTCCCATGCAGGGCATCGCTACATGCAACTGAGATGACGTGTGTGGGGGTGCATGTCCATGCCAGGGCATCGGAGAGGCCAGGGAGAAACCAGAAAAAACATGAGCACCAGTCACTATTAATGACAGTGCATGTGTCCTCTGGGCCTCCCCATGTGGATTCCTGGCAGAGTGATGGCTAAGGGAGTGGCAGTGGGGGCACGCTGGAAAAAGGTCTGACTCGGGCATGAGAAGGCCACTGGTGGCCAAAAAGCTGAATGGAAGGAAAAAAAGGGGGTTCCTGCACTTATTCTTGGTTTCTCCTCCCCATTCCTTAACTGTAAGTGCGGTTCTTTAATGTTGGTAAGTTTAACTTAGTAGTCATTAGCAATTTTTGTGATACCTTCACCTTTATAGATAATCGGTTTCTGTTTTATAAAACTTTCATGATGCTTTATATTGTTTATTTTTTATTGAAAACAAAATGTTCTTTTTGTGAAATATGGTATGATGGTATCTGATGACAGATTTACTACCCTGTGTTATTTTATTATGCACCAGATAAAGGAGTGTGGTTACCTTATTAAGCTACTGGTACTGTTCTTCAGGTATGTGCTACCATGTCGTGATTATTGGAATTTGACCAGTTTCGTGTGAATGGTGCTTCTGCCTGAACCTGTTAATGCAACCACTTACACTTTTTTTTCTTTTGAACTTTATTTCCCCTCTGGTCACTGGTACATACTGGTTATCTCTCCGGCGAGATTCCCTCGGTGTCGCATCTACCACCTGCTGTCCCCCCTCCCCCCCGCATGGCAGAGGGTGGAACGGGAGAGCGGAGCCACGGAGAGTCAAGTTGGGCTCGGAGCCTGCATTGAGCGTGTGGGCTACCACCACTCGAGTCCCTGCCATTGCCTCCAAAAGCTCCGGGGGTTTTCCACCTTAGTTACACCTCTGAGGTGTGGATGTGCAATGACGTCTGTGCCGAGGGCAGGCCCTCAGCAGACGTCCGCCGTCACCTCGCCCCTGTAAGCAGCACACTACTGCGTTGCTCCTGGCCTCCACCGGAGGCCGCTGCAGAGTGGCTCTTCCCCCAATACCCACCCCAGGAGAGGAGAGCAGTCCTTCGGACACTCAATCTTCTCCTCACCCGCAGACCCGAGTCCATTCCCGGGTCAGTGGCGTGGCGCGAGGTGTGGGGTCCAGTGCTTCAACCCTCGGCGCTACCGGACCGGCAATCACTTATACTTCAGTCCAGTTTACCTTTTCATCTGTAATTAGGGGCAATTTCGTCTTTGTGCCCATTGCAAAAGTAAACCTCAGCAGAGCATTGTTGTAGCCGTTGAGAGAGGTCCACCGCATTATTTGTTATTGTAATGTGTCCCTATGTGTATTGCAACTAAGAGAGGCTTTGGAAGTTTCTGTCAACCTTGCTGGAGGAAAGACCTGCTTATTGGAGAGTTTGTAAGCTCTTTGAGAATATCTCTTTTCATCAGGCCACACCTATGGAACTGTAAGCCACCAGGCACTAGGACCACATGGAAAACTTTGCAAGCAGCTACCCAGGGGCTGCCCACAATGACATTGGACATCGGTTAGTACATAAACGTGGGTGGCCCTTCCTGTCCTCAGTTCTTTTCCCGTTGTCCACCATACTCGTCAGACTGCTGCAGAAAATGTTGCTGCATTGCTGCTGTTTTATAACTTTTTCTCAGTAAAATGGGATCACTTTTACAGTGATTTTTGACCTGTATGTTGTTGAAAGAACCCTCAAAATTGTTCTGGCATTGTGAATCCAGTAAAAGGATTTACACTGGTGACTCCTACGATGTCTGTGTGTGCTGCCTAGTCCTGGACCATGACATAAATGCTTGCCCTGTCTGCTGTAGCTTTAACTCTGTGACCTGGTGGTGCCATAAGTGAGTCTTAGAAAAGTACCTTCTTAAGAAAAATGTGGCCACGATGGAGAAGGAGCTCCAGTGGCAGACCCCCGCTACATTGCTGGTCCAGTCCTTCGGGTCCGGATCATCCTTCCAGGAACTACAAACATAAGCACTAAGATAAGGACCAGAAGAAAATGTCCCCATGTGCTTCAGCTTGTCTCTTAGAACAGCAGCAGGTGCAGCCTCTTCTACTTCGTTGACTGCTCCAGCAGCGACACCTTATGCCCCCCGACCATTGACACGACACCAAGGTTGGGGCTTGGCACTAGCACTACCAGACTTAGCATAGCTCGTATGTTGCTGTTGATGTCTGGAACACAGCCTACCCATCGACCACATGGACACTGAACTCTATCCTCCTTCATGGACATGTTTAGACACCTGCTTCCTGCTCCTCCTGTTCCAGGGGGGGTCCATCGATGGGGCCTGCTATCAGTCCCCCAACGATGCAGAATAGAGCTCTGCCTCAGCCTTCCCGTAGAGCGCCGCCGACGTCACCGGTGCACTCCATATTGCCTGTTGACCCACTCAACAATGACTACGAATACAGTCCTGTATTAATAATGCAGGATGAAGGGAAATATGCTGAGGAGTACCCCGAGTACCGCTATGATAGAAGTACTAGTTCTACTGTGTGACCTGCAGTGAGGATTTAGTGGTCCATACTCCAGGGTCTCCTAAAGAGGACCCTACCTTCCTTACCATGATGCAGTAGTTACAGACTGCAGTGGGTTTTGATATTGAGCAGCAGGACACCACCAAAAAAATGTCATTTATTTTCTGGAGCTTCCTGACTCCCCTCCTGTTGTGGTGCTACCTCTTCTCCCTGCCTTGGAGGTTGCCACCTTTGCTGTCTGGTATGGGCCAAATGGACCTCCAAGAGCTAAATTTCTTCATGCAGTACAAGAAATTCCAGATGGTCACCCTTCAGGGACTGCTGCCCCTGGGAGATTGGATATGCTTCGTCAATGTGCAAGATGCATACCTGCATATCAAGGTATGTGCCTCCCATCAACAGTATCTCAAATTCTGTTTTCAGGGAGCACACTTCCAGTTCCAAGCCTTGCCTTTTGGCTTGCCCTTGGCTCTTGGGTGTTTACCAAATGCTTGGCAGTAGTGGCGGCAGCCGTCAGGTGGGAAGTGCTGTATGTCTTTCTGTACCTGGATGACTGGCTCCTCAAAGCACAGTCCAGGGAGCCCCTGCTGCAGACTATGGAAAGTATCTCCCACCTGTTCCAGGACCTGGGGATCACAGTCAACCTGCGCAAGTCAGTCTTGACCCCCTGTTAGCACCTTCAGTACATAGGCGTGGCCCTGGACATGGCTTAGGGCATGGCCTTGTTGCCCTAGGACAGAATAGGGCGACGTCAGTGCGTGATATCGGAGTAGGCAGCCCCTTGATAGACTGCTAACTAGAAAAATTTCCTTGTGTTCCTGGCACCTGGCGGCATAGTTCCATAGGTGTGGTCTGCTGCAAGAGATCCTCTCGAAGATCTACTGTTATGGTAAGTTCTTACATAACTCTACTTTTCTTGTACTCCAGCATATCATATCAATCCACAGAGGAGACACTTGGGATGATCCAAGAAACTACAGTCTCACGTCATTTGTGGGTAAACTATTGGAAACTATCCTGAAGGAAAAAATGAATGGCATTGCTGGAGGAGAATTGTCTCTTAGATGAAAGACAACATGGGTTCACACAGGGAAGGTCTTGTCAGACCAACCTTGTGGATTTTTATGATTGGGAAACTAAGGCGCTGGATGAGGGTAAAGCAGTGGATGTTCTGTACTTGGATTTCAGCAAGGCCTTCGACTCAGTGCCACACAGGGGACCGATAGGCAAGCTGAGAGACCTAGGTTTTAGCGATAGAGTGGCAGTGGTCCAGTTAAGGGGCGTATCGGCATATTTCACAGCCATTTTTGCCTTTTTTTACACAGTTTAAGTCCTGGGTAGTATCATCAAGACCGGGTGTTTCCACGGACTTCGCATGCGCACTTCAGGGTTTTAAATAGCCGGTATCGCATTGCACTTTGCGATGCGAACCAGCTTTAATGTGGACCCATGTCTTTTTTGGATTGCAAAAAAGTGCAATGCATGGCTCTGAGCCTTCTTAGCCACCCATGATACATTAACAGTTTCGCCACGACCCCCAGGTGCGGCAGTCACTCCCAGTAGTGCTTTGCGGCACTACAGGAGCGATGCCAGCACCTGGGGCTGCGTGTGAAACTGTTACTATATTGTGGTGGCACTACCCATGTCACTCGAGGGCAGTTCAACACCAGCCTTCCCTGGCTCTCCGCTGGTTCCTCTGCGCTGACTCGCCCCCTTCCCTACTGCAGAACTTCCTCTGCTCTCGGCGTTGTCAGTTCTTCATTTTGGTGCCAAGCTGCTTGCTGCTCAGTTGCAAAATATGCACTGGAGGATGTGTGAATCAAACCTTTCGTCTGCTGGAGTGGGGACTTTCTTTCGGTAACCAGGTATATGGCCCAAGAAAAGTGGTTGTTTTTAAGGAAGGTGAATAAGTGCTTGCTCAAAGTCACACAGCATACAGTGGGGAGGTTGTGGAAATCAAACTCAACTCAGGTCTGCTGGAGTAGGGTCTCTTTAATAACCAAGTATGATCCATTAGATAAGTGCTGATTTTCAGGGGTGGTTAAGTGATTTGCTCAACAGTCGCACAGTATGCATGGAGATTGTGGGAATCAAACCCAGGTCTGCTGGAATGAGTAGGTTGACACGTGTATAGGAGAAAAAGAGGCAGATCGTTCTTTCAGCGTTACATCCCAAGCATAGTTATCGCAGCAGCAGGACAGATTTACCAGGTACTTAATGGCTTTAAGAGACATTGTAAGTTTAAAACTTGGGCACAGGCTTTATTTGAGTATTAAGCCATGGTTGTGTGCCATCCTGGCAGAAGGAGAAAGCAGCAGACAGTTATTTTAAAGTCTTATCCCTAGCACAGTGGATGCTGCTGCAGAACTGATTTATTGGACTCCTGGTGGTGCTAGGTGAGCTCTGAAGTGAAAGAGCTCAGTTTGTCACTCTACTGGTGTGTGTTTCACTAAAAGACACCTATTCTTACAAAGCACAAGGTGGGCAGTGTCAGGGTGTGCAGACTAGTTTCTCAACCGGGTTTTTTCTGCCATCATAGTCTATGCATCTGTGTTATTTTGCAAGCAAAGAGATTCTTTACATAGAAACATAGACTTTAATGGCAGATAAGGACCACTTGGCCCACCTAGTCCGCCCATTCCCCTACCTGCCCGATAAGCTGCAGATCCTAGTTAACCACAGCCTGTTTCTTCCTACCCCCCCAAGACTTGCCTTATGTCTGGCCCATGCATTCTTGAATTCTCCCACAGTTTTAGACCCCACAGCCTCCTCAGGAAGGCAGTTCCATGTGTCCACCACCCTCTCTGTGAAAAAATACTTCGTCACATTGCCCCTGAGCTGTCCCCCTCTATCTTCAAATTGTCTCTCCTTGTTCTTGCACATCTCTTTTTCTGAAAAATGCTACCCTCTTGGACTTTGTTGATTCCAATGAGGTACTTAAAAGTTTGTCAGGCCCCCCCCCCTTTCTTTTCTCAAGGGTATACATATTAAGCTCCTTTAGTCTCTCCTCGTATGGCGTCTCTTGCAGACCCTGCACCATTTTAGTTGCTCTCCTCTGGACTGCCTCTGTCCTGTCTATGTCCTTGCGGAGAAGGCGTCTCCAGAACTGGACGCAGTACTCCAGATGGGGTCTCATCAACTGTCTGTACAGAGGGATAACAACTTCCTGTTTTGTGCTGGTGATGCCTTTCCCTGTACATCCCAGTATCCCCCCAGCCTTCCCTACTGCCTTCCCACATTGCTTGCTAACCTTAAGGTAATCTAATATGATTACCCCCAGGTCCCTTTCCATTTTTGTTGTTGTTACTACCTCCCCACCAACTGTGTATACCCCTCCATTTTGTATACTTATTGATGGTATCCTTATTTCAGACCCCAAAAATACTTGACAAGAGAAATTGTTGAGCACTGGCAGTTAACTTTAGGGAGTGTGGTGGCATTTATATAATCAAGGGATATAGGTCCTTGGGATGTGGGTTCTCTTTATATGGTAGCAGCAGGCTGAGTTTAAAGTTTATTTGTGGCATCCCTGAGATTATTACCAGAGCGCTTCCTTATGTTTCTGATCTCACACTGCTACAGTACCAGAGTGCTGGATCAATTTGGGATAAGGAACATAGAATACACTGATGTTTGCTAGGAACTTCAATTTTGTTATTAGAAATCCTGGATTCCAGAAGGATAAAATCTTCCCCAAACCCTGGTAAAAAACATAACATGGCCACATGGTCTTTACTGATTATACTGCACATTTCTGAGTGTATTTGTGCAATGCAGTAGCTGCGTCCTGCAGCTTCAGGGGCTCAGTTGGTTGCACACAGATCCCCTGGGGCTGGCAGTATAGCCTAGATGTTAGAGTAACGAGCTGTGAATGAGCTGGGTACATCCGGCAGACCTGGGTTTGATTCCCACAACCTCCACTTGCGTAATGTGTGACTCTGAGCAAGTCACTTAACCTCCTCAGTACTACCAGGTCGCCCCGGAAAACGGGCACCTGTGCCTAATGGGTCTTACCTGGTTCCCAAAGACTAAAATAAATAAATAAATAAAATAAAGAAAGAAAGAACAGAAGTTTGTGGGTTCTGTTCACGCACCATGAACTTTGGTGAATACTCAGTACTGATTCTGCAGTGCAGCAGTGTGTGTGTGTGTGTGTGTGTGTGTGTGGGGGGGGGGGATCTCCTGCACTGTTCATGTACTGTCCTTTGGATAAGACATTAAACTGAGGACCCTTCTGCCCTCCTGTGGTGGTTGTCCACAAAGAAGTTAGAGATCCAATGGTCCGTATTGTAAGAATGGAGGATATTTCCCAGTATTCTGGGTAATATTACCCATTGACAATAAAACAGGTCTATGTAACCCACCCTCAGTATAGACCGTGAAACAAGGGGTAACAGCTTAGTGTGCTTTTTCCAGTCAGAAAATGACAAATACCATATACTCAGTTATAAGTCGTTTTTTTAGTACCTGAAACTGGTCTCTAAGTTAGGGGTGCCGACTTATAAGTGAGTTACTGAGGATGTAGCTGTAATCCGCAGTCACAGTATTGCGTGAAAATATGCTATTCAACAGGCAGTTTGAATCATGGTGTAGCACATTAATCAATTCACACATACCCCTTACATAGCTCATATGTATACAGTTTACCCCTTACATAGCTCACAGTCTGAATGGTTAGGTAGCCAGTTGAATAATTAAGTCATTATTTTGCTTCCTCGTGGACTGCAGTTAACCCACACCACTGCAAATTAAGTGATAAATACCCTAAGCACTCCTCACTGTCTGCATAGCCAGAAAATGCCTGGAGTGAAACGTGAGCACTGTTCGCACACTACGGAATTTAAACTCCGAGTTATCCAGTTCGCTGAATTACATAGAAACGCTGCTGCCGAAAGAGATTTTAATGTCGACGAGAAACTTATTTGTGACTGGCGTTTTGAGAAAAACTAGTCTGCAGTCCCTAGAAAAGAATGCCAAACGAGTAAGGCAGTTCAACTCCTCAGTGGCAATCATTGAAGCAGAACTGAGTACCTGGGTACTCGAACTCGGGCAGCAAGGCTGTATTGTAAATCGGATGGCAGTAAGGCTCCAGGCTTTAGCATTAACGAACAGATGGCACAAAGCTTAAACCCATGATTATTTTCAAAGGAAAGACACTCCCTAAAGAAAAAGTGCCACAGGGAGTTCTCGATGTTCACCAAAAGGGGTGGATGGATGAGTGTTTGGTGAATAAATGGATAAATGAGATATGGGCCAAAAGAGCATCTTGGATCAATTTTTTTTTTTTTTTTTGGCCCATAACAGGTACAAAAAAATTAATGGCGGGTGGGAACTTTAAAAAACGAGTTACAGTATGGTGTGCGAGTGGGTAAGAGATGCCTAGGACACAATAAATACAGAGGCAGTAATCACGGTTTCAAGAAGTGCAGAATTTCTAATTGTGTGGATGGGACTGAGGACCACTTACTGTACGAATATATGATAGGGGGAGAGACTGCACAATCTGAAGATGCAGAGAACGATGAAACGGCTGCAGAGCGTGACGATATCTATGATGATATCCCCCTTTCAGAGCTGCAACTTCACATGCTGTTTATGTCAGATGACAAGGACAATGAAACTGAGTTTTTTTTTTATTTTGGATTCGAGTGAAGGCGTTTATGCGGACATTTCATGTGGTTAACCTGTGCTTCATTCTCCTATTTTAAACATTTCTTTATACAAAATAAATAAATAAAGTTTTCACAAAACCAGAAAATTGAGTATATGGCTTATCTTAATACCCCCGACTTATAAGCAGGTCAAACAAAAAGCTGAGCTTGGTGACTAACCAATCATACCCCCCGATTTATTAGCGGACCAACTTATAAGCAAGTATATACGGTAGTCTAGAATATCTACAACAGCTTGCACTTAGAAACGTGTGTTTTATACATCTTCACATTTAAATGTACCAAATCAATCATGACCTCTCCCGCATTTCAACTATAGCCATTTCTTAAATTGTCTTGCACGTAACGCCTCCTCCGTATCCATTCGTGGAGGGATAGAGAACTAGATATTAACCCAGATTCCTTTTTATAATCACTGATTTGGCTGACTCCCTGAATACCATTCAGATGTCAACAGATGTATGCAATTGAAAATGCTAAACCCCACTGCTCCTTTAGTTTAAATGCAATAGGCCTGCAAGGTATCCATTTTGCACCAAATGTGAAGTGCACTATGGCTCTTTTTTTCATATAATGTGGGGATGCAGACTCTTGGGGAAACATGGTTTTCAATGCTTGTGTATTTGCCTCTCCCTCCTCTTCCTGCCCTCTTTTTTTTTTTAGCTGCCATCTTCCCCTTTTCTGTTCCTTGCTCTGTACCCCCTCTTAAGAACCTGCTGCCCCTCCTGTGCCACTACTTGTATATTATCGCAGTCTTTGTTTATTGTAATGGTAGCTTACCTCCTAGTAACCTTTCTTTATTTATACAGTGTACCATGTCTTTTTCCTGGGGTGAAGTCCCAGTTGGACACATTACACTTAGGGAGAGTTTTGGCTACCAACACTGTTGCTTTGCTGTCCACTGGTGGCCCGGGGGGGGGGGGATTGGAGCCAAACACCAAAAGTGTTTACACTAATGAAGTTTTCAGTGTGGCCTCTTGATGTTTGGCGTTGATGCCAGTTCATCTTATGTTGTCTCCCATGTTTGACCACTGGAGAGCCATTTGATCTGGCATTCTACAGCAGTGTCAGACGGGGTAGGTTCCGCTCTGCGGTGAAAGCCACAGGGTTTGGCTCCCGTTGATAATAGCTGAGAGGTCTGAACTGACCCCATCTGGAGTACTGTGTGCAGTTCTGGAGACCCAATCTCCGCAAAGACATAGACAGGATGGAAGCTGTCCAGAGGAGGGCAACTAAAATGGTGCAGGGTCTGCACCGGAAGACATATGAAGAGAGGCTTAAGGAGCTTAATATGTATAGCCTCGAGGAAAGGAGGGAGAGGGGGGACATGATAGAAACTTTCAAGTACCTCAAGGTAATCAACAAAGTCCAAGAGGGTAGCATCTTTCAAAAAGAGGTGTGCAAGAACAAGGGGGCACAATTTGAAGATAGAGGGGGGCAGCTCAGAGGTAATTTAAGGAAGTATTTTTTCACAGAGAGGGTTGTGGATGCATGGAACGGCCTTCCGGAGGAGGTTGTGGAGTCAAAATCAGTGGTGGAATTCAAGCATGCATGGGACAGTCATAAGGCAATTCTGGGGGGTGGGGGTAAGAAGAAGTAGGCTGCTGGTTAACTAGGATCTGCAGCTTATCCAGTAGGTAGGGAAATGGGCAGACTAGGTGGGCCAAGCGGTCCTTATCTGCCGTCAAATTCTATGTTTCTATGTAACTGCATATCCCTTTGGGATTTGATCTTGCAGTGGAAGCCAGTACATCATGTGTGCTGGAGGGCAGAGCTGGTAGGTAGCGGAAGAAAATCGGAGCTGTCAAAGGGGGGAAAAAACAATATCTTTCAAAAAAATAAAGATGTCTGAATGTATGATGACATTTTTGTTCACACACCATATGTATGTAACTGTTTTCTTTTTTTTCCTAGATGGTCAGTTTGCTGCTGATTGGAATTGCAGCGTGGGGCCTGGGCTTTGGCCTCATTTCCAGCTTGCGAGTCGTCGGAGGAGTGGTTGGAGTGGGCATCTTTCTTTTCCTTATTGCTTTGGTTGGACTGATTGGAGCTATCAAACACCACCAGGTGTTGCTGTTCTTTGTATCCTTTTAGCAAAATGGATGTATGTTGTAGTGTAGAATGATGGTAGCCTTTTTATAGTATGGGGGGGGGTAGGGGTCAGTGCAAACTTTTAAATCTATTGTAAGAGTTTGTCAAACCTGAAGGGAAAAGTACTCAACTGACGTGGCAAACAGGGCTTAATAAATCCCTTCGTGAACAGTTGAAATAGACGTGCACTACTGTTCTTTATGAATGTGCATCATATCACAAATTTGTGGGTCTGAAAGGAGTTTCCTCAAAGGTATTGCTGTACTACCATAAATTTTCCAGATCCTTTTTTTTTTTTTTTTTTTCAGTTGTTTAACCAGGGGTAGCACACTAAGCTGAAAGCATTTTTACAGGAGTGATCTGGGAGCACAGGGAAGTTAAGTGACTTGCTCAGGGTCATGTAGTATGCAAGTGAGGGCTGTGGGATTGAAACCCAGTCTCCAGATTTGCAGCTCAGAGCCTTAAATCTTAAACCACTGCACTATACTGCCTCCCCATTTGTTGTACACTGTGAAAAATAAATAAATAAATAAATAAATAAGGGTAGCGGGCCAGGCACAGATCAGGCAGGACAAGCACAATGGCTGCTGCAGCAGCACCACAATGCATGATGCATTTTTTTGGTATGCCTAATAAGAGAGAGGGGAATTTTTTTTTTTTTTGAAAGTTCACAGTGTACTACAAATACTGATCAACAGGAGGCATTTATTTTCACAAATGTGGTGTTTTGCCAATCCGTGCGCAACCTCTACGTGATGCAGTACATCACTCTGAAACCAGTTCCGTAACACTTAAAACAGTGAGAATACAAAGAAAAAAATATCCGGTGATCTGTGACTTGCCAGCTATCATTCTTTAATTGAATGTGTTTTTTTACAAGTGCAAAATGTCAGAAACACAAATAGTGATCAGACAGAAGTTCAGCATGTTTATAGTTCATTTGCATCACCAGGTAAGGAAAAAGGTCCGGACCTCGCCCAACAACTAACACACCGAAATCTAGCCAATGGAAAATCATGTACACAAATGCACGCAGTCTGAGAAACAAGATCCCAGACCTGCAGGCAACAATGACAGAGGCTAAACTGGACATAGTAGCCATTAGTGAGACATGGTTCACCAGTAACCACACTTGGGAGACTTCAGTACCTGGCTATGTACTGTTCAGAAGAGGCCGAGATGCATAAAAAGGGTATGGGGGGGGGGGTGGAGTGGCCCTTTATGTCAATGAAAACATTAAAGCTTCAGAAATTCAGAATACACATAAGGAGCCAGAAGATCTGTTTGTCACCTTGGAAACAGGAAATGGGACAGCCATATGAACTGGGTTTGTCTACAGGCCTCCAGACCGGGGGAGGAAATAGACACATTACTGTTGGAAGATATTTATTTATTTTAATGTTTGGTAACTGGGTAGGCTCACTAGGCACAAGTGCCTGTTTTCAGGGGCGACATGGGAGAACTGTGCAGTTAAGTGACTTGCTCAGTCACACAGTGTGCAAGTGGAGGTTGTGAGAATCAGACTCGGGTCTGGTCTACTAGATGTACCAAGCTCGTTCACACCTCGTTCCTCTAACCTCTAGGCTATACTGCCAGCCTAATATACACATATTACATATATACAGATGTACAGAACATGACAGCTAAAAGGGAAACGTCAACATGCCAGGTACAGATTGGTCAATACCAGCAGGAACATCCACCAGAACTAGACACATAGTGGATTCCCTTCAGGGGGAGTGCCTCAAACAACTGGTACAACAACCCACAAGAGACAGGGCTATCCTAGATCTAGTACTGACTAATGGGGAAAGGATCACAGATCTCCAGGTAGAAGGTCACCTGCGGGCAAGTGACCATCACATGATATGGTTGAATTTGGCCACTAGAACTAAATCATCCCATTTCAAGGCAAAAATATGGGACTTCAGAGGAGCTGACTTTGATAAGATGGCCAACAGAGTTGAGCTAGTCCTGGCAAGAAGAAATACAGATTGTGGGGGTACAGGAAAAGTGGGCAAGCATTAAGGGTGCAATACTTAAAGTAACATCTCATTGTGTTAGAGAGAAAAGCAAGAGAAAAAGGAGGAAACCACTTTGGTTTTCAAGAAAAGTAGCAGAAAAGGTCAGAGCCAAAAGGCTGGCCTTCAGGAAATATAAGGGAATGGAGTGGGACAAAGATAGGGAGGCATACCAAACTTCGCTAAGGGAAACAGGAAAGGCAGTAAGTCAGGCAAAGGCCCAAACCTAGGAAACACTAGCATGAACAGTAAAAGAAGGGGACAAGACATTCTATAGATCCATTAGTGAAAGGAGAAAGTCCGAAGGGGGTATTGCTAAGATCAAAGGGGATGAAGGGGAGTGTGTGGAGGAGGACCTAGGAAAAGCATCTATCCTAAATAGATACTTCTGCTCAGTATTTACTGAGTAGAATGTAGGGCAGGGCCCACAGCTCAGCACCATGGACACAGGGAGGAGGGAGGTGTGTACTAGTCCCTTCACAAAAGAAAGGGTCCTACAAGAGCTCGGTAAGCTCAGGGTGGACAAGGCAATGGGACCTGATGGCATACATCCCATGGTACTAAAGGAGCTAAGGGTGGAACAAGCAGAGCCATTAGCAGAACTGTATAATGAGTCTCTGAGCACAGGAGAGGTCCCAGAAGACTGGAGAAGGGCTCATGTGATCCTGCTCCACAAGAGTGGTAGCAGGGAGGAGGCAGGGAACTACATGCCAGTCAGTCTTACCTCAGTAGTGGGCAGTATTATGGAGGCACTCCTTAAGGAAAGGATAGTGCAACACCTGGAATCGATAGGAGCACAGGATCCAAGACAGCATGGGTTTACAACAGGAAGGTTCTGTCAAACTAATCTCATAGATTTCTTTGACTGGGTAACCAGAGTGGTGGACCAAAGGGGTGAAGTTGATGTCGCCTACCTTGACTTCAGCAAAGCTTTCAATACCGTTCTACATAGAAGATTGATTAATAAGCTGGGTAGGCTCGGGGTAGGTCAGAAATTGGTAAACTGGATAGCACACTGGTTGGCGGGCAGAAAACCAAGAGCAGTGGTAAACTGTATACAGTCAGAAGAGATGCAAGTCACATGTGGGGTACCTCAGGGATCAGTCCTGGGGCCAGTCCTCTTCAATATCTTCATCAGTGGCATTGCAGATGGACTGGACGGTAAGGTTTGTCTGTTTGCAGATGACACCAAGATCTGTAACAGAGTAGATGATCCAGATGGGGTGGGAAGAATGAGAAGAGATCTGGATAAACTGGCTGAATGGTCAGAAGAGTGGCAACTGGGGTCTAACGCAAAGAAGTGCAAGATCGTGCACATAGGGAAGAGAAACCCTGAAGTTGCCTATAGGCTGGGAGGGGAGTTGCTGGCAATCACAAGGGAAGAAAGAGACTTGGCCATCATCATCATCACCGATGACCTGAAATCATCCAGGCAGACCACTAAAGCAGTAGGTAAGGCTACTGGGATGCTGGGATATATTAGTAGGGGTTATCGCAAGTCGTAAGAGGGTGGTAATAATCCCTCTTTACAAGACACTGGTTAGGCCCCATCCGGAGTACTGGAGGCCGCACCTGCACAAGGACATTAACAAAATGGAGGCAGTCCAGAGAAGGGCAGCCAAAATGGTGCAGGGACTGCATCAGAAAACATATGAGGACAGATTAAAGGTGCTTAATATGTATACCCTAGAGCAAAGGAGGGAGAGAGAGGTGATATGCTCGAAACATTCAAACATCCTAAGGGCATTAATAAGGTGAAAGAGTCCAACATGTTTCAATATAAGAAAAGTAGCAGGACAAGTGGACACAGCATGAGATTAGATGGAGGCCGATTAAGGGATAATGTGAGGAAGTTCATTTTCACAGAAAGGGTGGTGGTGCATGGAACGGCCTACCTCAGGAAGTGGTGGATATGAATACAGTGCAGGGCTTCAAACAGGCATGGGATAGGCATAAGGGAGCAATACAGATGAATATGAATAGATAGGCCATTGACAGAGTAAAGGCCTATGGCACATTCATAAGCTAGGAAAAATGGGGAGACTGGATGGGCCTTGCGGTCCTTGTCTGCCATCAACTTCTGTATTTCCATGTAAGCACTTTTTTTGTGTGTTTTGTTTTTATTAATGTGTTGTGTTTCTGTGAAATATCGAGAGACTACTGATAGGTATATTCATGACAGAGACTTGTTTATTGACCAGCAAGTAGGTAGTAACTGTCTAACTTGCAGTTCATTTGGTGGGATTATAACCATGTCAGGATTGTGGTTGTCGAGATAACGTATGGATCCCCCCCCCCCCCCAAGTCAGCTCCTAAATAATTTGATTCAACTCTTTGTCTGTCGCTAGCGCTATAAATTTTCCCCGTAGCACTAGACCAGACCCGCTCATGAATCATTCATGAGGCTCTGATTCCCCAAGTACGATTAGCACTCACACACTCTCCTCTCCTGCAGTTATTTCCACCTCTCCAGTCCAGCTAAGATCTCCGGTCCCTCTTTTTGCCTTGGGACTGGGACCACCTGAGAAAGAACTCTAATAACTGCCAAAAAGGCCAAACAAAAATGTGCTGCTGTGCTTACATGGAGTGCCAGCCCTGCACTGGAGTGCAGCTATGGGTGGCAGTTCCCAATCCAGCTCCTCTGAGCCCCGCTCTCTTAAAAACAATGCGGGAGCCAATGGTAGGATACCGGGGCTACCAGGACCAGGAAAAAAGAAATTGGGAGGGGGGAGACAAAACCCCCAGAGGAACGGGAGCCCCAGAAGGGGCAGACAGGTAAGCCCCCCAGGATGGGAGTTGCATTTAAAAAAAAAAAAAAAAATTAAATGTTGTTTGTCTTCATAATTTTCTTCTTACACACACATACATAAATTAAAAAAAAATATGAAGTACCTGTAGTTTTATTTTCTGGTGTTTCTTTACTGGCCATAACAGATTCCCCTCCTATCCTAACCTGCTTTCCAGGAAAAACTCTGCTGTTAAACATGCTACAAATAAAACAACATTCCTGGTTCCATCTGAGGCCTTCTGTTGTGTGACTATGGGTGTGAGCATTCTGCCAGTAGAACTGAGCAGAGATTTGAATTCTTGTATGCCATCCAGAGTAAACATTTCATCTCTTGAATGTAGTAAAGACAGAACAGAAACAACGTGAGGAAAAGGAAGGGAATAATGTAAAGAAAAGGAAGAAAAAAGGTGAGGAAAGGGGTAAATGGGGGTGGGTTGGGACATTGGAGGGTGTAAGGGGTAATTAAAAACAATTATACATTGAAGTCCATTTTTCCGACAATCTGATTGGCTACAGAGGGTCTTTACCTGTGGGTAAATCCTACAGTAATCCATGGATAAAGATCCAGTAGCCAGAGAAGCCCCTTCACAAAAAATAAATTCTGTGGCACGGAAAATGTGAACAAACCAATGCCATATTCTTTCCCCCCTACGCATTCCACAAAATAGGGTACTGAAGTGCATCTAAACTTGTCTTTGTATGAGCAGATGTACTGTAACTTTTTTATCAGCAAAACAAAATTCCTACAAGCTAATAGTGTACAGAGTGGAAGAAACTTCATGCACTATAAAAATGAGCACTGTAACATGTTCTGTCTAATGTTTTAAAAGTATAGCTATAACTCCAGACATGCGCATTACCATCAACACTACTGAGCATGCCTGGAGTCATGGCTTCAGAGTTCAAATATGAGAGTAAACATGGTAGAGCACTTATTCTAGTACCGCACTCAGTACAGGATCCCTTGTAAAAGTTGCTTTTGTGGTTGTAGCTTAAAACACTAAGAACTCCTACAAGCAGCAGTGTATACATGTTATTTGGCACCCTGTTCGGTGTGCATATGTGGGAGGAGCGTGTGGCCAGTGATTTTATTCGAGAGAACTGTCACAGTGAGTACTTGGGGGTGAGGGTGGGGGCTGGGAGTGGGACCACTGGACTATTTTTAGTGGTGTAAGCATAAACTGAAAATAAAACATTTAAAATACCGACCCCCGAGGACGACAGAGGTCATGAGGGCTCTGCATAGCTGTACCCCACAGCCCAGCAGGAGCCGCCGAAAAATCTGCCCAGCCAACCCCCGAGGACGACTGCGGTCGTGAGGGCTGTGCATAGCTCTCCCCCACAGCCCACTAGGAGCTGCCAAAAAATCTGCCTGGGTACAGTGATCCCACAGTCTGCTCAGCGCCTGAAAGTGACCGTTGCTACTGAGCGCTCACACTGATGCACTGAGAATTCAAAAAACAGCTTCTTGGCACTTTTTTCTTAAGGACATTTTTGTTGGCGTACATGTGGATAGTTTATTCTACCAAGCTTTAGGCTTTGGGAACTTAATTATACTCTTTACTGCATGCTGTTTAAATCTGCTCCCATTTAGACTACGTTTCTCCATCTACTGCATCACATTTAAAGCTCTGCTGTTTGAATAGGAAAGTAACCTTAAGTAGTAAGCTAAATAGCTTTTTACTGTCTTAATTAATTCACCATTTTACGTTTGCTGAACTGATGGGCAAGTTACCTTTTATGAACTTAGCAGGTCACCTAATTTACTGCATAGCCTGACAAAAGTCTCTCAATTTAATCTGCATATCCTGACAAAAGTCTGTCAATTTAATCCAGCTCCCTGCTGCTGTAACTCCATAGCCTGAGTCAGCCCAGCACCTCTGCTCCTCCCTTCCACTTACGTGTAGTTATGTAATCTGGTTTCTCCCTCTCCTTCCTCCACAGCCAACCCTGAGGATGACGGAGGTCGTGAGGGCTCTGCAGAGCTCTCCCCCACTGCCTACCAGAAGCCGCCAAAAAATCTGCCCAGCCGACCCCCGAGGACGACAGAGGTCGTGAGGGCTCTGCATAGTTCTCCCACACAGCCCACCAGGAGCTGCCAAAAAATCTGCACTGCACCTGAAAGCGACCATTGCTACTGTGCGCTCACACTGACCCACTGAGGATTGCCCCGCCGCCCCCACCACCACCCTTGGTCGGCTCACACATAAATAGGGATCATTGCATCACGTGACGATCGGCTCGCACATAAATAGGGATCATTGCATCACGTGATGAAATTTATTTAACAGCCCACTTCTCCAGCAGCAGCTTATACCAGCTCACCACTAGTGGCCACTCCTCTCTTCAAACCACCCCCATAACAAAATGTTCCCACTATTGGTGATGCCTGTCCTCTTTGCCTCTATGGTCCCCACCTGGCCTCCTAACCCCAGTGGAGCGTACCGTCGGCTACCACGGCTGTTACACTACCAACAACACCATAATTACCCGGTATGTGGCCTTCTATTGCTCAATTTGCCTACCCACATGCCCCCCACCCCAAGTTACACGCCCCTTCGTGCACCTACTCCCTCCCAGCCCTAATAACCAGTCCCCAAGCACAACTACTCTGATACCCCTCAAGCTACAGCCCCCTACCCCTCCAGATAGCATTCAACCAAGTACCCTCCTTCCTATCACCTTGATAACCCACCTCATGTGCACCCTCCCAGTTCCCACCACACAAGTTAAAAAACCCACTATTTCCCAGACTAACCGGGCCACTCTAAAACTGCTCAGGCTAGCCCTTCTATGGCATGCTCTCCTCCTCCTGTTGCTTTCAGGTAATATACACCCCAACCCTGGACCGCCTCTCTCTACTGTCTTTCCAAACAACAAACATGGAAGCCTCCTGCTGGCAACACTTAATATCTGCAGCGTCCCAAAAAAACTCATCCATCTCCAAGGCTGGATAGCCCAGCACTCACCCGATGTCTTGGCTCTATCTGAGACCTGGCTTTTGGATAAGATACCTTACGGGGCTGTCATCCTCTGTGACTACACCTTCTACCGAGCAGACAGGGTTAGCAAGAGGGGAAGCGGCTGTGCCATCTACGTAAAATCCTCCCTTCGATCCCTTGAGGTCCACACACCACCACCTATGCATGGAGCCCAGACCCTAACAGTCAAGCTCAGTCTGGGCAACCCAGGTAAAACCCTTTACATTATGGCAGTTTATATTCCCCCCAGCAACCAAAAGCTCGCTTTTGAATCCTTTCTGGACGCTATCTCCCACCTCCCTCCTAGGAGTGAAGTCATCTTGCTAGGAGACTTCAGTGTCAACTGGCTGGCATCTACATCGTCCCCCAGCAAGGATGCAGCCCTTGCTTGTGACCTCACCCAGGTCGTCAACTCCCCGACCAGGCGGGACACTAGAACAGGGACTTCAACCCTAATAGACCTCATCTTCACTAACAGACCTAAGAACATCTCCCAAGTCACTGTGCTCCCTGACTCAGTTAGTGACCACTCACCTGTTACCTGCCTGTGGTCCGCCAGAATTCCCCCAACCCCCCCAGTGTCACAGAACATAGACGACTAAAAAAAGGAGCCCTAGCACGTTTCAAGTCTCACCTAGCCTCCTGCAACTGGTCCCCTGTTCACACTGCGCAATCTGTGGACGCAGCTCTCACCTACTTCATTGCCACCTTCAATGCAGCCTGTGATATATTCGCACCCTTCTCCAAACAAGTAGTCAAAAAAAGAAACACCCCGTGGCTTTCCCAATCGCTGCTTGATCTAATGCATCAGAGGGATAACCTGTGGCATAAGGCCCTTGTTTCAGAGCTCCTGCACGACAGGCAACTCTACAGAGAGGCTCGTAACAAAGGCACATGGGCCATCAGGTAAGCCAAAGCTGCATGCTACAAATGAACCCTCACCTCCACATGGGGCTCCGGGAAAAATTTCTGGAGTAACATCAAGGAGCTTTGTGGGAAACCTGTCTCCCCTGCCCCTACCCAGCTTACAGTAAATGGGGTTACTACCCAGGCCCTATGGCTATCTCTGAAGCCCTCAACACCCCCTTCTCTGACCTCTCTCATATTCTCCCTCCTAACTTCTTTGACCCTACCTTCCACCCTTCGGTACAGGGACCTTAACCGAGGACTCCGGTACAGGAGGCACAGGCAAGTCCTCGGTAATCTCTGGGGAAACCAATGAAGTAGGGTTGTCAGCATCACCAGTTGACAAACTGTCCAGTGGGTCGAGAAAAATCTCGACAGTGTCAACGATTGTCTTGGCCTGCTGACCTGACGGGGACACCGTGAAGCCAGCGGCCTTAGCCGCAACCTCGACCGAAGTCGAAAGCCGACGGTCCGGTGAAGGGGATCTCTCCCGCTCCCATGAACATTGACGGTGGGACTTACCTTTTGAGTCCGTCTTCTTGGACCGACTGGAATGTCCCGATGGTCCTTCTCCCTTGGTGGAGAGGGATTGACAAAGCTCCTTAAAGGAAGCTGTATAGGAAGAGCCCAAGGAGAGCGGGATAAATGCCGCGGCCAAGGAGGAAGAAGAAGAAGTGGCCTGGGCCGCCTCCTCCTCGAGGGCGATCATCTGCTCCAGCTGTTCCGCGGAGCTCCGTCACCTCGACCATCAACACCTCTACACCCTTTAGGCTAAGAGTCATCTCCTGTAATGAGGCAAAATGCTACCTCACCAAAGCTCTGGCGAATTCTCATTACAGCAGTGACACTCTGGACCTCAGACTCATTAGGTTGCCCCTGGATGTGACACTGCCACATCTCACCAAAATCCTCAACCTGCCCTTATGCCTCAGCCAATTCCCCTCGGCTTGGAAGGGAGCAGTAATAACCCCTATTCTGAAGAGCGGGGACCCCACTGCCACTAGCAACTATAGACCAATTTCAATCCTACAACCCCTGTCTTAGGCTCTTGAAAAAATAGTTTCGGATCAGCTTACTGACTACCTATCCAAACATGACCTACTCTGCCACAAACAGCACAGTTTCCAGAGGGGCCACAGCACCTCCACTGCCCTCATTGAACTCACTACTTTTATTCATGAGGCCCTCGAACAAGGATCTGTGGCTGGGGCTGTCTACATTGATCTGACCAAAGCATTTGATACTGTCAGTCTCAAGCTATTACTCCATACTCTCCCGTCCCTTAACATTACACCAGAGGTCACCACCTGGTTCAAAGATTACCTCTCAGGTCGGTCGCAACAAGTCAAAATTAACACAACTATCTCCACATGCAAGCTGGTTCGTGCTGGTGTCCCACAGGGGTCAATACTTTGCCCCCTACTCTTCACCCTCTTCCTTAACTCCCTCCTTAAATCCTGCAGTGGACACTGACTGCTCTATGCTGATGATGCAGTAGTTTATTGGAAACACCCACATCCCAATTCTCTTCAACTAGCCCTGCAGGGATACTTTAGGGAGCTAGAAACCTGGTTCTCTGAACACCGCCATTTATCAACTACAAAAAAACGAAGTCCATGATCTTTGCACACCACCAAAGCCCCCACTGTCATGCGCCCCTAGTTATAACAAACACCCATGGCTCTGCCCTGGAGCAGATCTTGTTTTAAATGTCTCGGAGTCACCTTAGACACCTCACTCTCCTACCACACCCATATACAACAGGTCTCCTCCTCTATCAACATGAGATTGGGGATCCTTTACAGACACAAGCACTGCCTACCCCGGTCATGCACCTCGCTGTATCCTTCTCTATCCTATCCTTGGTGGACTACGGGATAGTCATTTATGGGTCAGCAGATCAATCTGCCCTGTGCAGCATCAACCTTGCCCTTAACAAAGCCTGCCAATTAGTTTCGGGTTGCGACAAGTTAACTCACACCTGTGAGCTCTATGAACATACTCAATGGCTAAACTTCCAAGGCAGGATTAAGTACTTCACCTGCCTCATGGCCAGAAAGATACAACTAAAACTAGCCCCTATCGGCCTCCACCCGATTTTACGCACAGCCCTCCATAGTCTGACACAACAGCACCCAGCTAACTCCAACCTGCTAATCCCCCACTGTAGAACATCTCTCAGACAAAGATCCTTCTGCTGTCGGGCCCCTCTCTGACTGAACAGCCTCCCGTTCTCCATCTCCTTGACCCACAGTCTCAACCAATTGAAGTCAGGTCTCAAAACCCTACTCCCTGACTCCACAACCTGTGACTGTAATTAAACCCACACCTACTCTATCCCTCTCACCAACACCCCGCCATGCCCCCGCACCCCACTACTGAGTCAGTATACTCGGGAACCTACTCTGTCTTGGTAAACATCCTTTTAGCATTTGGTTGATTGTTGCTAGCCTCCCTCCCAAGGCACCCGAACGTTCCCTATTCCTTTATGCAGGTATCCTGACTCTGGGTCCCTCATGACCCTACGAAAATGTTTCCTGTCTTAACTTTGACCCGGGGACTCCCACATGCTCCTAGTTGATGTAACCTACTAAGTTGACTTAAGCCAAGATTGTTTAACCTGCATTATTATACTACTACTTTAAATGTATCTTTATTGAGTCTTACTCTATTCTTTTACTTTACCTGACGTGGAGCCTTTGCAAAAGAGTCTGTGACTCAAAGGATTGTAACTCTGATTATTTTCAATAAATAAATAATTAAAATGCAAAAAAAAAAAATAAATCTTACAAAAAGTGAAGAAGGATATTGTATAATTGCAATAATGCACTCCATGGTGTGAGTTATGGTGGGATTTACCCACTTCTGATGTGGTTTACTCACTCGACCTGTGGTCTCGTGACCAAAACACACCAGGCTTGAGTAAATCCCACCATAACCCACACTTTATCGTGGATTATTGCTTAAATGTATTTTGCTGTACTTAGTATTTGAAACTGAGATGGTATGACCGTGCTGGGACTATTTTGCTGCAGTGGATGAACATTTAAAAAAAGTCAAAATGTTTTCTTTTTTTTTTTTTTTTTATTGTTGTGCATTTTTTCATCCGTTCCCCCCAAAACATCTTGCACCCATTTTATAAACGCAATAAGACACTCCAGGGTATACTTTGTAGTGGGCCAGTGGCACTTCTCGGGTGGTTGAAGGAACTCTGCGCTGCCTCGTGCCTCACAGTGCACCTGAGGTGTGTCGTTATCCCACCACAACGCACACCCTGCCATGTTATATTGCTTAAATTCCTCCTAGGAAATCGGGTGACTTGAAAGTACTGAACAAGAAAAAATAGAATTGTGGGTTTATTTTAGTTTTGTTTTGTTTTGTGTAACCTCTTGGATCAAACTTAGTTTATTGGAAACAGTCCCAAAGTTCTTTTTAAACTTAGTGTTGTTTTTTTGGATTTTTTTTTTTTTTTTTTTTTTTTAAAGTTTCCACTATTGATCTAGAAGGGACACGTGCAACATTCTTTGTAAAACTTTGAGATATTGGTTTGTAATGGTAGTTACTCACCTGGTAAAGAGGATTAGATGAGCCCTCTTTATAGTACTGTACATTCCATACCAGTGGGAATTCTGTTGTGCATCCTGTAAGATAATGCACAATCCAATGAACCTTAATCCATCCCAGAAATCTGCTCCAGTATAAAGCTTCCCTAGCAGAAGTGAAACAGAGGAAAACAAGCATTTGTCAATGCCGAATGTTGGCTTGCTGACATTGGCATTGGCATTGGTAGTGCAGGAGTTGGATGCATAATAGGAACGGCAGTGAAGTAGTGAACTGACGCTGATCCCAGCCTGCAGAGGCTGACGAGCATTGGGATGTGTCTTTGGGTAGTCGGCCATAACGCTCATGCTATTTCACTCACCCTACCTTGCAGACACAGATAGTGTCGCGTGTGTGCCTTGGGGTCTTTTGGGCCTTACGCTCACCCCATTCCATAAGGAAATACATTGAGATGGGTGCAGTATAGGAGAATGGGGTGAACTTTGGGGCCGAAAAGTCCAAGGCACACCTCGATGCCTGTCACTGGCTGCAGGGTGGGGGTGGGGATGGAATGGAATGAGCATTACAGGCAACAATCCCGAGTCACACCCCTGACACCTGTCAGTCTGTACAGGGTGGGGCGTTACGGTTGGAAACCCTAATGCCCCAGGCATTTGTTGGTATTTTCACTCCAGATATTCAACATGGGCTTTTTGTGACCCCACCTCATGAACAGTGGCACAATGAGTTTGTTAACCGAATGGGGATTTTGCACAGCGACTGTGCCATTTGGCGCCAGAGGTGCAAAAACACATTTTGGGCAAGATGTGAAAAATGGCAGCTGTACTGTTCTTAAGAAGGTGTAAAAAAAAAAAAAAAAATGGCAGTGTTGAAAATCTCGAGTAAAAATATGAAAAACTGGTGGTCACAAGTGTGCGCAGAAACTGCTCAACGCACGCCAGTAACGCAATTATTGTGGGGATTTTTTTTAACCAGATTTTCAACATAGGCATTTTCGGACCTCCGCTCATGAACAGTGTCACTGTAATTTTGTTAATGTGTCCTGAACTTAGATTTCACACAGCAGCTGCGCAATTGTGCACCACATGCACGAAAACACATTTTGGGCAGGATGTGAAAAATGACAGCTGTGCTGTTCATAAGGAGGTGTGAAAAAAATGGCAATGTTGAAAATCTGGAGTGAAACTATTAAAAATTTTCAAAGTTGCAAGCATGCATGGAAACTGTGCAACGCACACTCATAACGCAATCATTTTTTGGAATTTTTCAATTTGCAAGATAGGCTTGTTGGGACCCCACCTCATTAACAGTGGCACTGTCATTTTGTAAATCGGTCCCGAAAGGTGATTCCGCGCAGTGACCGTGAAATGACCTTTCGGGACTCAATAACGAGATGACAGTGCATTTGTTCATGAGGTGGGGTCAAAACCATATTAAAAATTCGAGACAACATTCAGAAAAATGGCTGAGATATCTACCTAAATTGCCCCCATTTATACCGTTATACAGCTTACCGGCATTTCTTCAGTTCACGGTCGACTTTGAAAAGTGCAGACATGTTCCTCTCCACCAAAGATCACAGCGCCGGACCACTGGAGGTAAATATTGGGTGAGGGAGGAGGTGGGGTGCACAGAGGGTGGTGTGGGTTGGGGTGGGGCACTGCTGACAGCGAGGACCATTTTCTTTGTTTCAGGTACAGAAAAAACAAACACTGCAGACAGTTTTCTTTCTTTAGAGGTGAAAGAATGTTGGGCACACTGGGGTGGGCTCCCAGTGTGCCCATAACTTTCGGAGGGGTGATGGCCATACTGGGGTGGGCTCCCAGTGTGCCACACAGTGGGGGTGGGGTGGGGGCAGGAATGTGCTAACACAGTCGGTTTTCCGTTAAATGGAGGCACACTGCCGGCCGGGTGGCGCTGAGGGCTGAATCACTGGATTCCTTACCTCACGCTGCGCCGGCGACCCGGGTTCAGGAACAACCTCGCGTTGCCAGGGTGCCGGCATGGAGGGGAGGGTGGGAACGATGGCTGTCTTCTCCCAGGAAGGGGGGGTCACCTGCCTGTAGTCCAGCCATGACCGTATGGAGGTCCGGTGATAGGCGTAGGCGGCAACGGTGCGACCGGTAGGGTGGGGGGGGCGTCCTGAAAGGCATGCATGCACGTGCCTCACATTGGGGACTTGTGGGAGTGGGACTTAAAGGGGAAAAAAGCCAAAAGTACTTACAATAAAACGGAGGCACATTGGAGAGGGCTCCCAGTGTGCCACACAATCTTTGGGGGGTGTTTGGCATGCCGACAGGGGGATTGGGGACCCCGGAAGTTGGCTTTCTGGGGATTATGTTGTAGACGGCGGCAGCCACCGCCATGTTTGTTTAAATGTTTCACCAGAAAAGACACATAAGGAAGGTGTGTTATCTGTGCTGCTGCTTGATGAGCTTGTCTCTGATTGCAGCGGCACTTTTCTTACAAGTCGTGTCCACTTTACATACAACTTTTGTCAGCATTAGCATGCTGGCTCATTGGGGAATGAGGGACGCACCTACTAAAGCGTGCCCCGCATTCACCGACACTGAGACACCTCTGAAATGTGCTGCTAGCACAAGATGTTGCTTGTGCAAGCCAGCATAAAAAGAGTACAAAACACGGGACAGTCGATCACAACAACACACTGTATTGTTTACTGACTCCCATCAGAGTCGTATTTGATGATAATTGATTGTCTCATGCAATAAAAAATGAGTATGCCCCAGCATTTATTTATCACAAACCCACATAGCCAGTCATCAGAAATTCATATTGCTATCATACAGTACAACAAACACCACCCTGCCCAACAGTATGCTACAGAGTGCATGAGTCTGTTTGCATTGAGAGAACCTGCGGAGTATTATAAAGGGGGTTCATCTATACCAGGTGAGTAGATATCATTATGCATCATCTACTTTATTATATTCCACATTCCATACCAGTGGGTTTTTTGTACCAGCGCCCTGGTCACCCCGATTTTGGACATCAGAAAATGTGGACTGTGACCTAGGGTGGATTCATCACAGACTGAAGGGCTGCCCAGCCGAAAGTGGGTCTGCCAGCCAGCGCCACATCCAGGCGATAATGCCTAGTAAAGGAATGAAGTGTGGACCAGGTGGTCACAGAATAAACGTCATGCAAGGAAACCTTTCCCCTTTTGGCCTAGGAGGTGGCCACTGTCTGAGAAGAATGTGTCCTGCTTCCCAGGGGTGGCTCTAGACCCCTACCCCAACTGGCTTCAGCGATGGTTGTGCAGAGCCAACGTGCAATTATGTCCTTAGATGCAGCAAGGCTCAATCGCTTGCCCACCGTAAGAATGAACAATCTGTCTGACTTGTGACTAACCTCCATGACAACAAATAAAGTCATAGTTGATGCCCATATCCAAAGTGTGAATGCCAGAGGGTGAACTGTTGTCGGTGGGGAAAGTGGGTAAGAGCATTTCCTGCTCAAGATGAAACTATCACCACCTTGGGAGGAAAGAAAGGGACAGGTCACAGGGTGACCCTGTTTGTATGAAATACTAGAAAGGATTCCTTACAAGACAAGGCTTGTAACACCCCAATTTGCATGGTGAAACAAATAGTTACAAGGAATGCTGTCTTAAGTGTAACTCAGTGCAGGAAATGCTGCTGGAAAGGTGGTTTTGGAAGCGCATTCAAAACCAGATTACGTTGCCAGGAGGCACAAATTGGTCTCATGAGGGTGGAAGCAATTTGGACTGCTTTTAAGAGCCTAACTACTGTACATCAGGGTGTGTACGACTCTGACTTATCCCTGGTATGGGTCCTCTAATGGCTGATCTAGCCAGGGTCTGTACCCTGAGGGATGCAGTGCTTAGACCCTTATCAGCCCCATCATGTAGGAAGTCCAGTATGAGTGGCAGTCCTGCAACAGAAGGTGAAGTCCAGTTTTCTATACGCCATTTTTTAAAAATCAATGATTGTCTATAGTATGTGCTATTTGTGGACTGCCTCCTTGACTCTAACAAGCACTCCACCATGCTTGAGTGGTAACCCAGGGCTAGTGCTTCACCATGCTTGACTGGTAACCCAGAGCTAGTGCTTCACCATGCTTGACTGGTAACCCAGGGCTAGTGCTTCACCATGCTTGACTGGTAACCCAGGGCTAGTGCTTCACCATGCTTGACTGGTAACCCAGGGCTTGTGCTTCACCATGCTTGAATGGTAGCCCAGGGCTAGCAATCTTTCCTTCTCAGAAGTCAAGCCATCAGGTTGTGGGATGAGGGATTGTGATAAATTATCAGCTCCTGGCTCAGAAGATCCTGTTGAAAGGGCAGGTGAAAGGGTGTGTCTATCACTATTGCTTGTATGACAGAATACAAAGACTTCGGCCAGTTCATGGCTAATGGTACCACAATTACTCTGATGACTTGAATCTTGTGCAGAACCTCAGGAATCATGAGAGTGGAAGGAACAATGTAACCCTGTTGAAATTCCATGGTTCCGACAACGTGTCCACTTCCTGTGCCACTTGATCCTGGAATCGGAGTAATAACGTGGTAGTTGTTTGTTCCAGCTGAGCACCATGAGATCCACTTGTAGAGGTCTCCACCTGAAATTGATCAGTTGGAACATTGCTGGATGACCTATCCATTCTGCCTGATTGAACATTTCCCTTCTGAGCCATTTGGCCTGGGTGTTGTCTTTTCTGGCCAGGTAAGAGGCCCATAGGAATTGCAGGTTTTGTTATGGCCACCTGAGCACTCTCCTGAACTCCTGAACTATTGAGCAATTTTGGGCACCCCATTGCTTGTTGAGGTAGAACATTGTTCTCATCAGAACAGACAGTCAAGTAAGAGCGTCACCGGAGGTTCAGAGAAAAGAACTCTAGGGCGTGCTACACTGTTCGCATCTCCAGTACATTGATTGGTAGCTTGATCTCTGCTAGTGACCAAATGCCCTGTGCCACCTGACCATGGCAAAACACCCCCATCCCTGGTGACTGGCATCCATGGTCACAGTCTGGGAAAATTGTAGATCCAGATTCGTACCTCTCTGTAAGCTGTGCTGGTTGGACCACCACACTAGGTTTGACGTTATCTAATCTGGCAGATTTATGCTGCAGCAGAAGTTCTGGGACGATTAGTCCCAAGTGTCCAGGACATATCTCTGAATCAGTCTTGTGTGCAGCCTGGCCCATGGGACTGTGTGGATCATGACTACCATGAGATCCTTGACTTGTAGATAGTCCTATACCTATCTGTATGGCCGCTATAAAACCTGCAACACATTTATTTATTTATTCAACATTTTGGTGACCGGGAAAGGCACACTGAGCCGAAGCTCGATTCCAAGTGCAACCATGGGGCAGGGTGTACAAATACAACACAGGATTGGCAACATACAGGTGAAAAATACAGCAAAGTACAACGCAAATGAAGTACAAGTTAACACAGGTGACAGAATAAGAAATCTCAAAAATGTAACAAGGTGCTTCAGTTAGAAATGTTTTTTTTTATGGCTGAGAGGAACAGCAAAAGAATGTGGGCACGAATAAAGCAGGAGATCGAAGACAGAGAGGAGAAGAGGGGTGAAGATGTTCAACAATTAGGGCAAGCAGCAGTCACAGAATGTTACAAGGGAGAGGCCTAAGGATGTGTTTGAGTGCAGGAAAGGAGTGGGTGAGATGGGTATGGAGGGGAAGGTTATTCCAGAGGGAGGGGAGTCTGTAAAAGAAGGCGCATTTCCCTGTAGATGTACAAACTCCTGGGAGGACAAAGGAGCGGCTGCTATTCATACGCGAGTTGTATGGGGAGGGAGTAGCACACTTCAGGAGAAAGGAGGGATAAGAGGGAAGGGTCCCAAGCCAAAATTTAGAGAAGAGTGTGATGAACGTCTCTGAGAGAGGGATTGAAGGGATAGGGCAGGGTAGAGGTCATAGTGGTGTGTCAGGGGAGGAAGATTGGAGGCAAAATGACAGAAGGCGTTGAAAAGGATGTTGAGTTTGGAGAGGGAGGAAGCAGGGGCCGCTCTGAAGACAATATCAGCATAGTCAAAGGTTGGGAGTATCCACTTTACCAGTAGGTAAATGATGTGTGAGATTGGAAACCTTCTTCTATGATGGGGTCGCTACACTGAAATGATGATCTGTGATTGACCCCAGATGGGAAATGCATTGTGTCGGCACTAACTGACTCTTCTTCTCGTTCAGCTCCCATCTATGCATCTGGAGACAGTGTACCACCAGCTCTGTACTCTTCTGGACACTTTGAGTCCTGGATCTGATGAGCCCGTTGTCCATGTAGGGTATTACATGTACCCCTGCTTGCGAAGGTATGCCAGTAAAACCAAAGTCTTGGTGAACACTCGGGTGCCAACGATAGACCCAGTGGCAGACAGTTGCATTGGAAGTGGTTGTTGCCTACCTCCAATCTGAGATACCTGTGATGTGAGTGGCAAATTGGGATGTATAGATATGCATCCTTGAGGTCTATCAATGCCGGTTGGGTGTCTGCCAGGGTGGATCGTAACATCTCCATTTTGAACTTTTTTTAAAGTCATAAATTGGGTGAGATACTTTAAGTCCAGAACCAGATGCATACCTCCCCTGACTTTCTGAGGACCATGAAGAATAAAGAGTACTCCCCTTGGTTTATTTCTTCTGCTAAAGCAGAAAAAATTGCTTTGCTGGCTATCAAATTAAAAAGAGCCAGGAATAATGCTTCCCTCTTCACGAGGCAAGATGGTACTGATGATCAGATGGATAGGAAATTGACTCCAGAACCGGACCCAGAGGGTCGTGGTTGGAGGGATAGTCTCATCCCCAAGGAGGGTCATTAGTGGAGTCCCTCAGGGATCGGTCCTTGGGCCCCTCCTGCTCAACACCTACGTCTCTGACATAAAGAAGGGTATCAGGAGTGAGATGAGTCTCTTTTCGGATGACTCAAAAATGGGGACGGTTGTGGATGGGGAGGAGTGGAGGATGGCCCTACAGAGGGAAATGGAAGTGCTGGAAAGGTGGTCTAGAAAGCGGAAGCTGAGGTTCAATGCAGGAAAATGCAAGGTACTGCACCTGGGAGCCAGAAACGTGGGCCAAGTGTACATCCTGGGGGGGGAGGAAATGCTACAAGTCTCAATGGCTGAGAGGGACCTGGGGGAGGTGGTGAATGTCGAGATGAACAACTCGGAGACTTGTAGGAGGGCAGCGGCAAAGACTCCCACTGTATAACTGCTTGGTGAGGCTGCACTTCGAGTACTGCATGCAGTTTTGGAGGCCACATTTAAAGAGGGACATTGAACTCCTGGAGAGGGTCCAGAGGAGGGCAGCCAAAATGATTTGGGGCTTGGGGGATAGGACCTATGGGGAGAGGCTCGAAGAGCTAAATATGTACACATTGGAAGAGAGAAGGGATCGGTGGGGGACATGATAGAGGTCTTCAGGTACATGAAGGGGTAAGTAGGGAGGGAGCAATCAGGGTGCTCCGAAGGAAGGAGGGGGTCAACTAGAGGGCATGGGTGGAAGCTGGAGGGGGGGAGATTCAGGGGAGAAAGGAGGTGCTACTTCACTGAGAGGGTGGTGGAGCCATGGAATGCGCTGCCCAGGGGGCTGGTGGAGGCAGAAACGGTGGAGGGGTTCAAGAGGGGAGGAACAGGTACAGGGGAAGGGTTCTGGAAGCAAAAACCAGTGCAGCGAGAATATCTGGGACTGGGAAGGCAGAAACCAGAGAGGGAGAGGGGGGCAGCAAGGTCAGCTCCCAGGGTGGGGGCTGACCAAACGAGCAGACACGAAAGACCGTTAGGCCTATTCTGCTGGCATTTTAGTATGTTAGTATGACATGTGCCTGTGTAGTATGGCAGTCCAGTTTGGTGGCATAGCCGCCGTGGTCAAGTTCCCTGACTCATTTGCCCATTAGTGTTTGGGCCACTGAGTGGCAAATTGTTGAAGTCTTCCTGCCACTGGTGGATGGTCTGTTGGGGCCCACCTCATCTCATTGCTTACAACTGGTGCAGAAGGCTGGTCTGTTTCCATTAGGGACAGAGTTATGGTTATTGGTAAAGTGTGGTCCATGGTAAGTTGCCTTGCCTGGAACTTTGTCTAGTGGCCCCTGAGTGAATTGAGAAAGTGTCTTTTGCCTTGAATGCCTGAATTTTGGGTGAGAGGGCTGGTTGAAGGCAGGTAGAGATCTTTGTCACCTGAGGCTTCCTTGTTTCCTCCCCTGTTCTTAAGAAATGGCATCAGAACTTCCCCAGACAGATGACCATCCTTGAAGAGTAACTTCATAAGAGTTGACATAGACTCATTGTTGGCCTGCCATAATTTTAGCCAGTGTGCCCTGCAGGCTCTGTTTGTGAGTACTGTGACCCTGGTTCCCAGTCTGAGGGCATCCTGTGACACGTCAGAGAGGTATCTAGCGGCTTGCAGAGTGCACTCTCTTGCATCCTGTAAGTGTGAGCCATCGGAAATACCTTGCTCCGTGGCCTTCACCCGCCAAAGTAGAGCCCTTCTAATGAACCACATGGTCATATCTGCAGAAAGCAATAGACTAGCCACTTCATAAATCTTTTTCAAGTGTTTTTAAATTTTCTTGTCTAATGAATGGATCCTTTAAATCTGCAGAGCTCTCAATGGGTATCATAGTGCACTTTGAGAGGGCTGAGACAGGCGGGTCAACCTGGGTGCCTTGGACCAGGTCTCCTGGTTTGCAGTGGAAACTGGCTAGAATTTTCTTATTATGTTTCTCTCTGGCAGTCTCATTGGGTGGTGTATCATACTCCTCCTTTTGAGTTATGGAATCATTTGCTTGATATGAGGGAAAATGGGGACCTTCTGTTGGGGCCCCAGAGAGAAGGTGAGAAATGGTGGCTGCTGTGGGGTCAGGTGCTTCCTCCAGTATCTTTAGAATGCTCCTCACCATCTGGATAAGTTTATCTACATTTTCCCCAGGGCAAAGCCTGGTGGATGATTTGTCCCTGTCCATCTTCATCTCTGTCTGTGCAAGAAGGTTGAGAGGAGCCATTTGGGGACCCATCAGTTTTTTTGGGCCAGTGGGCCCTGGGCAGTTGGAGGGCTCTTGTTTAGTGTTGTCAATGTGTGGTGTTTTGGATATTAAATCCTCCAAAAGATGGAACAGCAGCTGTGCTTCCTCCATGTTCAGTGCCAGAGGTGCTGTCTGTGGGATGGGGCATGAGTCCCCCATGCTGGCTACTTCTTCTTGAGAAATGTTAGTGACTTATGACACATTTCCCTCTGTGATGGTGCACTGTGCATATATACTGTCCCATGTGGCTCTCCGGCAGTGGGGTCCAACATTTCTTACATTTGGCCATGATGGAAACTCCTCTTACAAGCCTAGAAGAGAGTCAGAAAGAATTGTATCAGTGTAGGAAATTGCCCCTGTTTCGCAAACTTGGTAAGAGCTAATAGCATACAGTGTGATAGAGTAAAGTGGGACTGGTGGAATGCACAAGGTGCCACCTAAAATGGACACTACAAGATCTTGCTGCAGAATGGCCACCTCATGTGAGATTTAGGACAGAACAGTGACCAGAGACCCAGGTACTGTGGCTGCTGTTCTCACAAAACCGGTAGGCTGTGTATACAACAACATGTGCCCCATCGTGGCTGACAAGATCTCGCAGCTCCAAGATGGCTGCCCCAAAATCTCATAAAACGTTGTGTGTCCCACTAGAGAAACTCGGGAATCTCGCAAGACTAGATCCCTGGAAACATGGAGACAAAAGATGTTTCCTTTTTTCCAGAAAGCCCCCTAAGGACTGAATAGGCAGCTGTATGCTTCCCCTGAACAGAGCAAAGGGATGCTGCAGGAGTGTCCCCTTAAGTCAGGTTTGCTGCCTGTGTGCAGAATGACTGGGATGCTTCAGGAGGGTCCCACTCCCTGCAGAAAGAACTTCTTCCTTGCTGCAAGCTGGGCATTACAGTGGGGTTCAAGCTGTGGGGCTGCAGCACACTCCTGTGTGCTACCTTAAGTATTGTTTTGGAGCTGCAGATGGCTCCTGTTCACACGTGGTGAAAATAGCACATGGATGCAAACCAGAGCCAAGGTTAAACAGTTTGTTAATGTGTCCGCAACGCTATCAGCAGTGGGTGCAGCTAGGGAGAAAAGGAGAAAGCCAAGATATTTTTACTAATATATACTTGAAAATTTGGGAGCAGGCTAGGATCACGACCAACCTCTAGGGGTGCACAAAGTAAAAACTGCATCATCCTACAGGATGGATGAGGGAATTTCCACTGATAAGGAATGTGGGGTACTATAAAGGGGGCAATATGTAATAACTGTATATACGTTATCTACCATTTGTTCCTGATTAGTGTGGTTTCTTGTATGGAGTGGACTGTTTTAAGCAGCTTCCACCTGGCACTGGCATTGCGTAGTTCTGTAACAGTCTGCCAATATATAGTGACATAAGTACACAATGTACCTACAGTATGTAAATTAAATTGTTAATCTACTTTCTCTTTCTGACTTGCTCGCACTTCATCCCTGCTGTCTATTTATTGTAGATGCAAATTTAGTTTTACGCAGTATGAGAATATGACCATAAGTTATTTGTTTACTTTTTTTTTTTGTTAATATATAATGAAAATTCCAGGCCTCAAAATAATTGTTTGCTTAGTGGGTGTTGCCTCTTCAACAAGTCCATAAGGACAGCAAGGCATAAAATTGCTGTAAATATTTCATAGGAGCCAGGTTTGTAAAATTTTTGGTGGGGGGCAGGGGCAAAACCTCCAGCAGGGGTCTACTATTGTCAGTTACTTTTTCTGTCGTCATACCACTTTCCAGGAGTTCTTTCACATTAAAAAAAAACAAACTCTGAAACTCATGTCACCTGCGTGTGTGTGTGTGGGGGGGGGGTGCAACTACATAAGCAGGCACCCTGTCTAATTACTTTCCAACATACCTGTTCCAGCACCTGCCACTGAGAGCACCACCTGACCTATTGTATGAGATAAGAACTCTTTGTACATTATGCACCCATTCACTTTACAAAAATGATGGCAAACATTATAGAATTTTTGTTGTTATTGCAGCATTTGTTTCTCAACTAATCTGCTCTGATCTACTTCAGCCTGAGACAATGAGTATGTCTTGTAGCATTCTGCAAAAATTAAATTGTTTTCATTACCTTTTTATGAGTTTTTATTCTGCCTACATTTACCTCTAAGCCTCAGACTTTCCTGGCTGGCTCTCAGTGGGCATGCAGTGCTGCTGACATCATTCTTGTCAGGGTCTGATTATAGCCAGTATGCAAATTGACCCTCTAGTGGTCTGTTGTATTGACATACTGCAACATAGAGAATAATGTATGGTCATCGATGGTTAACCAGTTTAACCATCGAGAGGTTGCCAGGGCGACCTTGTAAACGAGGCTAGCTCAAGAGGTTTACGTCACCATGGCAACCTCGAGATGGGTTAAAAAACCAGTTAACCATCGATGTACCATACATTATATTTTCTAGTGTATGGTACCATTTATGTTTTTTAAAAAAGAAAGCAGTTCCTTACTGCAGTTTATTTAATGACTCACTCAGTGACCATTCCCCTGTGCTATTCCGCTGGATGGCCACCCCACCCCGACCCACTGCACAGCACGCACCCCGCCGGCGTTTCAGACCGGGTGGCCTGAAAAACCTTAAACAATACCTTGAACAGCAAGACTGGTCCCCCATTCTCCATGTGCCTGATATTGATACCGCCTTGCCTTCTTTACCTTACCTTTAATAAAGCCTGTGACCTCTGCTCCCCTCTCAGCCGTCCGATCCAAAGACATAACCTGCCCTGGATTACCCCTGCCTCTCACAGCTGCTGAGGCAGAGCGATAATCTTTGGCACCGTGCCATAGAAACTAGGCGACCAGCTGACAGACAGGCCTACAATGCTGCACGAAATAAGTGCACATGGGCTATCAGGAAAGCCAAGGCCGACCACTATCAGGCCACCCTCACCGCCTCCTGGGGGTGCTCCCGTACTTTCTGGGACAAGGTCAAACAACTGAATGGGAACACTCGCTCCCTTCCCCCTTCCCAGATTACCATCACAGACCCAGCCGACATTGCAAACCTCCTCAACACCACCTTTACAGACCTTAGCCCTATCCTCCCCTGTAACTTCTTTGACCAACCTCCCTCCCAACCTGCCCCTGCCCTCCATCGCCCTTGCTTCTACCTATGTAGGGTAACTACCCAGGAAGCCAGACTGCACCTGACCCATGCACTAAAAGGCAACAGTCCTGGTGACAACAACCTGGACCACAGAGTTCTCCAGCTGGTTCTTGATCAGGTCCTCACCCCACTCACCAGCCTTCTTAACAAATCCCTCTGCCTGGGACAATTCCCCACCTCATGGAAAACTGCAACTGTTACTCCAATCCATAAAGGGGGCGACAGGTCCCTAGCAGGGAACTACCGACCGATCTCCATTCTCCCACCCCTTTCCAAGGCCCTGGAAAAACTAGTTGCCACACAAATCACTGAATACCTGACCAAATACAACATCCTTTGCCCTGAACAACATGGATTCCGTGCAGGACACAGTACTAGCACAGCTCTTATGAAATTCGCATCCTTCCTTCACTCCTCCTTGGACACTGGCTCCCTGGCAGGGGCCGTGTTCCTCGACCTATCAAAGGCCTTCGACATGGTCTCCCACCCCCTACTGCTGGAAGCCCTCTGTCACGCTGGTTTTGCCACTGGACCACTTGCTTGGTGCTCCAGCTACCTATCCGCCTGCTCCCAACGTGTCAAAATTGGTGGGACACTTTCCGATCCACAACCGATCCTCTCGGGGGTTCCACAGGGCTCCATCCTGGGACCCCTTCTCTTCTCGCTATACCCTGCCCAGTGCTTGCCCTGGGAACATTCTGCTGTACGCAGATGATGCCGTCATCTTTGCCACTGACCGTAACCCCTCTTCCCTCCAGGTTTCCCTACAATGTGCCTATAATGACGCTGAAACCTGGTTTTAAAGAGCATAGATTGGTCCTAAATCTTAAAAAATCTAAATCCATGCTCTTTGCCCACCCTCAAAACAAAGCTTACAACTCCCCTCTCCGTATCCTCTCCAGCTCCAAACAGCAACTGGAGCAAGTCCACTCATATAAGTACCTAGGGGTCTCGTTTGACTTAGCCCTCACCTACCATACCCACATCGAAGCACTCGCTTCTGCAACCAATATACGACTTGGTATCTTGTACCGCTATAAAAACTGTCTCCCCCCCCCAATGCCCTCCGGCTTGCAGTTACATCCTCCATACTATCCCTAGTTGACTACGGTGTTGCCAACACGACTGCCCTCAACAAAATCCGCCTCATCCTAAATAAGGCATGCAGGCTTATCACTGGGGCCCCTAGGCTCACACACACTTGCCAACTTTATGACTTGGCTACAATGCTAAACCTTGACGAATGGCTGCAATACCAAACTTGCCTTATATCTAAAAAAAACCCTGCTAGGACTTTCTCCTCCCGGGCTGACATCCTCCCTCCTCCTAGCCCAGCCCCTAGTCAGCAATCGGACCTCCTGCAAGGCCACCTTCCTGGTTCCTCGAGCTAGGACCTCACTTGGACAGAGGTCTCTTCGCCATAGAGCCCATTCTTGGTACAACACACTTCCTCGTGCCATCACTGAAATCCCCACCATCTCCAAATTCAAAAATGCCCTCAAAAGCGAGTTGTTCAACAAGCGTTGCTGCACCTGTGCATAACGGATGCACAAACACCCTTTGTCCTGACATTGCCCACCGGGCTGCACCGTCTCCTCACCTCCTTATTTCTACCACCTACATTACTGCCATATCCCGCTGCCTACTGTCTCGCTACTGTCAAGAACTAACCATGTATGGCATTTTATGATACTGCTTGCTGTGTTGTCCTACTAGTATGCAACACTGTTACCGAATCAAACTTCCAGCTGTACTGTCCCTGTTCACATGCCTAACGTTCTCTGTAATCTAATACCGTGTAACCTGTTTGACTGTTTCACCTTGCAAATGTCATACCTTTATGCTGCTAAACCCTGTATTCTACCCTGTTATCTATTGTACCTGTACCTGCACTGTATAATACTACCAATGTATACTGTATCCTTAATCCAGTTATGCTTGTCTCTTTATGCTTATGCTCGCTTATAGGATGTCTTTGTATCTGTATTATCTTCCCTTCTATTGTCGAGATACCTTTGGAAATGAGCCTCTGGCTCAAAGGTTGTAAACTGATTGCAATATAAATAAAAAAAAATAAATAATGTCACCACCTCGGCTGTTTCAAAACCGTCCGATTCAGTTGCGTGCATGCCCAGACTGTTTCTCGATGTTAACCCATCAATGTGACGTACCATCAATGGGTTAACATCGTGACATTGCATTGATGGTAAAATGTTGTTATGAAAAGGTAGATTTCTACCTATAACAACGTTCTACCATACATTATACTGTACTCTGTATAGGCATTCTTTGGGCAACCTTGTCGTTTTATACATAACCTCCTCCCTTAAAACCCAGGCATAGAATAAGAGATTTATCATAGTTTTGTTAGCCATTTGGGGTTAGTGGTGTATTTTTTTTTTTTTAGTGGTTGTGTGTGTGTAAATGTAATTAAAGGAAAAATAAATATATTTTTAAAGGACACCCAAGCAAGGTGCTAAATAAGGCAAACATAAGCAATATTAAAACATAGCACCAAAGATCAGAGATTGCTCTGCCTATTCCTTTCCATACCTACTTCACCAACTGAATTTAAACACTGTTTCATCAGGTTTTTTACTTTAACAAAGCAGACTTTATTTTTTAAACTGAGCTCATCAAGACATTGCCTGATGGCATGAAGAGATTGAGAGAACCCTGGTTGTTTTGTTTTACTGTACTGCCCTCAATGGTACAGTGTAATTATTTATAGCATATGCTCGGTTTGGTTTAATAAGCCACAAAAACCCAAACTTAATGTAGCTTTTAAAGTCTAATACACAAGTTGAGTAAGGCATTTATCAGCAAATTAAACAGCCAGTGCAATTTTGCTCTGTTAATGTAATCATGTGATGACATTGGTGATCATTTCATGGCAGTGTGGAAGTGTTAAGTTTTAAAAAAATAAATGCCCATTTTGTTTACAAAATAAAAACTGGATGAAACAGTATTTGAAAGCGTCTGGTAAAGTGAATAAGGGCAGGAATATGTATATCATGCTGTGATCTCCTGTGCTGTGTTTTAAATAGCTGACTTTTGCATTATTTCAGATATCTTTAGTACTCCTACTAATTCACGAAATCCTTGCTTCAATTGATTTTATATTTAAGTGGACGTCAGAATAATGATGAATTGACTGAGAGGGGTAACATTAGTGTGCTGTGGTGGTCCGTAGGTCGTCGCCAGTCCAGTTCAGTCCTCTGCTCCTCCTCCTACTTCTGACCTTGGCTCAGGCTGGCAACAGACAGGCTGCTCTCATTTTCCTTGTGCAAGTCACGAATCACAACCATCCGTCACATGGTGAATTACACACCCGGCCTGCCGGCAGTTCATGGCTAATGACTACTCCGAGGGGCTCCCATACCTCTCAACCTCTTGCTTCATGAATCTGGGACAAGGCTTAAAAAATCATGAACTATAACCTAAAATCAGGGACACATCTTAAAAACTGTTACTATTCACTCAAAAAGCTAACAGAATAAGGGATTTGTGTTAAGATGCATTTTCTGAAGAAGTCGTCGTCTGTGGGCTCGATTCTCAAAAGGATTTGAATACCGCAAGTCGTGGGTGCACCAAATGCAGGCGCTTGCAGCTTTCTCAGGGAGGCAGTTGGGATTCTCAGTCCCTGAGTCCCCAGTGTGCCACATGTGGCGAGTAAGACCAGCTTTTGTTGGTCTAACTTTGCTGACCTTTATATGGGGTTTGTGCCAAGTATTTGGTGCAAGCTGCCATAAAAAGGGTCACAAAGGCATGTGCCCTGCTAGAATTGGGCGCACCATATGACAAGGTGTTCGGAGCAGCGCAGGGTTTGATGCAGGGCTTGTGAAAGCCTTGCGTCATCCTTCGAGAATCAAGCCCTGTAACTTTGACATTATTTTGTGTTTTTTAATCCCCACTGTTCTTTCACAAAAACACTCATTTTATGAGGGACGGGAAAATTCTGAGACAAAATCAGGGACATCCCTGAAAATCAGGGACAGATGAGAGGTATGGGGGCCCCCACAGGCTGCATTGTACACACCATACATCAGATTCACAATTTCTATTTGTAAGGTATAGTTTAAAAAACCAAAAGATTGGTACACAGCTGCCATACCTCACAGTGAGTAAGTGTGCCTTATGTATTTTTTTCCCATTAAAGTCAGATGTTAAAAATAAGACTGATGTTAGCATGACAGACTTTTATTGCAGTGTTGTATGGTCTTCTCATAACCATATCTTATGGAAACAGTGACAGGACTGTCTTAACCTTCACACTGCTTTAGGAAAGGGTTTATTTAGATGATAAACTGCACTACCTAGAATTCGGATTCTTCATCGGTACTGCAAACCAGTCCAGTTTATAAATATCATAACATGAATTAATAATTGCACCCAGAGCTGCAGTGAGAACATTAAACTGTGAATCAGTTGACTAGCCAGGACTGTTTTTTTACTGAACAGTTTGCTCAGACTGGTATACATCCGATTTAGGGGCCCACCTTTACATTATTTATTTTTAAATAAAATACTCTGATGTTTTAGGTAGGCCAATGAAGCTGTTGTAAGGATTGTTGCTTTTAAGTATTACTGGACTGGAGACCAGGAAAAATCTCTGCTTTCTAATTTCTACACTATTACCAACACCCATACACTGTCGTTTGCCACTGCCTGTTTTCCCCTTGACATAATATTCAGGACGGACTATGCCCATCACTGCTATAGTCTGAGCATGTACAGTACAAATTCAGAGATGTGCACCCACTGTATCAACAAAAGAAGTGTGCATATCATGCTCCTACTGCCAACAATCAATCAGTGTGGCTGTGCCCTGGTGTCAGCACATCTAGTCACCATCACCACTGGACAGCCCGCCACAGGTCCGTGACTGCTGCTCAAACTCCTCAGTCCTCACTGTCCGACCAACCGATCCTTTCTCACTGTCATCGCCTTGACACCCACTGCGCTGATTACTCGACTGGATCATGCACTTACTGCCACCCAATGGGATTGGCTTGCTTTCCTTACCTGTAGAATTCTGAGCAAAAAAGGTGCCAATTTAAAAAAAAATAAAAGTGCCACCCAATAGGTGCTTGGGGGGGGGGGGGTTGCTTCCTTTACAGTATTGGGAGCGGGGCAGGCATGTGTTGCATCAGGTCACAGGGGACGCGCGCACACAAAAACAAAAAACTGCCCCCCAAAAAAATGGTGATGATAATTATTGGTTGGACTGGGCCCGCATTGCCAAATATTGCTGGGGCTTGGGTCCACGGACTCATATAACCTGGCGCCTATGAAGATTGTCACACTTCTGAACATTCAGCTGTGGATCAGTCTTGGTTTATCTTTGAGGAAGGCATGCAGTATTGTTAAGCTCTCTGTTATACAGCTGCAGCATGTGTAAAACCCACTATGCATCCTTTCATAAATGTACTTCCTTTCAGTGGATTCCTTTTGTATGCAAGACTTCTGGTGGCAGACTGGGATTGCACACACAATATCTTCACTTTCTCAGATCCCAAAGCTGTGAAACAGCAATCTTTGTTAAGGATCTGTGCTCCATAGAGCCACACCTTTGGAACTGTAAGCAGCTGGTATCGGGACTGCTCATCACCTTTGTGGCAACTGGGACCATCCACGGTTATATACAGTACATATGCCCCGCTTATATAGCCTTGGTGACCTCCAACTCTCCTCAGTACTTTCTGTCTCCATACCTTGTCAGAGCTATGAGGAACAATGCCTTAATGCTTAATTTTTCCTTTACTTTGGTTGTTTTATGTAGTTATTAGGTGTTGCAAAGAAGTCTGAACTACTGTATCCCTTGTGTTTGTTCGCTGCGAAGACCTACAAAGACAACAGTCACTCGGTGTGTGTCTGCTGCAGGGGCCTTTCTTGTGATGTGAAGAAGTATGTCATTTGCTAGGGCTTCAACCAGGCCATTCAGAGATGCCATCAGAAGGCTTTGGAGGCCCTCCTACAGCAAATATAGAACTAGTGTGCAAATCTGGACTTTGATGGTGCCCAGTCATTCTCCTCACTGGCCAGCTATTCTGTCACCCTGCAGTCTCCTTCATCCAAATCAGAAAAACATCCAAAGTCCTCATCCTCAGATTGCCATCACAGTAAGTGATCAAAGGAGAAAGGTAACTACATCTCCCTCTTGTTCTGGCTGTCTCATCACTTGGGTGGTCCGGGTAAGTCCTTGACCACATTAGCAGTCTCCATGGATGCTACCTTGTCATCACAACATCTCAGTCTGGGTCTGGCTGTCCTCATGACTGTGATGTGCAGCCACTGAGGACAGGCACTGTGCCATCATTTGTGTTATCGACTCTGCCACCTGGTGCTACTGACACATAGGCTCTCATGGCTACTGTTTGTGAGATATTAACAGTTTATGGCATCTCTACCAACAGATGGTACTCCTGTAGTCTTATCACCCCAATGCCTCTGTCAATGTCAAAATTGTGTTCCTCTGTGGCTGGGCATAATATTAATGCTGTGCTTCCTGTGTTGCTGCTTCCTAGGCCACCAGTGAGACTTGTCCTGCATCTTCCTCGACTTGAGCATGAGGAGGAGAAATAAAGTCTGGAACTCATTCAATGAGGAAGATTATGGCTGTGGTGAGGATGATCTGAGAATGCTACCATATGCTCCTGGTGTAAGCCCAGTAGCCTGCCTATATTGCTTCCCAGAGCTGATAAGATGTACTCTTCCCCCCCAAAAAATCTAGTATCTCCCAGCCTGAGACTGACTCGACTGTTATGACTGCCCATGATTAGACAAAGCCCTCCCCCATGAGCTTTCTACCCCCCAACAAGGAGGTTAATCGTGATGTTATGAGCAAACTGACTCATGCCATCACCTCTTTGGGCCTTCATATTGCTAACATTCATAGCATAGAAGTTGGAGTAACGAGCTGTGAATGAGCTTGATACATCCAGCAGACCTGGGTTTGATTCAAACAACCTCCACTTGCATACTGTGTGACCCTGAGCAACTCACTTATCCTCCTTAGTGCTCCTGGGTTGCCCCTGAAAACAGGGACTTGTGTTTAGTGAGCAAGGAAAAAAAAAAACAGAATGACCTGTGTAAATATCTGGCAGTTGTAGCTGAAAACCTCCGTGATGACCCTCTTGAAGAGTAGGTCCACTGGACGGTTTCTGATTGCCTGGATACAGGAATGCATTTACTCAGTTTGCCATGTCCACTGTTTTTCAAAGAAGGGTGTAATATCCCCTCGTGGCCCAACACATGCAAATAGTTTAGTCACATTAGAACTTGGTTAGCCACTGTTCAAAAGTAAAATAAAATACTCTGGTTAATATGGGGGACTTTCAGATGCCCCCAAGACACAGGGAGGGACCTAGAGATCCTGATTAAGTAAATGGCACTGTTCATTTTTAAAAGTTTACTTCAGAAATGTGTCTTTAAACTGTTTTAATCTGGTCTATGCTGCTGACTGCTGCTTGTGCCTATAAGATCCATACGCCTCTCCGGCTGAGACACTGATAACGGGAAGAATGAGCCTAGTCATGGGGATGATCTTTGTGCCTGTGATAATAAAATGAGGCTGTAATAATCTAAGCACATTGTTGCTCTGACACCTCTCGTACTGATCGCGCTTCTTTAAGGCAGCTTCCTGTGGTAGCTTGAGGGGGTGATGGGTGTGGGAATAATGCACCCCATCATAGACACTGCCAACTTCTGATGCCTTGAGAATTTACTAGCCAGCTGAAGAATGCCATCATACCTTTATTTTCCATCACTTGTGTTACTATTGGCACTTTCTACTTCATTGGCGTCTCCTGTTTTTAACATAGTTGCTCTGTCCTGTTTTACCTTTTCAGGATGCCGACATGTTTGTACGCTCTGAGCAGTGTCCATTGTGTCCCTTTGTGCTCATACATGTGTCCATCATTAGCGCACTTCCTTCTGTGACTTGTTAGTGCACCAGCCTACTGAGCGAACACACACTCAGTGCCTTAGTGTCACAGTTACTGTCAAAATATATCGGGAATACTCAGAAAATGCAGACCTATTGGAATTCACCCCAAAGCAGCTCATCTACAGCTCACAGTTTAATGCTATACTGCACAAGCACTCCTTGATACAGAACTTATTTGTATTGTTCAACTATACTTACATTGTGTCTGGGCCGCAATAACTGTCATCATGGGCAATGTGTTAATGTAAGGCTGGGCATGGGGTACAGTCTGTTTTACAAAGACAGTCCATTTACATTCGCCTACCAAACCTAACATCATTTCTAGGGACGTGGATATGTTGTTCTATCCACACTGTCTGGCAGTGTCCTTTCCCGAGAGTTGCTGGAAAGTCTTCAAGGTGGCTCCTCCCACCCACCTATTTGGTATATCCCTCGGCTCCACCTCATGACACCAGGTCTTCCTTTCTGCTGGAAGAAGTAGGTTCCCTCCTTACCGCTCCTGCATTGAGTACGCCCTAGCTCAAAAATCTTCAGATTTATTTCCAAAGACGTTAAACTTTCTGGAGTTTCATCTTCAGTTCAGTCATCAATTTGTGACTGCTATGGATGAAAAGTCCTCGCCCGGATTTCGCCAGTGCCCATGTGGGCAGAAGATGTTGCATACCGACCCCCACACTACGTGTGTCTACTGCCTGGGTCATGACCAAGATACCCAGGCCTGTGAAATTTGCCAGTTGTTTCACGTGATGACCTTCAAGGACCGCCTCACCTGCATGAAGTTGGGACACCCGGAGAAATTACATCCGCCGGTTAAATCCAAGGACGCCCATTGGGTGGTCTCCACAGCTTTGGGGTCCGCCGAGCAGTTGGAACAAGTTACGACCTTTGAGGAGAAGGCGGCTTGGGCCTCCGCTCAGTCCTCCTAGACTTCTGCCTTTGTTCCCCTCAAATTGGGCTCCAGTTATTCGGGCTCCTTCAAGGGCCTGTGCTAGTCCCTCCCAACTAAAGGGCAGGGCCCTTCTGGGTCGCACAGCTCCGCTCTCTCAAGCAGGAGTTGAAGAAAGAAAAAGAGAAGAATCACCATCAACGTTCCTGGGACTGGGAGCATTCTCGGTCTCAGGACTCTCAGGCTTTGACCTCAGTCGAAACTGCATCCTTGGCTGCTGGCTTCACGGAAACCCCATTGGGCCAGTTAGTTAAGACACTGGCCGATGATGCGGCAGAGATTTTTCTCAGCCGGTTGTTGTCAGAAGGGGCTGACAACTCTCTGTACAGGACTCTGGTCCTACCAGTGCCCACTGAATTGGTGGCTCAGCCCATTGAACTGTATCCTCCGGTCACTGACCTAGACCAGGAGGAACCACTGCTCTCCCAGGCTCCCTCCGAGATTGCCTCTGGCACTCTCTGGCGGTCGAGGTCTTCATCATTCGTGGTCGAGCAGATCCTTACCGCCATCGGCGAAGCACACTCTTTGATGCCACGGGAAGTGGCGCCATTGCTATACATTTTTGATCTCCTCTGGTGAGGAGAGGCTTCAGCGCAAATTGCATTGACGCTATGAGCTCATGTGGCAACAGTAGGGGTTGGCTGATCCAAAGCCAGTTCCGGCTCCTACGCCGGCCATTACCTGGCTGTCGCCCAGCAGGCTGATACCATCGCCCCCAGTGGGGCCGGTTGAGACCGTTCCTCCCCCAGTGGAGCCGGTCCACACCTGTCTTGGTTCGGACGAAGCTGTCTTTTCCACCGATCTTGGTGGAGCTGCCGCCCAAGCAGCCACCGACTGGCACTCCAACTAAGGAGTCTTGGCCAGCCTAGGGGCTTCTCCATCAGCTGTCGGTCACTCTCACACCTGACTGCTGCTGGTGGGTCGACAGTGACTCATGCGGTCAGTTGCTTTATGCGGATTCCTCCAAGTGCGAGGATTCCTTACTGCACTCCCCTCCGCTCGATGTGGAGTCCGTGGGGGATCTCTTGACGGAGGAAGGGCCCACTTCCTTCATGGGCATCCTCCGCCTCATCTCAGAGTCTGTGGGGATGAAACTGGAGCCCGTCCAGAAGCGGACCTGCTATCCCCTCACAGAAATTCTGGACAAAGGGGACTGTTCAGAGGCTTTCCCAGTGGCTGAGGCCATTGTTGGCCCAGCCCTGGAGCGTTGGCAGCACCCCACATCCTGCCCTGTTTCCTCAGCTCGGATGGCCCACAAGTATGTAGTGCCCACTAGTACCCTCTCGGGGTTCATAGAGCATCCCTCAGCCCATGGATAGGTGGTTGGCTCCGCGTTTTGGTGCTTTGGCAATACCAGGACATCGACAAGCCGCTGGACAAGGAATCCAAGAAATTGGACCGTGTGGCTAAAAAGGTCTATTCTTTCTCCTCACTCAGCCTGCACCAGGCGAGCTTGGCTGTCATGATGGTACACTTTTCCCATGCCTTTTTGGGTTCCTTGGATGAGTTGATTACTCTTCTCCCAGCAGACCTCTAGACCACGGTCAAGCAGGTCCGAGACCAGGGTTGGGCTGTGGCTAAGCAGCAATTTCAAACTGCTCTGGCTATTGGGGATTCTTGTGCCTGCTCGGTGGTGGCTACAGTTGCCATGCGTCATAGGGCTTAGCTGCGGATCTCAACCTTCACGGCTGACACTCAGCACAAGCTGGCGGATGTTCTGTTCTGAAGCACTGACCTTTTTGGGCCCGGTGTGGAGGGTCACCTCCAGCGTATCGAGAAGTCCAGTGCCACCTTAGACTCTGTTACATCTAGCCAGAAGAATCCCAAGGACTCCAGGCAGCAGAAACAAAAGCCCTTTCAGTTCTCCACTCTTGCAGCAAAACCAGCCTGGCATCAGTCTGCCCAGCAGGCTCCATCCTAGCGACCTAGGCCCAAGTCTGTGGTCTCTGTGGTCCGTAAGCCCAGAGGGAAGGGACCCAGTGGCTCTTCATCCAGGTCCTTCTTCTCCAAGCCTGCTCAGTGACGGGATGGGGAGTGCCACCCTTATGCCCATCATTCCTTCCCTGGGTCCTCCTGTCGGGGTCTGCTCTGCCACTTTCTTTTCACCTGGTCCGCTGTCACCACAGATAGGTGGCTTCTGGAAGTGGTCGGTTGGGGTCTGCTTCTGGAATTCAAGCAGTACCCCCAAGCCGAGCCTGCGCCCCACAGGAGGACTTAGTATTTGCAGACACTCAGCTGGTTCCTCAAGACAGCATAGCCCAGCTGCTCTCAAGGAGGTCATGGTCAGAGTAGCAGATCCTCCAGAACACCTAGGGTTTGTCTACAAGTAGTTCCTGGTACCAAAGCGGGTAGGGGTCTGGCTCCCCATTCTAGATCTGCACGACCTGAACAGATTCCTCAGGTCCTGCACCTTCAGGATGGTAACTCCATACCATCTCTCAAGCAAGATTTGTGGTTTTGCTCTCTGAATCTCCAGGACGCATTCTTTCATGTCCTGATCCGTCCGTCCCACCGAAGGTTCCTCCATGCCCAAGCCAAGGGAACCCTCTGAGTTCCAGGCCATGTCATTCAGCTCTCCTCAGCCCCCAGGGTCTTCACCAAATGCATAGCAGTGGTGGCAGCTTACCTGAGGCACCGAGGGGTCCAGGTGTACCCCTGTCTGGATAACTGACTGATTGCAGGTCCTTCCAGGCAGGAGGTGGAGCCATCCAAGGACCTGGCCCTCTAGACCTGCATTGAACTTGGCCTTCCAGTCAACAAGGCCAAGTTGCAGCTCATGCCCTCACAGGTGATCAGCTTCATCAGGGCAGAGCTTGACTGTTACTGAGCCAGAGCCCGGCTCCCAGCAGAGGAGGCATAGTTTCTCTCCTTCTATGCCTGATCATTTCTGGTTGGGCACTTGCACCCTGCCCGGGACTTCCTGCACCTTCTGTGCTACATGGCGGCCTGCACCAGCATGGTGCAATGGGCCCATTGTCATATGCGCTTCTTACAGTGGGACCTGGCCAGCTAATGGTCTCAGCACAAAGGTCACTTCAACCAGCTGGTCACTGTGACCCAGAAGATGTGGGATGTCCTCCAGTGGTGGCTAGTTCCAGAGCATCTGCAGCAAGGGATCCCATTTGTCCGCCTCAAGCTGATGGTCAGCTTGATGACTGACACCTCTCTCATGGGCTGGGTTGCCCATCTGGAGGAACACAGAGTCCACATTCTGTGGAACCCTGAGGAGTCCTGATGCCACATAAACCTGCTGGAGCTCCGAGCAGTTTGGCTGGCGCTGACTGCATTTGCTCAGTTTGTTTGGGGTCAAATGGTCCAAGTCAAGACGGACAATACCACAACCATGTACTGCCTCAACAAACAGGGTGGGGTGCACTCCTTACCTTTGTGCAAGGAAGCTCTCCACATGTGGACCCTCGTGTGCAGCCTGGAGGCAGATCTCCTAGCCATCCATGTGGTGGGAGCCTCCAGTCAGCTGGCGGATGCCTTCAGCTGGGTGGGCGAAGCATCTCACAATTGGTCTTTCCATCCGGAGGTAGTTCACAGTCTGTTCTCCCAGTAGGGCACCCCTCAGGTGGACCTGTTCGCCTCCAGTGAGACTGCAAAGCTGAGGCTGTCTTGTGCCCACTCCCCTCAGCAGGGCTCACTGCATTGGGATGCCTTCTCGAAGCCTTGGACCTCAGGCCTCTTCTGTGCCTTCCCTTCACTCCCCTTGATCCACAAGGTTCTACTCAAGGTCAGGAGGGGCAAGGCACATGTGGTCGTGGTGGCTCCGGACAGGCCATGCCAGTTTTGGTACTCCGATCTCCTCAGCCTCAGCAACAGGCTCCTGAGGCATCTTCCAATATGCCCAGACCTGCTGTTCATCAATCAGGGGAAGTACCCCACCCAGATCTTCAATCCCTGCACCTGGCAGCCTGGTTCTTGAGCAGCTAGAGTTCCAGGCTTTGGGTCTCTCCGAAGATGTCCTCACTGTCATGGAGTCATCTAGAAAGGAATCAACCAGAAAATGCTGTGCCTTCAAATGGAGGAGATTCTCCATTTGATGTCAGGGCAAGGGGCCCTTTGTCCTGTCCAGTGGCTAGCATTTTGGACTACCTGTGGTCCCTCTCAAAAGGGAGACTTCGGTCAATGACCCTTAAGGTACACCTGGCAGCCATCTCTGCTTACCGGGTGCAGGCTGGTCAGCAGTCATTGGCACAGGAGAAGGTGGTCTGGTACTTTTCAAAGGCTTGGATCCGTTCTCTCCCCCCACCCCGTGTGTGAACCACCACCACCATGGGACTTGTTGCTGGTTTGGCAAAGCTCATGGGCAAGCCATTCAAACCGATGCACAGGTGTGATGTCTCACCTGTCATGGAAAATCGCCTTCTTGGTGGCCATCATTCATCTAGAATCATCAGTGAGCTCCAGGCGCTTTCGGTGGAGTCTCCTTTCCTGGTCTTCCACAGGGACATGGTTGTCCTGTGCCCCAACCTGAAGTTCCTCCCGAAGGTTGTGTTGGAGTTTCACCTTAATCAGGTGATGACTCTTCTTGTGTTTTTCTCAAATCACACCTCGGAGGTCGAACACAAGCTCCATACTCTGGATCTGAGGCGAGGGCTCGCTTATTACAAAGAGCACACAGCTGGAGTTCGGGGAGAGGTTTGCCAGTTGTTTGTCACCTGTGCTGAAGCTGCACCTTGCAGACCTACAGCCAAATGGACAATTGGCAGGTGGATCACGTCCTGCATTGATCTCTGCTATAGTTTGGTGGGTAGGGAGCCTCCCAGTGGTCTAAGAGCTCATTCCACCCGTTGTTGCTGCATCATTGGCTGCTTGTAGGGATGTCCCTATCCAGGAAATCTGCAGGGCTGCTACCTGGCTGTCAGCACACATCTTTATTTCCCATTACCACATTGATCTCAGTTCATGCCAGGATGCTGGTTTTGAAGCCTCAGTTCTCCGGTCTCTGTTTCCTAGATAGGGTGTGTGTGCCTGGCCTCCCTCCTCCTGGAGAACTGCTAGGAGTCTGCCAGACAGTGTGGATAGAACAACATTTCCTCATCTCTAGAAACACAGGTTACTCGCCTGTAACAGTAGATCTTCCACGAGGATAATCTCTTGTAGTAGGTAATACACTTGGGTCATTGCCAGAGGGCGCCATGGTGCATGGCAGCTCTTGTCTAGTAGTCTTTTGCCATGGGCCGCCCACACATGACATCATCACTCTGCTCCTCTGTAAGAGTGGGCAGTCCCTGGTATCCTCAGTTCATTTTCCCGCCGTCTTTAGCTCACACACAGCAGCTAGTGCAGAGAGCAGCAGTCATCAATGAGAACTTGAGCTGGGAACAGAATTTCTCTGTTTCCTTTACTTCATCAACGGATGTCCAAAGAATTTACAAGCAAGATGGCGCTTTTTTGCTCATGTCGTTGTGGTAGGAAGATCTACAGTTACAACAATCATACCATTTGTGTTAGGTGTCTGGGTCCCACACACGACACCTTCTCCTGTGTTCATTGCCAGGATTTCAACCAGGCAACCCATTGACGATGATTACAGGAGATCAAAGCACATGTCATGGGGCAGAAAGCGTCTCTCTTAGAGAAGGGGGCCCATTCCAAGGAGCCCCCTTCTACTGCTTCACATAAGGAGCATAAACATGACAAGGATAAATCATCTTTATCGGGCTAACGCTCGTCGACGGCCACCATTACAGGTGCTCCACCATTGATGATGCCCTCCAGGACTGCTTCCTCATTGACGGGGGTTTACATCTGCTTGCTGACTGTGCTTTCTAGCACCCTTTCAGCAATCTCTATGGAATCCTGTGTTGGTTCCCTTTATGTTCCATCGACAATTTCTCATTTCCCGTCGACAACGTCTCCCTTTAAGCATTCCAGTGCCTCTTCCCTTGCTGCCCCATCAATGAGGGCCATCTCTTCGCGGGCAGAACTACTAGGTTTGCAGTCTCAACTGCTGCTCCGCCTTCACAATCATTCTCCCATAGGGGCCAGGTGGACAGAGATCGGTACCATGGACTTTACCACCCAGGGGCTAGACCTGTTTATACCTCATGTCCTATTTCCTCAACAATCCCCCTGGTTTCTCAGACATCCCCTACTCCTGCCTCATTGGACATAGCCTCAATGGTACAACAGGTTCTAAAAGTAATTAGGCACTCTAAATCTTCCATTCTGGGGGAGACGAGTCACCCTTCCCGTTCTCCTACTCCTGTGCTAAAATGCTTCCAGGAGGACAGGGACCACTCCCAACCCTAGTAGTCCCCTCCCTCATATGAGGAATAGTCCTTTTCAGATGAGGCAGAATTTCCAGGAGGCTTTCCCGGAGATTGGAGGAGATTGAACTACAGGACTTGGACTCCCGTTCCCTGTCCTCTCTTTCTACTATCTCCTCCTCACATGAGGAGGCCTCCTGCCTGGCAGCTGCCTCTCTTCCTGATGACCCATCTTTTCATAGAGATGGTTCAAATTCAGAAAATCATGAGTTTTTCAACCACCAAACATGATAAACAAAGAACGGATATGGCAGACTCTCGAACTGCCAGAAGAGCCTGTAGTAGTGGTACACGCACTTATACAGACTTACCAAAATGCTGTATTAGCTGCTTGGAACCGCCCTTCAGTGGTCCCAGCCATTCCTAGGAAGGCAGATTGCCTTTACCAGGCTCCTCTTTACCATCCCTTTCTTTCCACTAGCCCCGAGGCTGACTCTGTAGTGATTATCGCAGCTCATGATCGTACTGTGTCTCAAGATCGTACCAAACGACCAAAACACATGAACTAATTATGCCCTGATAAGTAGTGCCGCCAACTTGACTACCATAGAAAGAAGGTATCCCAGGCGGGTACCATGAATCTTAGCATTCTAAATCATATGGGACACGTGGTTAAATACCAGCATAGCCTCTTGTCCTCTGCTATAGAATTAGTTAATAAACTCCCTCCATCTCAGGAGAAGGACCAGTTATTGGATAAAATTTCCACTAGCAATTCCATATCTTGACACCTGCTCTGATCAGGTTTTGATGCAATGGATGCTTCGGCCTGTACAACAGCCACGGAGGTCACCCTCAGATGCCACGCTTGGCTACGTGTATCAGGATTCACACCAGATATACAACATAAGGTAATGAATGCTTTTTTCAATGGAACTAAACTGTTTGGTCCAGGTACCCAAACGCTTCTGGATGATCTCCAGGCTTAAGGGCGGACCTTACTTACAGTACATGGCAGGTACCATACCTCACAGCCATCTTACCACTGCTGCTCTCAGTCCTCTTTTTAATCAAAAAGAGGTGGTAAATACAGAGGTACCTACAGAGGTGGATTCTGTAGTTGCTCCCAGCCGTCTTCCAGGGCCGCCACATCTAACTCAGTCTCCTGCTCCCAGCTCCCGGGTGGAGCCAGTCATCCCCTTTCCCAGTGACCAACTGGGGCATTGCCCAGCAATTATGACACTCCCGTTCTGTCTCTCATCTGCCCCGAGAATCTTTACCAAGTGCCTAGAGGTTGTTGAGGCGTCCCTGAGGCGGGACAGACATTTCGTCTTCCTGTACCTGGATGATTAGCTTATAAAAGCAGGCTCTGAAACCTCTCTACTTTCATCCCTCCAGGTGACCATTACCCTGTTCCAGTCCCTAGGAACTACGGTCAACTGGCCCAAGTCCAATCCAACCCCTACCCAGTTGCTTCAGTATATGGGAACCATTCTGGATACCACCTCCGCAGGGCTTACCTCCCTGCTGACAGACAGACAGCTGTCCGTGTCAGTGGCTCAGCAGGTAGCACACTCACCTCTGATGCCTGAAGATCAGAAGGCTGTGGGTTCTATCCCCACACCAAGCACTTGGATTAAATCCCAATACTGATACTGTAGTGCAGCATGAGGGGGGTGCTGCACTCCTGAGGTGCCATCTTTCAGATGAGATGTTAAACCGAGGCCCCGTCTGCCTGTTCTGGTGGTAGTTCAGGTGGATGTTAAAGATCCCATGGCATTTCTCGAAAAGAGTAGGGTAATTTCCCTGCAGCCCTGGCCAAATTTGTCCCCATTCACTAAAAATGCCACCAACAGCTTAATCTGCTTCAAGGTCAGTTGGCAATCATCTGTACCTCCCTCCCCCAGGTCGTGCCTGAAAAGAGGCAGAATCTGTCTAGCACACTTACCCGGTCAACAAAAACTAAATAAATAAATAAAAGACGAGACAGATTTCTGTCTCTGGCTTCCCAGATACAAACTCAACAATTTATCACAGCCAGATGTCTCTTATGCCTTCTGGGGCACATGGCCTCGGCCATCCCCACTGTGGCCTTTGCCCGTTTACATATGAGACCAATCCAGTGGACTCTTCAGAATCAGTGGCGACAAAAGACAGGAAATTTCAAAGACAAAATCAGTGTCTCTCCTACTCTACAGTTGGCCCTGCATTGGTGGACCCAGCGTGTCAACTTATCTCAAGGCATGCTCTTCCACTTCCCTCCTCCCCAGCAGATGTTGACCATAGATGCTTCCCTCGATGGCTAGGGAGCACACCTGGGTCCCTACAGGACCCAGGGCAGGTGGCCTCATTTCTCCATTTCTCCCCATGTAGATCTACTGGAAATGAGAGCAGGCCGCCTAGTCTTTCAGGCCTTTCACCTCCACCTTTCCCCGGGGCTGCTACTGATCCAATCAGACAACACCTCAGTGGTGTACTACCTGAACAAACAAAGAGGTGCCAAGTCCCGCGCTTTCCGCAGAGAGATAGTGGCGGTTTGGCAGGAGACCATACTTTAACATCTATCGTTGACAGCCATCCATCTACCTGGATGTCACAATACCCTGGCCTATATTCTCAGTCGCCAGTCCTCCACGCACGAGTGGACACTTCATCACGAGTTCTTCAGATGATCTTTCAATTGTAGGGGAACCTGCACCTCAACCTTTTTGCCTCCCCGCCCCAGCATTCACCGACTCCCCAGATACTGTTTCATTATCCCGAACAGAAAGGGACAGTCTACAGATGCCCTGTCCCAACCATGAGCAGGACTCTTCTTATATGCCTCCCCTGTCCCACTCCTGCAATGGACTCTACTGAAACTACAACTCAAACCTACCACCATGCTCCTCATAGCCCCCTCTGTGGCCCAGGCAGGTGTGGTTCCCCCTACTAAAACAGTTCTCAGAAGCAGACCCCTTTCCTTTGCCAGTCGGGTCAGATCTGTTAACTCAAGATCAAGGGACCTTCTTCATCCCAACCTGAAGTCACTACACCTTCATGCTTGGCTTCTGAGGACACATTCATAGCCCATCTTCAAGTCTTTTCACCTGCGGCCAATATTTTGTTGGCTTCACGCAAACCATCTACCAGGGAAACATATAATGCTGAGTGGAAACGCTTCTCCATATGGGCCGCTTCCAGGTTGTTGGACCCTTATTCATGTCCACTGACTAAAGTGTTGGACTACCTGGCCTTGCTTGCTGAGACAGGTTTGAACTTCTCCTCTATTAAAGTTCATTTGGCCTGTATCTCTGCCTTCCATGAGCCCTTGGAAGGGAGACTACTGTACCTACATTATTTTGCCAGAATGTTCCAAAGAGGCATGTTACACATCAAGCCTCCCATTAGACGACCCACCATTCTGTGGGATCTGAATTTCCTTTTGGAAATATTGACCCTTGAGCCTTTCGAACCGGTGGCCACTTGCGACCTCTGCTTCCTTTCTTGGAAGACCGTATTTTTAGTGGCTGTCACTTCCGCTTGGCATATTTCTGAGCTTCATGCTCTGATGTGCAAAGAGCCTTATCTAATCTTTCACAAAGACAGAGTGATTCTCAGACCCAGTCCTTCCTTTTTTTTTTTTTTAACCTAGGGTGGTCTCAGAACATACCTTAAATCAGACCACTGAATTACCGGTTTGCTACCCTGAGCATTCTAATCGGGAGAATACCTCTCACACACCTTAGATGTCCATTGTATATTGAGATACTATACCAATTGTAAAAAATCTGTTAGAAAAACTTCTCAGCTTTTTGTTACCTTCACCTCAACCAGGGGAGGTCTCCCAGTCGCTAAACATACCAACTGCAGTTGGCTGGCACATTGTATAACTTTGTGTTATAAGAAATATAACAAGCCATTACCAGGACCTGTCCAAGCCCATTCTGCCAGAGTTATGGTGGCTACAGTAGCCTGCTTCAAAAGTGCTTCTATCACAGATATCTGTAATGCAGCTACATGGTCCAAAATACATACTTTCACGAAGCATTATAACTTAGATATTGCTTCACGCCGTAGGACGGCCTTTGGCCAAGATGTCCTGCAAGGCCTTTTGTGATAACTTCGGCCCTTCCTGGGTTTGCTGTTTGGGAGTCATCCCAAATGTATTACCTGCTGCAAGAGATTATCCCTGTGGCATATACAGTAGTACAGTTGCATACTTACCATAATGGTAGATCTTCGAGGGGTATCTCTTACAGCACGATTCCCTCCCTCTGTCCCCATCCTTCTCTAAGAGAACAAGTTCTGATCCAAATACATATGGGAAGGAATACCTATGGTACCTCGGGTCTCCCTCAGTCCTCGCTTAGCGAGCTGAATCCTGCGGGGAACTGAGGATATCATGGACTGCTCATTCTTATATAGGAGCAGAGTGATGATGTCAAGTGTGGGTGGCCACTGGTAAAATACTGCTAGAAGGGAGCTGCCGTGCACCACAGCGCCCTCTGGCAATGACCCAAATGTATTACCTGCTGCAAAAGATGCCCCTCAAAGATCTACTGTTACAGTAAGTACACAATTTTGCTTTCTAGTAGTGGTATATGTTGTTCAGCCACACTGACCCACCCGACCTTCCCTGACTCAGGCACACAACCTCTGCTTCCAGTGGGCAACATCTGGCATCATGAGGTGCAGACAAGGGATATACCACCCGGGTGGGTGGGAGGAGCCAACTTAAATTTTTTTCAGCAACTCTTAAAGGGGAAAGGACAGTGCCAGCTAGTCTTGATGAACAACATAGCCCACTCCTAGAACTGCTGTTACTGGTGAGTAACCTGTATTTACCTACCTGTAACAGTAGTTCTAGGAGTGGTATATGTTGTTCATTCACATGGACCCACCTGACCTCTGCTGTCTTAGGCGCATAACCTCTGCTTCCAGCGGGCAAGATCTGGCGTCATGAGGTGGTGCCGAGGGATAAACCACTCTGGTGGGTGGGAGGAGCCAGCTTGAAGACTTTCCAGCAACTCTTAAAGGGAAAGGACAGTGCAAGATAGTGAGGATGTACAACATATACCACTCCTAGAACTACTGTTACAGGTGAGTAACCGGTGTTTTTGTTTCAGTTCTGCAGTTTATGGCATGGTAACTTAGTGATTGTCGATTTATTCTTAAGCATTATTGTCCCATTTATTTTGACATACTTATTTCTGTTCTGTGTATTCTATATTTTGTATCTGCTATCCTTTCATCTCTTCTCCTTCCCCCAGGCCGCATCTGGAAATGAGCTGATTTTGATGGCCATGTTTAGAATGACTGCTCAGGAACTTTTTGAAGATTATTTCTCGGGTTCTGTTGTCAGTGCAGGTCGGAAATGCATTTCAAGCTCATCTGTCACAGATCTGAGAATGTTGTCTGCCAAGTCTTGAAACCCCTCCATACTAAAAGAGCAGATGACCTGTATGGGGCAACATGATTCACTCCTGCTGCAGACTGGTAGCAGTGGTGTGTGGGTGTAATGTGGCTATGACAGTGGCTATGCCTCACTCGAAATCTCAAGTACCTACTTGAAGTAAAAAATGTTTGACTTGTCTTTAACAGTGGCCTTCAAGAGTCAGCTTGGGCCATCTGCACTTGTATTGGTGAGTGGCGATATACATCACAGATGTGAGGAATGTATAAGATTACCAGTTATTTCCACTCCTGTGTTTTGGTCAACTAGAGGGCAACAGTGAATCTAGTTGTTTGAGAAATTGCACATGTGGTCAGAGAACAAGGTTTTGCTGTAGCAGCTGAGATGATGGGGAAGGGGTGGGGGGTTATAAAGGGCATATGGTTCAAAAAGGGGAAACAATTGTCACTTAAAACCATTTGCAGTAGAGGTACATTAAAGGCTCGATTGGTATTACCAAGTAATACTGGCTGTGTGCATGAGGTTTGTGTCTCTGTTAAATTCACTAATGCGCTATAAGGCAACAACTGTTTGTCAGAGTTTATGACTTCCTTTGCAACCAAATATGCCTCTATTCATTTACTTACTGAATACTTAAATTTGTTAAATGTCAATCTAGATCCAAGCCTTCATGGTAGCTGTTAGTGTGGACTCAATAAAAAAAGAAAAAAGAAAACTCCATGGGTACTGTATCTGCTATCACACACATAGACAATCAACATACAGTAAATGCCAGTGATTTCCTTGACTGCAGTATGCAGTACATAATTATCCTGTTTCTGATGTTCGTTGTGCAGTTCTCTGTATCTTGTGCTTGTTTGGCACTTAATAAGGAGCAACAGGTGAGTAGCTATGCATCACGAATGTCTTACTTGCATTAGCTTTTCTGTTTCATGGATGCTGTTTTCTTGTGGAATGCTGCTGATTGGTGAAAAGAAGTTGGGAGATCAGTAATCAGACTCGATTTTTAACATTCTTCCTCTATCACTTCACTAGCAGCCTCTGGTAAACTCCTAGTTGTGGGCGGCTTTAATATCAACTAGCTATCTCTGTTTTCCAAAATGACAGTTAACAGCATTCTCCCTTCAACACATGCCAGGGTTTGCCCTTGCTCAATCCATCCAATTCCAATCACTCCCCAATTGAATGGGTTCTGTCCTCCTACCTCCATTGCTTCTTGGAAGCTGACCCCACTCCCCACCCAGATGCTTTCCACGATCATCTTACTACTATGTGCGTGCAGCTTAATGCCCCAAAGTCCTCCTCTAGGTCATCTTGCTGTGGTCTTTCAGGTCACTTAATTTTTCTGCCATGCTGAATAACCTTCACTACGCTGAGTGGTGTTTCATCTCTCCTCCAATATTGATTATTCCCATTACAAATGTCAGACAGAATTTTACAACAGTCTTTGACAAACTCCCCCGTTCAGATTTTTGTGTTAAAGGCTGTAATCTGCCTTGGGTCTCATATGAGCTCACCTGTCTTTGAGTCCTCTTGCTCGCCAGCCGCTCAGGCTAGCTACAAACTGTTCTGTAACACTTGCAGAAAAGTTCTTTGGCTGACCAATATGGAATATTTGATCTTAATTCGAAGGGGCACTTGCAGCAGGCAACACTGGTAGGACTAAGCTGCCAGGTGCTAGGACCACACGGAAAACTTCTAGCAAGCAGTCTACAATGGGGAACGGCCCCCGATGCTGGTAGGCTGATGTCTGCCTATGGTATAAAAGGGGCAGTCCCCCAGCCCAACCTCGGTTCTTTTCCCGCTGTCGACCCGTGTACATAGGACTTTCTCAGACGCCTGCTTCTGTCGACCGCCATTTTGCTCACGCTTTACCTGCGATTTTCTTTGTTTTCATTTAAAAAATACATCGTTTTTTCAGTGCTTCTTTGTATTTGTGCAAGTCTTCTTCTCCCTACCAGCGTATGAAGCGTGCTTGTGGCAACCTGCTTCCCTTCAAGGATGGCCACTCTACTTGCCTGCTCTGCTTAGGCCCTGACCATGACACCGAGGCCTGCCAGGACTGCTGAAACTTCAACCAGGCCACACAGAAATGCCGTTTGAAGACCTTTTAGAGCTTCTTGATGCAGCAGAATTTAGCCATGATGGAGAAGGAGCTTCAGGGCAAAAGTTACTCTTCTTCCCCAGCCTCTGGGGCTTCAACGAAGGAGAAGTCCAGTGGGAAGCATAAGCACCAGGACAAGCATAGGGCCTGGCCCCGGTCAGCTTCCCGTCCTTGGGCACCACATAAGTCGATGGCCACCTTTGGGCCTTCCTCCTGTGGGAGATCAGCACCTCCTCCTTCTGCAGCACTTACCCCTTTGAGGCTCCCAGTTTCTCAGCCACCTGCCCTTACTTCAGTCTCGGGAGGTAGCTCCTCAGAGCATCGGACTTTGTCCCCTGCCTCCCAGCCCCTGATGCTTCAGTGCGACTTCCTGCGGGTCCTCAGCCAGGTGGCTCAACTGGGGTCTCTTTCCTGGGAGGTGGGTCTTTCCTCATTGCTCACCCAGTCCTTGAGTTGCCCATGTCAGTCCCTGACTTTGGGACTGACCCCTCCAAGCAACGCCTGGGGCAAGCGCTCGCCTCTGCCACACAGGCATAGTCTCTGCCTCCATCGGGAGCAAGTTCCCCTGTGCAGATGCCCACTTCCCCTTCAGGGCCAGTGGCACCTGTCTCGCCGGACCGGCGTCAGCCATCTCATGCTGTACCGGCATCGACCCTGACCAGTTGTCACCTCAGCCTTGACCCTGACCAGTTGTCGTCACTTCAGCCAGTGCCAACTGGATCTTTGGGCAATCCCCAGCCGACACCTCTGGGACTGGCGCCTGGATTCCCTACACCTCTGGGACTGGTGCCCGGATTCCATACGCCTCAGGGACCGACACCAGGAGGTGATGCATGGATGCCTAGCACCTCGAGGGCCGACACCAGGGTATGCGATACCCCAGGGACTGATGCTAGGTTACCCAACGCCTGGGTACCTGACGCTGCCTCCCCAGTACCCGTCTCCACCATATAATCCACCTTCTTCGGTGGACTGTCATGTGCTGTTCTTAGCCTGGTGGGTCTTTTACGAAAGATAAAGATATGCCCAAGAGCCCCCCCCCCACTCTGCCTCCTTGAGACTCCAGCCATGCAGGTCCTAGCCACCACCAGTCTTCAGGACCCCTCTCCCAGTTGTACGGACCGTCACAAGGAGGACGACCCTCACGACAGTGATCCCAGAAAGTGACCCATCTGGAGGGGATTCTTCCTCCTCCTCATCGGAGAACTGTGAGGATATTGGGGAGCCCCGTGATGAGCCTGAAGCCCCCAGGGAAACTCCAGGTCCCTGCCTGATGATCCTACCTTTATGGTCATCATGGGGCATATACAATCCCTGATGGGGTGGGAGATGGAAGAACTAGACCCTGAATGTCACCATCTGGTGGTCTACCTTCACAGTAAAGAGACTCTCCTGTTAGTGGTGCCACCTCTCATTGAGTCATATGAGGTTGTCACCAAGACCACCTGACTTCGTCCCTCCTGTACTCCAGCCTTGGCTAAGAAGGCTGACTGCCTTTATGATGCTCCCATTGGCAAACTCTGTTTGGGAGGGCAACCGGAGGTGGACTTGGTGGTCAAGAATGTGGCTCATGACCGCACCAAGAGACCTAGGCACCTCAGCACCCAACTTCCTGATACGGAGTCTCGCCAGGTGTACTAATTCGGCAAGTGAGTCTATGCTTTCGTCACTCTTGCCATTCAATCAATCAATCGATCAGAATCTTTATTTAACTAGGCGATCACCGTTGAGCATAACTCATTTTCGAGGTGGACCTGGGGTATACAGGATACAAACAGGTCAGAAGGTACAATGAACAATATACAATGCAGAAAATAAATACGACACTAGAAAAATATGAACCGGTATTAACAACCAAAGGCATGTACAGAAAAGACAGTTGAAATTTAGGTCAGGGAAATAAATGGTGACACATCAAGCAAAGCATATACAAATATCAACATAAAAATAATCTAGCAGTCAATGAGTACAGCAGATTAATAAGTGCTCAGTAAATACTAAAGTAAAAGTCCGGGATAAGGATGAGGGTTAATAGGCTACTCCGGAGATATTTTAGAGGAGGTAATAACAGAATAAAGGGTAGGGTCTGGGATAGGGACATAGTGGAATTGAATGGAGAGAAGAAAAGGAACAAAAACACGAAGATGATAATAGACCGCAGCAATAGCAGGGAAGCTAAGTCCGGCTGACAAGAGGGTTCTGGAGGAGGAGGAGAGAGACTGGGGGTAAGGAGAAACAAGCCAGAGATGACAGAAGAGGGAAAAGCAAGGGCATGGGAAAGGGAAGGCAGAGGGGGTCCCAAAGTTATAAATATCAAACACAGTGCAACTGCGGAGGCAAGGCTCGAGCTAGGCTAGTGTTATGGGATTAACGGCATCAATTGAAACAGGTGCATGGCTCCTTATTATGACTTAGGTAAAATGATTTGAAGGTAGAAAGGGAGATAGGATGGGTTAGTTTCAGTTTTTTTTGCAGCTTATTCCACATCTGAGGTAGTACATAGCATAGAGCTGCTCTGCCAAAATGTGATTTTTGCCTTATATGCATACAGAGCAATGAAGGGCGTGCTTCTCAGGGCATACTTGCCAAGAGAACATATCGGAAGGCAGACAGAGATGTACTGAGGTAGCATTCCTATGATTGCATTATATGCCCAAAAAGCAGCATTCCTCTTGCGTCTGTAGCAGAGGGATGTCCATCCTACTGCCGAGTACAGAGAGCAATGATGGGTAGAATACGGTAAACCTGTAACAAATCTTAAGGCACGGTGAAAGAGTGTGTCTAGCTTTGCTAGAGTACCAGCAATACCCTGGCCATATAAGAAGTCAGCATAGTCCAATAGAGGGAGAAAGGTGGTTTGAACCAACTTCAGCTTGGCCTCTCTAGTGAGTAAGTTATTTATCCTAAAGAAAAGACCAAGTCTCTGCCTAAGTTTCTTTAGCAGCTCTTCAATGTGATCGGTGAAAGTGAGTTTGTCTATCCAGAATCCCAAGTACTTGAATTTAGATACATAGTCCAACTGCTCCCCAAGGATGGTGGTGATAGGTAAAAGTGTTCCATCAACAGAAGGGTTAGATGCATGAGGAAGGGGTGATAGGAGCAATGCCTTAGTTTTTTTAGCATTAAGCAGTAACTTCTGGTTTAGTAGTTGAAGCTGCAACAAGTTAAATTTGCTTTGAAGGGTTTTCTGTGCAGTAACAGGGGAAGGGCTGCTGACGTAAATTACTGTGTCGTCTGCAAATAGATGTATTTTTGCTTCATTTATGGTCGTGTCAATATTGTTGATGTAGATAGCAAACAGCAAGGGTCCCAGAATGGAACCTTGTGGTACACCCCTCAGTAAGGGTTTTAAAGGAGAGACTTCTCCCTCAGCCTTTACTTGCTGAAATCGATCAGAGAGAGAGTTTGAGAACCAACTTAAAGAGAGGACGTCTAGGCCCATATTCCAAAGGGATGAAAGAAGCAGGCTATGGTCTACGGTATCAAATGCCTTGCTTAAATCCAAAAACACTGCACAGATAAAATTCTTATTATCCAACTTTGTTAGCCAGTCATTGGTCACTTTAGCAAGGGCAGATATTGTACTATGCTGAGCCCTGAAGCCAGAGTGTAAGGGATTAAACAGGTTTTCAGATTCCAGATAGTTTGTAGCTGGACACTCACTATTTTCTCCAGCATCTTGGACAGAATTGGAAATAACGAGATGGGTCTGTAATTGTTAAGATCCCTAGGGTCACCTGATTTAAACAACGGGACCACAAGCGCAGTCTTCCAAATGGGCGGGAGTTCACCCTGGGACAGAGATTAAAGAGGTGTGTAATTGGAACTGCGAGGACCCGGTAACTGACCTTTAAGAAGTAGGAGTCAATAAGGTCGGCCCCAGTGCTTTTTTTTGGAGTCTAGCTGGAGGAGGAGGAGGTCTTCAACTTCTTTCAGGGATGTTGGCTGGAGTGAGAAGATGGGCTGCAGATAGGTGTTTCTAGAGTATCCTCTCCCAGTTGGTGATGGAGAGAGCAGGCAGGAGAAGAGTCAAAGGCCAGACCAGCAGTAGCAAAATGATTATTAAATGCGTCAAGGATGGAAGACCTTGGAGACTACAGAGTCGCCAACTATAATATTAGCAGGATGACGATTTCCAGAAGAACGTCCTTCAATCACTTTGATTGTGTTCCAGAATTTAGAGGAACAACTGGAAGCTAGCTCTAGCTGTGCATGATAAAAATGTGCTTTTGCATCTCCAATCAACTTGGTGCAATGATTCCTTGCCCTTCTGAATAGAACCCAATCATTAGGGAGATTGGATTTCCTGGCAATTTTCCAAAGCATATCCCTACTCCTCAGGGCACCCTTCAAATCCTCTGTGAACCATCTGCAGTTTTTTTCCCTGGTACGGACTTTTGCCAGTGGAGCAAATTTGTTTATGGCCCCTAACACAATTTCGGAGAAAATTTCATATGCTGCGGTCAATGACTTAGCTAAATAAAAATTCTGACTCAGAATTATCTGGCCCATATGGTACAGTATCAAAATGCCTTGTGGGATAAGGCCTAGACCTAACACAGGTCCTCCCCGAGGACCCTACGAAGACCCAGCTGGTCCAGCTCCTTAAGCCGGGCTCGGACATGGGCAACCATGTTCTTAGGGCTGCTTATGACATGGTGGATGCAGTCAGATGACTCTTCTCCAAGAGTTCAGCAAAGCCTTGAGATTGGTACGCTTCACGTACTTTTCTCAGCCCAGGTCCAACCAATGCCAGTCCTTTCACTGGTACCCTAGGGAGCAGTCCATGAGCCAGCAGCCCAGAGGTATCTTCAAGTGTAAGGCTTCTACTCAGCCAGCTGGATCTTCTATCCCTAGGGTCCCTAGAGCATCCCCACTCGCTCTGACCACCCCTGGTACCACAACCTGACTCCTTATCCGACCCCCCTCATCCGCAGAAGACTTTGGGAAGGCGGCGGTGTCGCTTTCCCCTATACCTAGACTGGTCACACACTGTAACTTTAAACCATTAAATACTTTTGTGGAAAGGGGGCACACGCTGGCAGTTCTACACTCTCCAGACAGCCCTCCCTTGCACTCCCTGCCTGATGGGGTGAAGTATGGGGCTAACAGGCAGACTAGATGGGCCTTGTCGTCCTTTCCCACTACCGTCAGCCCATGTTGCCCTCATCCAGGAGGAGATTCAGGCATACTGCACAAAAAGGCCATAGAGCCGTCCACCCGGCCCAGAGAGGGAAAAGGGCTCTAGTCCCACTTCTTTCTAGTCCCCATGAAGACCGGGAACTTGAGACCAATTCTGCATCTTGGCCACCTGACCTTTTACACAGAGTGCAAGCACCTCAGAATGGTCACCCTTCAACGGCTACTGCCCCCTCCTTCACCAGGGGTCTGGCTCCGTTTGCTGCATATGCAGGATGCCTATCTCCACATCCTCTTTTTTTTTTTTTCCGCCCCACCAACTATTCCTCCGTTTCTGTTTTCAGGGGGATCATTTTCAGTTTCGAGCCTTTCCTTAACTCCCCGATTCTTTACCAAGCACCTAGCAGTGGTGACTGTGGCCCTGTGGAGACAGGGACATTATGTATTTCCTAACTTGGATGACAGCCCCCTCCAGGGTCCAGTTGAGCTGGACCCTGGATGCTACGTTTCAGTTACTCTAAACCTACCCAAGTCTTGTCTTTTGCTGAGCCAGCACCTTCAGTACATAGGAGCAGTCCTAGATTCACCACAGGGCAAAGCCTTCCTCCCACAAGCAGAGTGGAACGTTTGATAGCACAGGCCCAGCTGGTTTTCTTCTCCCATTTGGTTCCAGCCAAGTCTTTCCTGTGGCTTCTAGGGCACATGACAGCAGCTATAGCCACGGTTCCCCTAGCCCACCTACACATGAAAGTGCCTCCGTGGACTCTTCTAGTCCAATGGGGCCAGCATACCACCGACCTGGATCAGACGGTTTTGGTCTCCAGTCCGGCAAGGCAAACCCTGGATTGGTGGTAGAACCCCTCCAATCTCCTCATGGGGTTCCTTTCTGGGCAGAATCCCTGCAGCACATTCATGCAATGGATGCTGCAGGCCTGGTCTGGGGTGCCCATTTGGCGCTCTTTAGACTCGGGGGATGATTTGGTCAGAATACGAACAACATCTCCACATCAGAGTTCTGGAGATGCGGGCAGTCCTTTATTACCATGCAGGCCTTCCAGACTCACCTTCTTCCAGGTCCTGTCTGGATACAGACGGAAAACTTGTCTGTAGTCTATATAATCAACAAGCAAGGGGGGATTCATTCTTACCATCTTTGCAGAGAGGCCATGACAGTCTGGTACTGGGCCATATGGCACAACCTGGAGCTAGCCGCTGTACATGTTTCAGGTGTCCAAAATGTCCCAGCTGACAGCCTACACAGGTCTAGGTCGAGGGTTCATGAGAGGGAGTTCCTGTCCTCTGTAGTCAAGGACCTCTTCGGCAGGTGGGGCCATCCATAGTTGGACCTCTTTGTGACCCCCACTCAATGCAAAACTGCTCAATTTCTGCTTGATTGATCTAGAGCCTGGTGTTTTCTGGCGCAATGAGTTGTCCCTCTCTTGGACAGGGAGATATCTGTACACCTCCTTTCCCTTCCCACTTCTGCAGAGGGTTCTTCTTAAGCAACAGTCAGAGGAAGCGGAGATGATTTTCATAGCTCCCTACTGGTTGTGTCAGATCAGGTTTCCACTTATACAGCAACTGGCAGTGGAGTCTCCACTCCCCTTTTCACTGTGCTATGGCTTACTCTCCCAGGAGCAGGGTACACTGGTCCATCCAGACCTCCAGTCGCTTCATCTCCATGTGTGGCTCCTACAGGCTTGGGTATTGCCTGCTTCAGAGCTTCCCCCTGGGTGGCAGATGTCATAGTGGCTGCTAGGAAGACTTCTACCAAATCCACTTATGCCATGAAGTATAAACGCTTATCCATTTGACCCACCGCTAAGCACTTGGATCCTTTCACCTGTCCGATGACTCTAATCCTGGAGTACCTCCTATACCTCTTGGACTCAGGTCTGGGTTACTTCTCACTCAAGGTGCACCATTCTGCCATCTGTGCGTGCCATGCACCTGTTGAGGGCAAAGCTGTTGCTCAACTGGATCTTTCCTGTGCTTTCTTCCAGGGTATGTTACACTTGAAACTTCCCATTAGGGACCCTGTCCTGCCATGGGACCTTGTGTTTATTTTGGAAAAGCTTACTTTACCTTCCTTTGAGCTAGCTGCGAGCTGCACTTCTTTGCGTGGAAAGTGTTATTTTTAGTCACTGTTACCTCTGCTTAGAGATTTCTGAGCTATAGGTTCTGATGTGTAAAGAGCCTTATTTGGTTTTTCACAAAGACAGGGTGTCTTTGTTGACCAATCCTAAGTTTCTACCTAAGGTGGTGTCTGAATTTACGTTGAATCAATCCATCCACCTGCCTGTTTATTTTCCTGAGTATTCTAATCAGGGGGAGGTTTTACTTCATACTCTGGATGTCCACCGGGTGCTCTGATACTATTTGTACTGCACCCGCTCTATCAGAAAGACTGATAAGTTGTTCATTTCATTTGCCCCTAGAAGAAAAGGGGCTTCTGTTTCCAAACTGTGTTTGTCTAAGTGGTTAGCAAATTGTATTGTTTATTACCATTGCAAGTACAGTATGACAAGCCCTTAATGGGACCTGTTAAAGACCACTTTGCCACTTTGCCAGAGGCATGGCTGCCTCAGTTATCTCTTTCAGGAACATGTCCACTGCAGACATTTGCACAGCCACCACTTGGAGTTCTGTCCATACTTTTATCAGGCATTACAGTTAGGACATTGCCTCTAGCCATAGGGCTGGTTTTGGACTTGCAGTCCTTCAGCGTCTTCTTTCCTGTATGCCCTGTGTTTGTTTCTTCCTCCTCCTTGCTGACTAGGGCAGCTCCTATACTGTTTGGGACTCAGTCCTACCGAGTTGCCTGCTGCAAGAGCCCTCTCAAAGTAAGATATTGCAGTTATGTAAGAACTTACTGTAACAGTAGATCTTCGAGAGGAGCCCTTGCAGCAGGTGCTGCTTTCCCTCCCTCCTATCCACTGAATTGCTGTTTCTTCTTTTGGCTACTCCACTTTCCTCATCTTTGAGGAACCACCCTGGTTCTCTTTTCTCTGTGGATGCCGGGGGTCTCCGGCAAGAGAACTGAGGTTGGGCTGGGGGACTTCCCCCTTTATACCAGACATCGGGGGTTGTCTCCCATTGTAGACAGCTAGCTAAAAGTTTTCTGTGTGAAAGAGCTCCTCTCGAAGATCTACTGTTACAGTAAGTTCTTGCGTAACTGTACTTTTCCAACTTCCAGAACTGCTCCTATACTTTTGGGAAGGTTGTCATTCACTACAACTATCCTTATCCTCACATTGAGTAGCTCTTCCATTTCTGAGCCTGATGAGATGGCTTACCCTTTTAATCACTTCTTCATTACTAATGGTCCCTCCTTATCCCCCTTCACCTTACTTATCATCTTTCACACACTTCACTTATTCCTTCACCTCACCTACAGTATTACTGTCTTATCCCCTCTAATTGCAACAGTACTGATAAACTTGATCTTAAACTCCTTTACCTCTCTGCCCCTGCTGTGGCCTCCACTATCTCTAGACTCAACTTTTCCTTCCTCTCTGGTATAGTTTCTGGTGTATGAAATAGGAAAAAAAAAATGTTCCCCTTCACAAAGGGCTCAACCCTGTCGCTGCGATGATCATTTTGTCGATACTGATATGTGCGCAGCAGTACACCACCTGCTCTGCAGCACCAGGCATTGTGCCTTCTTGGAGCCAGAGTGCATTCCTGTCTGGGGGGGGCTTCACCCCTGCACCCCACCCCGCAGTAAATATAACAAACTCCAGGGCAGGCATGCCCTGAAAGGAGGAAAGTTGTGTAGCGCAGGATGGCATGAGTGCGGGGTCAGAAATGAAGATTGCCCCCGTCACTCTCACCCTTGTTGTGGCTCCCTAATTGCAGCACCAAAATGTAGTCGGCAACTTGATGGGATACCTCACGGAGTTGGTGACCCCTCTGACCCAGGTTACTACCACCCCGTGTCCCTCGCCCACGCCGTGGCCGGACTTTGAGAGCATCCTGTCCTATTGCAACACTCCCGTTTCTTTGACTTCCCCTTTCTCAGCCCTCACTGGTCTGATTTCAAGAACACCCATTCCACTGTTGTATTCCCTCACTAACACCATCCTGATGGGGATGGTTCAGGGCCTGATCACCTCAGCAATATTTGTCGACCTGGCCAAAGCCTTCAGAACTGCATTTCACCCATATTACTGAACAGTCTTTCTGGTGTTGGCCTGTTAGACTGTGCAGTAATATGGTTCATCTCCTACCTGGCAGATGGTTCTTAGGCTGGTCTTGAAAGGGTAAAGAGAGGAGAGTCACGTTTGGTGTGGTAACTCAATTCACCATGCTGTCAGATTACCAGAATCTTACAACTAATGTAACGCACTCCTCACAGTAGTGGTAAAGTTGTAAGAAGACCAGTTGGCACGGTACTAAGGTACCTGGGGGAAACATCCATGTATATTTATTTTCAGTACCGTGATCACTGACTGCAGGTAAATCAAAATACAAATTCAAGCTCAAAATGGCTAAAGTCTTGCAGACACTCTCATTCAAGAGTAACAGCAGTATGACCTACTGCCCCTGCGCTTCGAGGTGGAAATGTGTTTTTGTCAAGGGCTAGATATGGACCTCCCTATGCCCCTAGCTAAATACCTCCTGGCTGGGAGCATCACAGATATAAGTCTGGAGTCTGTTAATCAATTATTGCACTGCCCAACAGAGGAAAGAACTAATGCATGACAAGAACTCATTTATGTGATTGTCCAAAATGTAACACAGTGTGTGGAAATCAAATTAATCACAACTACAATTTATATAATGAGATAATGTAAACTAACTTATTATGGTGGTCTCTCACTGGATAATTAAAAAAAAAAAAATCAAAATACATTTCATGTGCCTAAAACCATAACATGGGTTTGGGTTAAAAATAAAAACAAAACATGAAAATACTCCAACTAGAAAGTCGAAAATTTGGGCAATCACTTAAACCATTCCTTGTCATGCACTAGTCCTTACCTCTGTCAAGCAGTGCATTAATTGATTGGCAGGCTGGAGGCATGTATCCGTCACATCTTTGACCAGGAGGTATTTAACCAGATACCTATGAGGGTCACACCCAACTCCTGATGAAGAGGCATTTCCGCTTGGAATCTTCAGGGCAAATGATCATACTGCTGTTGTTCTTCAATGGGAGTGTTAACACAATTTTAGCTATTTTGGGGGTGAATTTGTGTTTTTATTTAACTACTGCCAGTGATCATGGGATTGAAAAAAATATGCATGGTTCTTTGGCCACACGTACCTCAATACTGTGTCAACAGGTCTCCTTATTACTTTATCTCACATTTTAAGGCATTCGCTACTTTGATTTGATTGTCCTTGTAGAGAACCTTTTCTTCCCTTCCCTCCCAGTCAGTTAACTCCTACTCTTACGAATCTGTCCTTGATGCCAGCCTATTCTTGATCTTCCGTAATGACTTCCCAATGCAAGAGTCCAAATACACTCACATGTATGCAGATGACACAGTGCATTTGGCCTTTGGGTACTCCGCTCATGACCCTGTGTGACTTCCAGCTAGAAGAAGTCTCCTCCAGCAAATTCCTAGGTGTCTGACTGGACAGTCTTGTCAAATTCTCCTGTTACATTGATGCTATTCATAAGAAGCACTTCCTCAAAATTGCAGCATTTAACAGGAGCAAAGCCCATCCAGTCTCTCCGCTTGTCATGAGATTGTCATAAAGATTTTATTTCCAGCGATTCACTATCCAGAGGTGGTGTATGGCTCAACCTCCTAAGCCACTTTAGCCAGTTTTGATTCTCTCTTCCACTCCTTCTATCCCTTTGCCCTTGACTCACCTCCATGCACACATTACACAGACACCTCTCTCACTGTCTCCCTAATTTCTAAATTCTGGTTTAGAGCCCTCCGCAGCTACTTCTGCTTACTCTTGTTGTGTTCATTCCCCTTCATCTACAACCTTAGAAATGCTGACACCCACTCCTTCTTTCTGCCACACACTAAGACCTCTGCAGTGCAGATGGTGTTTTGTGACAGACTTTTCTGCCCCAGGTCTAGTCTAGTCTCCACCTTCATCTACTGTGCCTCCTCCTACATTGGCTCTGAAACTCTTCTGCTTCACCACATTTCCCATGCCTATTTCTGCACCTGACTTCTTTTATGCCTGTCCTCCCCAATACATTACCCTCTCTGCATGTTGCATCCCTCACTATTGGTGTAGTCCCCCTCCAACTTACTGTTTGGATTTTCATCTGAGGCCCCTTTCCTACACATTCCAGGTCTTACACTATACCTCCCTTTTGACTGCTTAGTGAATGTATTATTACTAACCATAGATATTTTTTTTCTTTTTGTTTAAAGTGAATTTTCAAGATTCGGATATGGTTTATGTTATCTGGTACCTTATGTCTGTGGAAGTCTGTCTCTGTAAATGTTATAATATTCTGTGTAGTTATATTGGAAGTTGAAGGGATCATATTTTGGCCCTGCCAAGGTAGCCAGCTGATCCCTTCCACTTCCTGGTCTATTGATCAACCCCCGCGCTCATGCATAAAATGACATGTGCCCAAGGAGAGTACAGGGTTGTACATCATTAAAGTCTATGGGGGAGAGGCAGTTTTAAGAATGGTCTTGTATATAACGGCATTTGATGATTAATCAGGGGCACCAGTTGACTAACAAGGGCCTTGTTAGTCGACATTGATTCTTCTCCAAATTTTTTTTACACCTTATGACCTGGCGAGGCACACTGAGCTGTGGCTCATTTCCAAGTGCAACCCGGGGGAAAGGGAAGGGGAATATTTATACAGATGCAAACTGACTTACAGAATCAGATTAAGCTGTTGGTGATACTAGTGAATGGGGCAAATTTGGCCAGGACACCGGGGAAATTCCCCTCTTATCGGTAAGTGCCATGAGATCTTTATCGTCCACCTGAACAACCACCAGAACAGGCAGACAGGACCTCAGTTTAATGTCTCATCCAAAAGACAAATTTGTACCTTATTATGGCTACTGATATATATTAATACTGCCCCTCATAGACTTTAATGGAGTGCCCCTCCTCCCCGTGCTCTCCCTGGGCACATGTCATAATGTGCCAGGACGTGGGGTCGGATCAATCAACCAGGAAGTGGAAAGGATCAGCTGGCTACCTCGGCAGGGCCAAAATTCGATCACTTCCATTTCCAGAATAACTGCACAGAATATTGTAACATTTACAGAGATGGTGTTTTTGAGGACATAAAGTACGAGAAAACATAAGCCATATCTTATTTAATAAACTTGAAAAATAACTTTAATTTGTTTAGCCTTATCACAGTTTAGTTTTTTCACAATCTCCTTTTCACGTGAGCAAAATATTTTATAATGTGTTAGTATGTTTCCATTTTAACTGAATGCCTTCTGTTACCTTCCTGTACTTGTATTGCCTGTTGTATTACTCCCTACTCACTTGCACATGTTTTGTATTTATTTGCATTGATTGTATAATCTTGATCTCCTTCTGTACCTTGCTGTTTTCCATCCCTTTGTTGTCGTTCCCCCGCCCCCACCAGTCCCCTACTATGCTTCTGCAAAAGAGCTGCTCACACCTCGGTATTCTTTGTGGTGAAAATCTTTAAAAATATAAAATAAAATTGCTTGAATGTTGTATTAGATGGGGGAAATAAATCTATCAACATGCAGTGCTGAGATTTTTCTTTGTAATAATAATCCTGTGTCGTTTACTTGGTTTGTTGGTATATATTCTCATTATGGTGCTGGTTAGAAAGCGGTGAAGTGAACATAAACCTCAGCCTCTACTACATTTGACTGGCATAGAAGATCTTATTCTGCATTTCAGCTGTGTTCTGTACATTTCAGATCTAGATAGTTCACTCTGCCAAGTCACCAAGAACAGTAATTAAAGTTTAGTTTGTTGGAGGAATATATTTTTATAATTATATATCTATTGCGGTTTGTTGTTGCTGGTTGCCTGGAATGATACAAGGTTTAACTTGTTTTCTTCAGACCCACCTTCTGGAGATCGGGTGGAATAATTCTGAAAAGTCTCGGCATGATTTTGAGAAAAGTGTAAACTGCTGTGGATTTAAGGAGGTCAACTCAACCGACACCTGTCCTGCTGTAAGTATTTTTTTTTTTTTTTATTACTAAAAGTAGCTTTAGGTTTATGAACCTGTTTTATACAGTGCTCCCTCGCACTACTGAACTTGCTATACTGGGCATGTGTTTGTCTAGTGTACTTACCTGGTTAACAAAAGCTAAATAAATAAATAAATACTGAACTCATGGTTATTACAAACACACCTCATGGCTCCTGATGCTGATCACCATTTTTATTAGTGCACATAAATCCTCCCAAAACACTGACACATAGGCTGCCTGCCAACAGTTAGTGCAATAGTTTGGTAGTTCTCCAAGAGTCATGAGCACTGTAGCAGATTTGACCTTTTAAAACACCAACCAGCTCGATCACAGTATATTCTACTTCTGTCCTTTGTTCTTGAATGTCACTCAAACTTGTTCCTACTCCTGCTACTGTTGTTACAGTACTTACATTTCCTTGTAGCTCTTACCCAGTTTTCTGCTTTGCCATACTCTCTGTTGACAACTCTTCCGCCATACCATTACCATGTTTGCCTCTTTTACCGTGACTGCAGCTGTGTTGTCATTCAGTACTTCCATTCTTGAATGCTGCTGAAACCCTGCTCCCACTCCCGTAGGTAAATTACTGCACTTAAATTTTCGCTTACGACGTCATGCCTGGCACCGTGTGTCAGGATTGGTCCCCGAAGTGTAGACTGCCATCCAGGATGCTCCCTTCAGGGGTTCGGTGCTGTTTGGGGGTGTTGTCAAAGACATCATAACTGAACTACAGGAAAAGGGTATTGCACGTAAATCTGTTTAGACTTTGTACAGACCCACTCAAGGGCAGTGGTGTTCCTTTCGACGCCAAAACCATCAAAAACAAAAGCAAACACAGGCTAAACACCCAAACAAGCGTAGAGCCCCTCCAGCATCCAAAGCTTCCCCAGTAAAAAACCTTCCACAGCTTCGACTGCTGCCTTGCCCTCCACCTCCTGACTCCCTGCCTCTCCCTCTGACCATTCCAGAGGAACCGGTGGGGGGGGGGATTCTCCTCTCCTCTACTGGATTGGGAGAGGATAACGGCAGACGCTTGGGTGCTCCAGCAAATATCAGCCGGACACGCGATAGAGTTTCTCAAGAAACCACCTCACAGACTACCCCCTCAGTCATCGTACTCCCCACAGCATCTTCCTCTGGTACTAGAAGAAATCCAGTCTCTTCTGCTGAAGGTGGCGATAGAACCTGTCCCTAGCCCCCCACCCCATTCAGGGGACTGGTTACTATTCTGATTTCTTCCTAGTACCAAAGAAGACAGGAGATTTGAGACCGATCCTAGACCTCAGCTCCCTAAATCAGTTCGTGGAGTACAAGCGTTTCAGAGTGCTCTCCTTGCAGAGCCTTCTTCCAGTGCTTCGGCCGGGACAATGGCTATGTGCTCTGGATATGCAGGACTCATACCTCCATATTCCCATATGCCCTTCCCACCGCAGATACCTCTGGTTTTGTTTTCAGGGGTCCCACTACCAGTTCAAGGCCATCCCATTTGGTCATTCCTCGGCCCCTCCCAGTATTTACCAAATGCCTGACGGTGGTGGCAGCCTACCTGCGTACTCAGGGAGTGCAGGTCTTCCCTTACCTGGATGACTGGCTATGAGTGGCCCCATCCAGGGGGGGAACTCCTGTACTCCCTTTCCCTTACCCTGCAGGTTTTCACCAGCCTGGGTATAACCATTAACCGGGCCAAGTCCTATGTGGTCCTTTGCCAACGTCTACAGTTTATAGGGGCAGTGCTGGACACGACCTTAGGCAAAGCCTTTTTGCCCCAGGACAGGATCGAGACTCTTCAGAATCCAGCTTATCTATTGTCCGGCCTCAGGCGGGTAGGAGCCAGGAAGGTCCTTTGCCTTCTCGGGCTCATGGTGGCTGTCATTCTAGTGGTTTCGCTATCTCAGCTCCACATGAATCTCCCAGTGGACACTTTGCTCACAATGGGACCAAACTCTAGATGACCTAGATCACGAGGTCCTAGTGTCAGATCCCATGATCAGGGACTTGCAGTGCTGTATGATTCAACAGAACCTCAGTCTGGGAGTCCCATTTTACATCGACCCTCCAACCCAGACTCTGACAACAGGCGCATCAGGAGAGGGCTGGGTGCCCACCTCTGGTCTCGCAAGACACAAGGCAGTTAGTCTCATCTTGAGCAGAAGCTCCACACCAGTGTGTTCGAGCTGAGGGCAATCCTCTGTGCTCTACAGGCTCTTCTTCCCAGTCATCTTCTGGTTCAGTCAGACAACATGTGCGTAGTCTGGTACCTCAGCAAACAGGAAGGCACTCCATTCCTACCATCTGTGCTGGGGGGCGATGAAAGTCTGGTACTGGGCAGCCCAGCATAGCCTTCATCTGACTGCGGTTCATGTTCCAGGAGTGGAAAATACTCTGGCTGACACTCTCAGCTGCTCGTCAGCCAGGTTCCACAGATGGGAGCTTGATCAAAAGGTCGTAAATAACATTTTTCGGCAGTAGGGAACTCCTCAGGTGGACCTCTTCGCCTCCCCCGACAACACCAAGCTTCCCACCTTTTGCTCGCTCACTCCAGGGTGAGACGTTTTCTGGCAAGTTGCTCTGTCTCTCTGTTGGAGGGACAGATTAGTTTATGCCTTCCCTCCCATCCCTTTAATTCTGAGGGTGCTGAGCAAGCTTTGGGCAGAGGGGGCACGAATGATCCTCATCGCTCCCTTCTGGCCCAGGCAAGTTTGGTTCTCTCTTCTGCAACAGTTTTCCAAGGAACCTCCACTTCTTCTTCCTCTGTCATAAGAATGGTTGACCCAGGATCAGGGGACCCTGGTTCATCCAGGTCTCAAATCACTTCATCTCCATGCGTGGCTCCTTCACACGTAGCCAAGGCACGCTTCAGAGTCTCCCTCTGGTGGCAGACATTTTGATGGAGGCTAGAAAGCCTTCCAGCAGATCCATCTATGCTATGAAGTGGAAACTGTTCTCCATCTGGGTGAGCTCTAGGTACTTAGAGCCCTTTTCATGCCTAGCTAACAAAGTCCTGGATTACATGCGGCACCGCTTTGATCTGGGTCTCAGTCATTCCTCTTTAAAGGTTCATATGGCAGTAATTTCAGCCTACCACATTCCCTTTGGAGATAGGTCTTTTGCCCAACTGGACGTCTCTAAGACCTTCCTCAAAGGGGGTTCTCCATCTGTCTGCAACCCTGCCCCTCCATGGGACCTGAATTTCATCCTGAAGAAGCTCACACTGCCCCCCCTTTGAACCTGCAGTGGAGGCAGATCTAAAGTTTCTTTCTTGGAAGACACTTTTTCTGGTGGCCATTACTTCAGCTCGGCAAATTTCGGGCTCCAAGCCTTGATGATGATGTGTCAAATCCCATACCTGATTTTCCACAAGGAACGAGTGGCTATGCGCACCAACCCTAAGTTCCTTCCTAAGGTGCTGGCTGAGTCTATGCTAAACCAATCCATTGAGTTACCGACCTTTTTCATGGAACACTCCAATCATGGAGAGTATCTTTTGTATACTCTGAATTTACACATAGAATCCTGAGATACTACACCAGTCGGATTAAGGATCTCAGGAAAACGGATCAGCTGTTTGTTTCTTTCGCACACAAAAGAGAAGGCAATACAGTTTCCAAGCAATGCCTATCTAAGTGGTTAGCGAATTGTATCACTTTCTGTTATGACAAGTACAGTATGCACCACTTAAAACGGACTGATCCATCCGTCATAGCGGATGTCCGTTTTAGCCTTTGAGCATGATATGCATTTTTTTCTTTACAGTACACTAATTTGTCGCTCTGCTAGCCTTTATATGTAGTGCTGCAGTTGATAAAAGTGTCCTGTGCAACTTCATTGTACTGCTGAATTTTTTTTTTTTTTATTTTTTTTTTGGGGCTGTGTGAGGGTTAGGAGGTGATGGGTGTTAATGGTGGGTTTTGAGGGAAAGGGGTTGCTTAGTGCTTCAGTATTGTACTTATTTATTTTTAAAAGAAATCACTGATCGTGCATTGCTTTGTTTGCACAGTCGTGTACTCACGCCACATCTTTTCAGTTTTGTTCAGCATTTCCCAGTCACAAACCACTGGAGCAGGGAATCTTCAACATCAGCATCCTTGCCATTCCGTTTCTGCTCTGGGCTCGTGTTGCCATGCAACACAGAGAGGATTTTCTCCTTGCCTCTTATTAAGTCTCCCATTGTTGACTTTGGGAGCTTGAAATGAAGTGCCATCTCCCAAACTGTAATTGTCGGCAGTTTCTCTAAGTCTGCCAAATCTCCTCTTTCCGTGACAGGCTTAGTGCAGTGCATTTACTTTTGTCTTCCATGGCAAACGTCAGTGAATGAATGAATCAATCAATCAAGGCCAACTTTTAACAGCGTTTCCTAGCAACAGACGATGTGCCATTTCCGGTCGACTGAACGAGTAAAGCGGATGTAAGACGACGCATGATGCACTCAGCTAAAATTAAACAGTTAGCTATGTTTTCAAAATGTGTAGCTGCCACTTTTGGTAGATCTTGATTAGATTTACATTTAACTTCATTTTGGGGGCATTTGGATCATTTGACGTGCTAAGGATTTACGAGTGTAACGTGAGAAACCCGAAGGAGCGACCGATAATCTACGGTGACCAAGGTACGCTGTATACATCAAATTAAACAAGGCACATATAGGAAACAGCATTTGGTTTAGCGGATATGGTTGGTAAAACAGATTGTCCACCTAATCGTAGTCCGTTTAAAGTGGTGCATACTGTATAACAAAACCCTTCTGGGTCAGGTCAGAGGTCACTCCACTAGAGGTGTAGCTGCCTCTGCTGCCTGTTTCAGGAATGTGTCAGTGGCAGATATCTGTGCACCCTCAACTTGGACTTCCGTGCATACCTTGATGAAACACTACAGTTTGGACATTGCCTCTCACTGTAAGCAGGCTTCGGATTGGCTGTTCTGCAGGGCCTCCTATCAGGAGACCTGCTTAGCCCTGATTTATATCAGTTGTGGATGACTATGCTCGTCCCATAATTCTTTTTATTCCAGACTGCTTGGGACTCCATCTTGTATGTGAATACCTACTGCAGGAGCCCTCTCGAAGTAAGATAGTACAGTTATGTAAGAACTTACCGTAACAGTAGATCTTCAAGAGAGAGGCTGTTGCAGTAGGTACTCCTTTCCCTCCCTCCATCCTCCTGAGTTTTCTCCTTTTCTGTCTTACATGGGGCCCTATCCTCTTCTCTCTCATCATGCCTCTTCTGGCCTTTGGTGGGAAAGTACTGGAAGGCGGATGTGGGGGACCGACCCTTTATACTGGCGTTGGCTGATGTCGATCACCTGACGTGGGGGCGGTCCCCTGCCAGAGACGGCTAGCTAGAAGTTTCCCTGTGGGGTCCTGAAGCCTGTCGGCTTAGTCCTGCACGTGAATACCTACTGCAAGAGCCTCTCTTGAAGATCTACTGTTACAGTAAGTTCTTATGTAACTGTACTTTTTTCCAGAGTGGGTGAATATTTTCTTGTTGGGAAAATTGGGAAACCACTAGTAGTGCCTTGTAAAGGGTTTGGTATTGGGCATTTTCTTCATTTAAATATTTACAGGCCACATTCAGTTCTGCCCCTTGCAGAAAACATTATGAAATGCTTGCATGCTGCATGCATGAAGCTACCTATGTGGTATGCATGCTGCAAACAAGTATTTTATGTTAATTGGAACAGATTGCATGCATGTGGCTTGCATGCAACAAGCAAGTGGTCACCATATGAAATTACCTCTGTGACGTGTGCTGCAGGCATGTTTTTTTGTTAAATTGGAACTGATGCATACATGTGGCTTGCGTTCAGCAAGCAAGTGGTCATTGTTCAGATGCACGCAACTAGCACACGTATACCTGCACACGTATGGTATACTCGTACCTCAGTACAAATCTGCTCACATGTGGCACACTTATAGTTCAAGCCACCTTTTTTTTCTTTCACTTTGTCTCGCATCCAAATCTCAGCTCTCTGATTTGACAAACCAGGTCACCTGCCATGCCTGTGTATACTCACCAGTGCATAGTGCTACATTTCCTAAGCCTAAACTTTCAGTACCAAGCCACGTAAGTTACACTCCAGTTTGTTGCATTCGTCAGATGAAATTGGCCCTCTTCTGGCATGTGTTGAGTAGTATTCAGCCTGCAGCCTCATACCGCAGCACACACTGGAGTTGTGCTTATATCTAAGCAAATACACACCCTGTCATGTGTTACTGGCCACTTGGTGTTCATGCAGTCTGTATGAATGTCATTTCAGCAAGCCGTAATGATGAAAATTAGCACTGACAAAACACTACACCTGCACATATGTAGGCTGGGGAGTTCTTTGAAAAGCATGTGAGTTAAACTAAAGTTGGGGGGTCTGGGAGTAAAACCAGGCAACTGCAGCTGAGATGGGGACTGCCCCCCACCCGAGGAAGGGATGATGTACTGGGTTCTGGCATGCCCCTAGGCAGGGGAAGAGAAGGAGAACTATAGTGGAGGTGTTTCGTGGTCAACACAAGGAGCGTAGCAAATAAGATGGAGGAACTAGTAGCCGTCATTGTGCGTGAAGGGCTGGACATAATTGCGATCACGGAAACATGGTGGTCAAACAGTCATACGTAGTAGACTGCTATCCCTGGCTACAGATTGTTCAGGAGATATGGGGGGTGGACATAAATGTTAGAGAGGGGCAACGGGGGGAAAACGGAAACTGAGCTACTTTGGGTAACACTGAGCAGAAGGGCAGGGGAATCCTTAAGACCAGGGGTTATGCGCAGGCCACCAACACAAGGGGAAGAACAGGACAGGATGGTGTCACAGGCAATCGAAAGGATGACTCTCAAGGGGGAGATGCTTCTGGTGGGGGACCTGAACCTTCCTGACATAGACTGGTCCATCCTGGAGGCAGCCTCAGCCAGAAGCAAAGGGATTATGGAGACACTACAGGGGGTGTTCCTGCGACAGTTGGTCAAAGAGCCAACTAGGAGAAACAACCCACTAGACATGATCTTAACGAATGGGGAAAGTGAGGTAGTAGTAGTGGTGGGGGAGAAACTGGGAAGCAGTGACCACAAGACTGTCGGGTTCAAGGTGAGAGCAGGGAGAGAGGTGCACCATACAAACACAACACTGCTGGACTTCAGGGGCACAGACTTAGGCATGTTGAGGATAGTGAGGGAAGGGATGGAGAGTATGGAAAAGATAAACGATGTGGAAGAGTTATGGGAAGCTATTAGGGACCGGGTGAGGGAGGCCATGCGTATGTGTATTAGGAAGGTTAGGAAGGGTACAAGGTGAAGGAGACCACTCTGGTTCACTAGGGAAGTAGCAAAAGTAGTTGGTGGCAGGAGGAGGGCTTTCAGGGAATACAAGAGAACACAAAAGGAAGGAGACAAAGAGATTTATAGGGAAATGAGGCAGGCAGGGAAGGTAATAAGGAGGGCGAACCAACACTGAGGACAAAATACCAGAACAGGCCAAGAGAGGGGACAAAACATTCTTTAGCTGTGTAGGAGAAAGGAGGAAGACTGAACGGGGGGGGGGTTGCAAGGCTGTGGGGCGAGGGTGGGAAGCCACTGAAAGAGAATGGGGAAAAAGCAGAGGAACTAAATGGGTACTTTTGCTCGATATTTACAAAGGAGGGAGAGGGCAGGGGCCCTGATCAAAGGAGGAGGGGAGGGGGCATGGGGGTGGGCATGAGTCATTTCAGTGCGGAGAGGGTGTGGGAGGAACTTGGCAAGCTGAAGGTGGACAGGGCCATGGGTCCAGATGGGTTGCACCTTAGAGTGATCCGGGAACTGAGAGAAGAACTGGCTGCCCCATTGGTGAGGCTGTTCAGCCGATCTCTGGATTCCGGTAGGGTGTAGGGGGACTAGAAGGAGGCGACCATGGTATTGATCACGGGGGGGCAGGGAGCTGAGGTAAAACTACCACCCAGTCAGTCTCACAGCAGTGGTGGGGAAGGTCATGGAGACACTCATCAAGGAGAGAGTGACAGACTACCTGGAGGAAAATGGACTGATGGACAACAGACAGCATTGGTTCTCAAGAGATAAATCATGCCAGGCCAGTTTGATAGAGTTTTTTTGACTGGATGATGTAGGTAATCGACTGGGGAGGGTGATGAGCGGGGTGCCCCAGGGGTCAGTCTTTCAACCACTTCTTTTCAATATCTACATCAGCGATATAACGGTAGGACTGAAGGGAAGGGTGGCCCTCTTTGCAGATAAGAAAATCTGTAATAGGGTGGATTCCACAGCGGGTGTTGAGGACATGAGGCAGGACCTGAGGGCACTGGAGGAGAGGGCAGGGACCCGGCAACCTAAATTCAATATCAAGATGTGTGCAGTCATGCACCTGGGGCATGGGAACCTGAAGGCAGGGTACACACTTAGGAGGAAGTCAGGGTTACAGAGCAAGAGAGGGATCTGGGTATAGTGGTGACTAATAATATCAAGGTGGGAAATCAGTGTATCAGAGTGGCAGGGAAAGCATATGGGATGCTGACATTTATAGGTAGGGGAATCACTAGCAAATGGAGGGAGGTCCTGATGCCCATGTACCAAACCATGGTAAGGCCGCACCTCAAGTATGGAGTCCAATTCTAGAGGCCATACCTGCGCAAAGACATGGATATGATCAGAACGGCACAGAGAAGAACAACAAAGATGATGCGGGGATGAAGGACAAACTGTACAAACAGAGGTGTAGGGAATTGGAACTCTATACAGTGGAGACTAGAAGGGAGAAGGGGGACGTGATTGAGACCTTTAAATATGTCAAAGAGATAAACAGAGTGTGTTCAGGACATTTATTTCACAGGAAGGAAAGCACTGAAATGGGAGGGCATGGATTGAAACTACAGAGGCAATGAGAGGGGACAGTTCTTCACTGAGAGGGTGGTGGAGGCATGGAATAAGCTTTCAGAAGAGGTTGTGGAGTCCGAAGTAGTGTTGGGCTTCAAGAGAGCATGGTACAGGCACATGGGGCTACAGGGTGGGGGGATGGGGAAGGGAGGAATAGTGAGAGGGGAAAAGGAGCAGACTAGATGGGACATTCAGTCCTTTCCTGCCATCACATTCTATGTTTTTTAAATTTGATGGACTGCATCTGACTAAGGAGGGAGTCAGTGCATTGGGGAAGAAGTTTGATGTCTTTGCAGAATATTTAAACTAGCTAGTGGGGAGAGGGGTGCAGCACCCAGTACATCGAACAGGAAGAACACCCTTCCCCCCTCAGCTAGTGATCAAACAGGAGTTCATCGTGTTCGTAGTTCATTTGCATCACCAGGTAGGAAAGGTCCTGCCCCCATACGTACACGAGGAAATGCCGGACCTCGCCCAACAACTAACGCACCAAAAAATGGCCAATGGAAAATCATGTTCACAAATTCCCGCAGTCTGGGAAACAAGATCCCTGACCTGCAGGCAACAATGACTGAGGCTGAACTGGACATAGTAGCCATTAGCGAGACACGGTTCACCAGTAACCATACTTGGGAGATTTCGGTACCCAGCTATGTACTGTTCAGAAGAGACTGTAGCAAATGAGACCCAGTACTGAACTCTGCGGTACCCCACTAGTAACCCCTCTTTCTTCAGAGTGGACTCCATTTACAATTACCTTCTGTGTTCTGTTGTCCAGCTAATGTTTTACCCAGGCTATCCACCCTGGGACCCACTCCCAGGCTGGTTAATTTGACTATTAATCTTTGTGGGACTGTGTCAAATGCCTTGCTGAAATCTAGGTAGACCATGTCCACAGCCCTCCCTGGTTCACTACTGGTCACTCAGTCAAAGAAACCAGTTAGATTTATCTGACATGACCTTCCGCCAGAACCCATGCTGCCTTGGGTCCTGTGCGCCACTGGCCTCTAGGTACTGAACAGTTCTTTCCTTCAGAAGTGATTCCATCATTTTCCCTACCACAGAGGTCAAACTGACAGGTCTGTAGTTTCCTGCCTCTGTCTTGCTCCCACTTTTGTGAAGGGGAATCACATCCATCTTCCTCCAGTCCTCAGGTACCACACCATCTTCCCATGATTTGTTAAAAAGGGTAGTCAGTGGTTTCACTAGTTCTCCCCTTAATTCTTTTAGAATTCTGGGGTGAATTCCGTCAGGCCCCATTGCTTTGTCCACCCTCAGTTTTAGGAGTTTGTTCAGAACCCTTTCTTCTGTGAAAGGCCTGGGATCGACCCCCATATCCAGAGTGCTTCTGTTAATTGGATTAGGCACCTCCCCCTCCTCCTCCTCTTTTGTGAATACTGAGCAGAAATATTCGTTCATTATCCCTGCTTTTTCACTGTCCCTCTCTGCCCACCCACCGTCCATTCTGTTCAGCCTCACTATCCCTCCCTTTGTCTTTCTACGCTCCCTGATGTACCTATAAAAGGTTTTGTCTCCCTTCTTAACAGAGTTGGCTATCTTTAACTCAGTTTGGGCCTTTGCTATTCTGACTTCCCTCCCTGCTTCCTTCTGCTTTAACTGGTACAGCTCTCTGTCCCGCTCCTTCTGTGTTTCCTTATACTTCCTGAATGCTATCTTTTTCTCCCTGACCTTCCCCGCCACCTCTTTTGAGAACCATAGTGGCTTTTTCTTTAGTTTGGATTTGTTTACTTGCTTCACACAAAGGCTTGCTGCCTCAGTGATGCCAGTTTTGATGTTTCCCCATTGTTGCTCCACCCCTCCTTCTAGCCTATTTGCTAGTGCTTTTCTAAGGCACTCTCCCATCTTGCCAAAGTCAGCCCTAAGTCCAGTACCCTCACTTTTGTATGACTTGACTCTGTAGCTGAGTTTATTGTGAACCACACTGTTTGATGGTCACTTGTTCCCAGATGGCTACTCACTTCTAGATCTGAGATCCTCTCACTGTCACCATTTGAGAGTATGAGGTCTAAGATTGCTCTCTCACAAGTGGGTTCCAAAACTAGCTGTCTGAGGCATGCACGCATGTAGGGCATCAAGAATGGCCCTGCTTTTTGGATGTGGCTGCAGCAAGTGTGCTCAGTTAACATCTGGCATATTCAGGTCTCCCATCAACAGTATCTCCCCTTTCTCTGCCATCCTAAGAATGCCTTCTATCTTATCCTTGTCCATTCCCCCCTGACATGGGGGTCTGTATACAACCCTGTGCGGATTGTGGTGCCATTTCCAGTCTCTAAGGTGACCCACAGTGCCTCCTCTCCTCTGTTTACTCTTTTGTTCGGTTACTTTCCCTTCCTTTACATGAAGCTACTCCTCCCCTCTTCTCCCTCTGTCTCTCCTGTAGGTTGTGTACCTGGTATTTAACATCCCAGTCATGGTTCTCTGTACCATGGTTCTGTGACTGCTATGATATCCAGGCATCCCTCTTCCATCAAGGCCACCAGTTCAGGGAGCTTGTTGCCCAGACTACGGGCATTGATACTCATTACCCTCCATTTCCTGATGGCCTTACCCGTTTTTGCCCCATCCCTGTCCTTATTGCCTTTGTCACTTTCTCCATTTACCCCTGCCCTTCTCCTTATCGACATCTCTAACTTGGTGTTTACCTCACTTACTACCCTTATTTTTTTGGGGGAGGCTAGGATTTCCCTGCTCCTTTCCAGTGCCTCCCCCCCTTGGCTAGTTTAAATGTTTGCCAGTGAAGCATTTAAACCTGTCACCTAGGATCCTGGTTCCCCTCCTGGACAGATGCAGACTATCACACTAGTATAGGCCTGCTTCATTCCAGGTGGACCCCCAGTCCCCAGTGAAGCCAAATCCCTGAGCTCTGCACCAGTTTTTCAACCACTGATTGAATCCCATGGTGTGGAGCACCCTAGCCTCACCTATGCCATAGACAGGAAGCACCTCTGGGAAGGTTACTGTGCGTGCTACTTCTCTAAGGCCCCTCTCCAACTCCACAAACTCTTCCTGCACTGCTCTGATCCCTTTCTTAGCCAGGTCATTCGTCCCTAGGTGGACAGTGACATCCAGCTCCCTCCCCTGTGTAGCTGCTCCGGTGATCCTGAGGATTTGCTCCCTGTCCTTCCAAGCCATGGTGCCAGGCAGGCACGTTACCTCCCTCTCCCCTTCCTCCCCCAGTTCTACCTTCCTAACAGTGGAGTCCCCCACCAGGAGTTGTTTTCTTCCCCTGTGGGGTCCCATGCCACCCTCCTGTGGGTCTCCTTTGTGGAGGTTCCCAGCATCCTCCATGGTCTCCACTGCGGGTGTCTCCATAGAGGAACCACACTTTGCCAGAATGGCATAGGAATTGTGGAGAGGTACAACTGGAGGATGCGCTCTGTTCACCACCTCGCCCTCCCTGAGCCCACTGTGTTCCAACCGCTCCCTCTTTCTTGGCAACCTCTGAGGCAACGCAGTGGCACTGGTGGTCCCTGAATGGAAGAGGAGGTCCCACAAATCCTGGCCAACTGAGACTGGAGATAAGCAACCTCCTCCCTCAGCCCAGAGAGGTGCCCGCAGATGGGACACCACCACATCCTCCAGAACGTCTTCCGGAAGACTGCTGCTTCACAGCCACTGCACTGCACAACTCCCATCATGTCTTATTTCTGGTCCCTTAATTGTTGTTTGGAATACTTACTCTTTCCTCTGTTTATTTATCTATTTTTTCCCTACTTACTGCCCCCTGTGCCCTTTAAGCTCCTGATCTTCCTGCTCTGAGACAAGAAGATCCTGTATTTCTCAGTAGTCCCCTTAGGAACCTTCGCCATTAGTGAAGGGGAATCCACACATAAGATTTTCAGCAGTACAGCTGGGGCCGCCCACGCTATTGATATCATCTGATGTCACCAACCCTATATAGGCGTGAGCGACTCCTCTCCTCCTTCAGTTTCTTCCCTGCCATTGACTTGCTTGCATGGGTCTCCGCAGAAGCTCTTGTCACAGTATTCTTGCCCCTTTTTTTCAGTTTTTTTTTTTTTTTTTCATTTACCTTGTACAAAAAAAAGTTTTCAAGATATTTATTCTTTTGTGTATGTCGAGAGTTAATTTTTCTACCTTTCTTTTCCGTTGCTGCTACTACGGAAAGATTGCTTCTACAGACAGTCATTCTGTTTGTGTCTGCTGTCTTGTGCCTGACCACAAAGTTTCTGACTGTGAGCTCCACCAGAAGTTTAATCGGACAACCCTTCGGTGATGCAAGAAGGCTCTTTAAAAATTCCTAATGGATCAACAAGTAGCCAGCTCTGGGCAGGGTCCTCCAGGGCCCCGGCTGCTCAGTCACCAACCAGATCTTCGATCTCCAAGGTCTGAAACAAATCCTCAGGGAAAAGTCACAGAAAAGACTGAGATCACAACCGCTCCCCCCTGGCACCGAGCTCACTCCCCGTCTACCTCTCCTTCTCCTGTGGGATCTTTGGTGGCTACTGCTGCTCCGACAAAGAGAGCTGCTGTCCAGGTCTCTGTGCTCATCAGACCCATACTGACAGAACCTCTGCCTGATTCACAGTACAGCTGGCCATTGACCTCTGGGTCATTGACCCCCCTGTCATTGACGACAGGTTTGTCGATGACTCTCTCATTGTGGCCTGCCCCTTCTCCCACCAGGGCTACAGGCTCATCGAGTTCTCAGAATGCAGCAGGTGGGTTGTCGACAACTGTGCCGTTGAACCCCCTCCATCTAACATCAACCTAAATGAGGTCCTGATCAAGTTCACTAATGCACTTGTTCAGCAACTGGGCGCCTTGAATAGGCTCCATTTGCTGATGTGGTCAATTGCGGCTTCATCTTTGACGCCTGTTGTTGGCCCCGGGAACCTCTCTGTGGGCCACTGCTAGTGGACGTGAAGCCAGACCAGAGGTAGAAGAGGTCGATGTCGAGGAGGAGTATCACCCTGACCTTATTCTTCCTGATGATGTAGAGGAAGAAGAGGAACTCCTGCTTTCTGACAAGTCCACATCCTCTTCTGTCAGTGAGGACTCTGTGAAGCATACTCTCAGGTTCACTCCGGAGGATCCCACATTTTTAATGTTATGAAGCAGCTGTCCTCAACCATGGGCTTCCACACTTAGGAAGAGGATGTCGCCAGAAAAGAACTGCTGGATTTCCTGGAGATTCCATAATCTCCCCCAAAGATCATTCCTCCAGTGCTTCCAGCATTGCAAAATGCAGCCACGGTAGCCTGGCACAGACCAGACATGGTGCCAGCTATGCCACACAGCTTGGACAAACTTTATCACACCCCTCAAGGTCTCCACTTTTATGCTGCCCAGGCAAAAACTGACTCAGAAGTCATTAAGGCAGCTCATGACAGATCTAAGGTGCCTAAACACCTTAGTTCCCTTCCCTAGACAAGGAATCTCACAGGATCGACGTGGGGGGGGGGTTCTCCTCCACCGTAGGCTTGAGGATTGCAAACTGTCTTGTCACAAATGGGTTAAATACAAAAATGCCAACTGGAAGAAGGGCAAGGTTGTGATCCAGGCCATTCCTGATGTCACACAAAAGCAGGAATTGCTTCAGTGGTTCCAGGTGGCTGAGGATGTTGGCAAACATCTCCTCAGAGTACTCTATGACATGGCTAATACTGTTGCCAGAGCAGCTGCCACTGGCATATGCCTCTGTAGGCATTCCTGGCTAAGAGTTTCAGGATTTGCTGCGGATGTGCAGCACAAAGTGCTTAATACCCCTTTTAATGGCATTAAGCTATTCAGCCCAGATGTCCAGGACCTTATAAATGATCTACAGGTCTCAGGCACAGCCATCAAATTGGTCCATTCCCTCTACCACACCCAACCAAGGGGCAGAGGGTGGCCTCTTTTTTGTGAACAGAACAGTAGTCCTGGAATGGCTTCCTGTACCCAAGGAAAGCTTAGAGCCCATGTCTCCCCCCCCCCCCCACTCCGGTGCTGGAGAGGTGGCCAAGCATCCCAGAAGTGAGGGATTAGCCTCTGCAGCTGGCTGTACCCCTGCTTGACTCCTTGCCAGACCCCACTCCTCTGGTCCAGACTCAGGAGGTGGTGGTCAGAAGTCAGTTCTCCCTCCATCTGAATCAATGGAGAACCATCACTTTGGATGCATGGATTCTGTAGATCATAGAAAAGGGTCACAGATGGCCCAGTGGCACAGAAGGCTGAGGCACTGGACGCTTTACTTCACGCCATGCCAGTGACCTGGGTCTAGGAATGGACTTGGGTCGGCTGGGGCGAGAAAGGACTGAGCGGCCGTCGACGGCTCTCCTTCCTCGGGGGTGGGGGGGACTCAGCATCGTGCTGTAGACTGACACCCAGCAGAGGCTGGGGTCAGCACAGGTGTGATGCTAGAAAGGGTAGACTGCTTCAGCGGAGGTGGAGACAGTCACTCCGCCCATTGCACGTGCGTGGTTCCATGGAGAAAAAGGTGCAGAGCTGACAGGCTCCATGATAGCGGGCTGTGCCCATGCTTCCCCCCAGCAATCTAGATGACGGCTTCTAGAGGTGGGGGAAGGCTGGCACCCTTCGCCACCAGTCCTGTCATTGGGGGGGTGTAACCCATGGGGGATGGCCATTTGGGGTGGGTACGGGGAAAGCTTCACTGGAGAGAGACTAATCCCCTCTGAGGGAGTGGCTGGAGCTGCCTGCGATCGCCGAAGGAGGAGGAGTAAAATGCATATGGGGGGGAGAGCACTCCTTGGTGCTTATAGAGCAGCTTCCAGACACCCCGCCTCCACCCTCTAACTATCCCCCGGCCCACTTGTCTGTTCTCTGAGCGGAAGTGCAGTCTCTTCTGCTCAAGCAGGCCATCGAGCCACTGCCAGTGCACTAGAAAGACCAGTTGTTTTATTCCAGGTTTTTCCTGGTCCCCAAAAAGACAGGAGATGTAAAGCCCATCTTAGATATGCAGGACCTCAGTCTGTTTGTCCAGTACAAAAAGTTTCAGATGGTGACTTTGCCAGGTGTAATGCTCCTCCTCAAGACAGGGGACCGTCTCTCCTCACTGGACATGGAGGATGCCTACCTGCACATCTTGGTCTTCCTGCCACACAGGAAGTTTCTGCGTATTGCCTTTCAGGGTGATCATTATCAGTTCAAAGTGCTGCCCTTTGGCTTATCCTCTGCACCGCAAGTCTTTACCAAATGTTTTGCAGCGGTCGCAGCAGCTCTCAGAAGAGAGGTACTATACGTCTTCCCTTCCTGGATGACTGACTCGTAAAGACCCCATCCAGGGAACAGCTTTTGCTGACTCTGGAGCGCACACTCCAGCTTTTTTAACTCCCTGGGCATTACCATCAACCTGCCTAAGTTGGTTCTAGTGATGTCCCAAAAGCTGCAATATATAGGGGCGGTTCTGGATTCAGCGCAAGGTAAGTCCTTCCTACCCCAGAACAGGGCAGAGTGCCTCATAGCCCAAGCTGAGGAAGTCACTCAGAGTTGGTACATTCCTGCCAGGGTATACCTCAGACTGTTGGGTCTGACTGCAGCGGACATACCCACCGTTCTTCTGGCCAGGCTTCATATGCATTCCCTCCAGTGTACCCTTGGGGTACAGTGGAATCAGTTCATGGATGAGTTGGACCATCCAGTCCTGGTCTCTTCTCTAGTACTAAAGGTACTGTAGTGGTGGATGGACCCCTTGAATCTGCTTTAAGGCATTCCATTCCAGATCTCTCGGGCACATCAGACCCTAACCACAGATGCATCAGGTCTGGACTGGGGTGCACACCTTGGTCCCTTCTAAACCCAGGGATCCTGGTCCCAGTGGGAAGCCTCCTGCATATCAGTGTCCTGGAGATGAGAGCAGTGCTCTATGCCATGCAGGCTTTTCAGGAGCATCTTGCACTGGGTCAGCTGCTGGTGCAGTCAGAATTCACTCATACCCACTTTTGCAAGGAGGCCATGAGAGTGTGGTATTGGGAGCTGGATCTCAGTCTCGCACTCTCTGTAGTCCATGTGCCAGGCATTCTAAACACCCTGGTGGACAGTCTCAGCAGGACTCAGTCCAGTGAGCACGAATGGGAGCTTCTCTCATCCATCGCAGAAGACTTGTTCAGCAGATGGTGTTGTCCAGAGCTGGACCTTTTTGTGTCCCCACTCAGCGCAAAACTGCCCAGTTTTTGCTCGCTAGATCAAGAGTCTGCAGTTTTCTGGTAAGACGTGTTGGTCCTCTCTTGGAGTGGGAAGTTTATTTTACGCATTCCCTCAGTTTCCTCTGATATAGAGGGTGCTAATCAAGTTGCAGATGGAGGGAGCCAGCATGATTCTGGTGGCTCCATTCTGACCCCACCAGATATGGTTCACCCTACTTCAGCAACTGGTAGAGGAACCTCAGGTCCCTCTTCCTCTTTGCAGGAATCTGCTGACCCAGGATCATGGGAGCCTGGTCCAACACAACCTCAGGTCCCTTCATTTGCATGTCTGACTCCTGAGAATGTAGCCATCACCAGGTTTGGGGTCTCTTAACAGGGTAGCAGACATCCTGGTATCTACCTGGAAACCTTCCCCTCCAGCCACGTTTGCCATGAAGTGGAAGCAATTTGCCATCTGGACTGCCAAACTTAACCTAGACCCTTTCTTCTGTTAGGTGAATCATATCCTGGACTACTTGATCTCACCGTCAGACTCTGGCCTCCAGTACTCTTTCCTCAAGGTTATCCTTTCAGGTATTTCTGCATTTCACGAGCCCATGGGTGACTGCACAATTGCTCAGCTGGATGTCTCCTGTACTTTTCTCAGGGGCATCCTGCATCAGAAACCACCAGTCCGTTCCCCTGTCCCGGCTTCAGACTTGAATTTTATTTTGGAGAAGTTAACCCTGTCTCCCTTTGAACCTTTCGTGACTTGCGATTTGCGCTTTCTGTCTTGGAAAGCACTATTTTTAGTTGCAGTCACTTCTGTTCCAAGAATTTCAGAGCTTCAGGCCCTCTGGTGTAAGGTGCCTTATTTGATTTTTCACTAAGGGTGTTTTTGCGCACAAATCCGAAGTTTTTTCCTAAGTTGGTTTCAGAATTCACACTCTGTCTATCCACCTTTCTGTTTATTTTCCCAAGCGTGCCAATCCAAAGGAAGCACTGCTCAATACGTTGGATGTGCACAGAACTTTGAAATACTACCTGCTTCTGACTAAAGAGTCCAGAAAGTCAAAGCAGTTGTTTGTTTCCTTCGCCCCAGGTAGTGTGGATGCCTCGGATCTTACTTCAAGGGGGCTCTTGCGGCAGGCAACACTGTTAGGACTAAGTTGTCAGGCACTAGGACCACACAGAAAACTTATAGATAGCAGTATACAGCGGGGGACAGCCCCCAACAACTGCCTGCCCCCGACATCTGCCTGTAGTATAAAAGGGGCAGTCCCCCAGCCCATCCCCAGTTATTTTCCTGCCATCGACCCGCGCAGTCAGACCTCTGCAGACTCCTACTTCTAGTTGACCTTCATTTTACTGTGATTAATCCACACTTTATTATTTTACTTACTTTTTTGCATGTCTTCTTCTCCAGCTTCTTCTTCAGACCAGCGAACGAAGTTTGCTTGCGGTAAGCAGCTTCCCTCCTAGGAATGTCACTCTTCTTTCCTGCTCTGCTTAGGCCCAGACCACAACACCGAAGCCTGCCAACACAGCCAGGGCCTCAACCCGACCTCTCAGAGATGCCGTTTTGAAGATCCTGCAAAGTTTCCTTGCTGCAGCAGAAATTAGCTGCGAGGGAGAAGGAACTCCACAAAGAGGAGAAATCCAACAGAAAGCACTAACACCGGGGCAAGCACAGGGTTTGGCCCCAGTCAGCTTCCCACTCTCTGTCACCGCATATGTTAGTGGCCAACTCTGAGTCTTCCTTCTGTGGGAGGTGGGCCCTTCCACCTCTGGCAGCCCTTCTTCCTCTGGACTTCCCATGGTTAAGCCTCCTGCCCTCCTTACTGTCTCAGGCAGTGACTTTTCCAGGCCTCAGACTTTGTCTCCGGCCTCTCGGCCCCTGTAGCTCAGGCCCTTACAATTTGGGGGTCCTCAGCTCAACTGGTTTTCTGGTCTTGGCATTGCCTACTTTGGTCCCGGCCTCCGGGGCAGATGTCTACAAGTGACACCAGGTGTATGTGTCTGCCTCCCCATGCATGCAGCACCTCTGCCCCCTTCGGGAGCAAGCTTCCCTTCACAGGACCCTTCTCTGCCTATGTAGTTCACCACGGCAGACTGGCACCAGTCTTTGCCTGATTAGATGCCGGTTACCCCTGTGTCGACACTGGCAATGCCTCAGCTGTCATCACCTACTCCACAGCCTATACCTGCGGGCCCTGTGGTTCTCCCTCAGCCAATGCCTGAGGGTCCAACACCCTGTCCTTCCACTTCTCGGGGACCAACGCTGGATACCCCGTTGCCTCAAGGGCCAATGCCAGGCAACCAAGTTCCCTAGGGACCGAAGCCCGTGCACCCGATGCTTCAGGGTCAGATACCTCTTTGCCTCTTGGGCCTGTGCCAGGTAACCTAGTTCCTCAAGGACTGACACGTGGGTACCGGAAGCCATGGTTCCCTAAATCCTCCAACCCAGCGCTGCCTCCTTTCTTCCCACTTATGGAGTACAAAGCTTTGTTTTCAGCCAGGTGTGATTTTATGAAAAAGAAGGATCTCCCTAGGAGACCTCCCACTCTGCCCCCTAAAGATCCTTCTCCCTACCACCCCTGCCCTAAAGGGGACTGTTCTGAGCACCCAAGGGGCGGACATCGTACACTGACACCGGTCCCAGACTCTGACTCATCTAGGAGGGATTCTTCCTCCTCTTCCTCGGATAAATCCCAAGACCCTCACCTGCCTTCAGAGCTAAAGGACCCTAGGGATACCCCTGATACCTCCCTGACGACCCCACATTCATGGAAATCATGAGGCATACCCAGTCCCTCGTGGGCTGAAACACATAGAAACTGAAGCCAGAGCTCCATTGTCTGGCAATTTTTCTCCGTAGGAAGGAGACCCTCCCTTTGGTGGTCCCTTCTTTCTTAGACTCCTTTGAGGAGGTTAATAAGGTCACTTGGAGCCATCCTTCCTCTACTCTGGCCCTATCTGAAAAGGCAGATTGTTTTATCATGCCCCCAGAGTCAAGTCCTTCTACAGGGAGCATCCTGAAGCAGACTCGGTGGTCATAAATGCAACTCATGACCGTACCAAGAAACCGAAGAATCTTTTCACTCAACCTCCAGCCAAGGACTTTGCCATAGACCAGTTTAATGTGTAAATTAAGTCTATGTCACACCCAGACCTTTTAGGTCCCTGATTTTCCTCGCCCACATGATATGGTACCAGGACACCCTGTGGGATGAAGCTCTAGAGTCTGTGAAAACTCTTCCAGATGCTCCTACCATGACAGAGTTGATCCAGCTCCAAAGCCTGGCTCTGACGTTGGCAATCAGGGTCTTAGAGCATCCTTGGATTTGGCTGACCCAGCGGACCGGGTGGCAGATACCGATGTAGGTATCTGCCATACTCCTGGCTATGGGTTTTAGGCCTCGCCCAGGATGACAAGCCAAAATCCTGGATGTCCCCCACCCACCCTTTCTGGGGTGCCATCCTTTCGGTGAGGATGCCAGTAGCATAATTTCTCACCTGCAAGAGTCAGGTAAGGCTTTTAGGTCAGTACTTTCTTGGTACCATTTCCTGCCAAAGTTCTACCAATGTCCGTCCTTTCGCCGGACCGAACATCAATGGCCCCACTGGGTCCTTTAGCTGGGGGAAGGGAGCTTACCCTGTAGTTTACAGAGATTCCCCCAGCTAGCCCTCTCTTACACTACCATTACCCTTGAGCTCACATTGCCCTCATCCAGGAAGAGAGTCAGGCTTTGATGAGCAAAAAGGCCATAGTACCCATCCCAGCAGCTCTGAGAGGGACAGGGTTCTACTCTGACTTCTTCCTGGCTCGAAACAGGACTGGAGACCTGAGACCAGTTCTTGATCTCAGTCACCTGAACCAGTTCATAGAACACAGGTGATTAAGGTTGGTCAAGGGGACCCTTCATGGCTTTCTCCTCCTCCTTCATCGAGGGGACTGGCTGTGCTCCCTAGATATGCAGGATTCTTACCTCCATATTAGGGTATTTTGGTCTTACTGAAGGTTTTTGTACTTCTAGTTCCAGGGGAACCATTTTCAATTCAGGGCCCTCCCCTTCAGGCTGTCCTCAGCCCACAGAGTCCTTTCCAAGTACCTGGCAGTGGTTGCTGTGGCCCTTAGGAGGCAGAGGTTTTATGTCTTCATGTATCTGTATGATTGGCTGCTCAGAGACCCATCTTGAGACCAGTTGATCTGGACCATGGATGCCACCTTCCGGCTGTTCTGGACCTTAAGGATCACTTTGAACCTGCCCAAGTCCTCCCTTTGGCCATGCCAATGACTTCAGCTTATTGGGGCAGTCCTGGACTCAGTCGGGGCAAAACCTTCCTACCTCCACCAGGCAGAAAACTTATGGACGTGGGCCCAGCTGGGCTCTTCCTTTTGCCAGGTCTTTTCTGAGGTTTTTAGGGCACATGGCAGTGGCCATAACTACTATTCATGCACACGAGAGTTCCCCTATGGAATTGGACCAACGCACAAATGATTTTAATTAGGCAGTCCTGGTTTCCAACCCAGTGTGTCAAACCCTGACATGGTGGCATACCCACCACCAACCTTTCCTTAGTGACTGCTTTCAGAGCAGAATCCCCACTTCATATTCTGCCAGTGGACGCATTGATTTTGGCCTGAGGTGCCCATCTAGTGGACCGTCAGATGCAAGGGACTCTGTCTCCACACGAGCAGGATCTCTACATCAGTATTTTAGAGAGGCATGCAGTCCTTTATGTCATGCAGACCTTTCAGATGCGCCTGTGCCCGGGCCCTCTGATGATTCAGACAGACAACTTGTCAATAGTCTATTTCTTCAACAGGCAAGGGGGGGACAGAGTATTACCCCCTCTGCAGAGAGACCATTAGGGTATGGTACTGAGCTATAGGGTACAACCTGGAATTAAGTGGCATCCATGTTCCAGGTGTCCAAAACTTCCTGGCCAGCGGCCTAAGTCGATCCAGGTTGAACTCATACGAGTGGAAACTTCTGACCTCTGTGGCTGAAGACCTCTTAGACAGATGAGGGTCTTCTGGAGTTGGACCTTTTCGCATCCCTATTCAATGCAAAACTGCCCAGTTTCTGCTGCCTAGATCCAGGGCCTGGTGCTTTCTGGTGAGAGGCGTTCCTGTATTCCTTCCTTCCCCTTCCCACTTCTGCAGAGGGTTTTCCTCAAGCTGCAGGCAAAAGGAGCAGAGATGATCCTCATAGCTCCCTACTGGCCACAATATATGTAATTTCCACTCCTGCAACAGCTGGCAGCAGAGCCTCCAGTCTCCCTGCCCCTGTGCTCTGACTTGCTCTCCTGGGAGCAGGGCACCCCGGTCCATCCAGACCTCAAGTCACTGTACCTACATGCATGGCTCATGCAGACCTAGCTGTCACCCATTTTGGAGTTTCTCCTGGGTGGGAGATGTTTTAGTGGCTGCAAGGAAACCTGCCATGAAATCCACTTATGCCATGAAGTAGAGACGCTTCCCCATATGGACCACTGCTTGGCACTTGAATCCTTTCACCTGTCCAGTGACTATCATTTTGGAGTATCCCCTTTCCCTTTTGGACTCAGGTCTGGGTTACTTCTCACTTAAGGCGCATCTTTCAACCATCTCTGTGTATCATGCACCTATCGTGGGCAAGACTCTTGCCCAATGGGATCTTTCCGCACTTCTCTGTGGGGTATACTTCACTTGAAGCCCCCCATTAAGGACTCTGTCTCACCATGGGATTTTCTTTTTATTTTAGAAAGCTTACTCTATCTCCCTTTGAGCCAGCCGCAAGCTGTGAACTACGCTTTCTGTTGTGGAAAGCGTTCTTCTTAGTTGCCATTAACTCTGCCCGGAGAATTTCTGAGCTGCAGGCTGTGATGTATAAAGAGCCTTATTTAGTTTTCCACAAAGACTGTGTGTCTTTGCGGACCGGTCCTAAGTATTTGCATAAGGTGATATCTGAGTTTACGTTGAATCAATCCATCCACCTTCCTGCTTATTATCCTGAGTATTCAAATCAGGGAAGGCCTTACTATATACTCTGGATGACCACTGGATGCGCTATTATTTGGACTGCACCTGCACTGTTAGAACAACTGATCAGTTTGTTTCATTTGCCCCCAGGAGAGAAGGGGCTCCTGTTTCTAAACATACATAGATACATAGACAGTGTCGGCAGATAAGGGCCTATGGCCCACCCAGTCTGCCCATTTGAGCTTGTAAGTTCAGTTTATGTTTTCCTAGAAGTCTGTTGCCCCTTACCCCTGACCTCCAGAATTCCTTTGTCTATTCCATGCATTCTTAAATCCCGTGATTGTTTCAGCCCCCACCACTTCCTCTGGCAGGGTGTTCCACTTGTCCACCACCCGTTCTGTGAAGAAATTCTTCCTCATATTTCCTCTGAATCGTCCTCCCTCCAACTTCATCCCATGCCTCTAGTCCTGGAACATCTTTTTGCTAAAATAGTGTTTTCCTGCACCTTGTTCCTCCTGTAAGATACTTGTATGTCTCTATCATATCCCTCTCTCTCCCTCCTCTCCTCCAGGGAGTACATGTTCAGTTCCTTCAACCTGTCTTCATAGGACTTGTGATGCAATCTATCACCATCTTTGTTGTCCTCCTCTGACCTTCTCTACCCTGTCTATGTCCTTACGTAGGTATGGTCTCCAGAACTGTACACTGTACTCCAGGTGGGGCCTCACTAGAGTCTTGTATAGTGGAATTATGACCTCCTTTTCCTGCTGGTGATGCCCCTGCCTATACATCCCAGCATCCTGTTTGCTTTACCTGCTGCCTTGTCACACTGTTTCCCTACCTTGAGGTCATCAGAGATGATAACCCCAAGATCCCTTTCCTGCTTGGTGCATGCTATATCCTCACCCCCCAACTGATATATTGTGTCAGGGTTTTTGTGCCCCATATGCATTATCTTGCACTTCTTTGCATTGAATTTCAACTGCCAAACCCTGACCATTCTTCAAGTTTCTGCAAGTCCCTTCTCATTCTGTCTACACCCTCTGGTGTGTCTACTCTGTTACAGAGCTTTGTGTCATCAACGAACAGTGAAATTCTGCCTTCTAGGTCCTGCGCATGTCACTGATGAAGATGTTGAATAGGACTGGTCCCAGCACTGATCCCTGTGGTACCCCACTGGTCACTCTTCCCTCTGTGGAGTGACAGCCATTTACCACCACCCTCTGTGTCCTGCCACCCAGCCAGTTACCTACCCACCACACTACTGTCCTGCCCACACCCATATTCCCCAGTTTGTGTAATAGTCTTCTATGTGGCACAGTGTCAGAAGCCTTGCTGAAGTCCAGATAGGCCATGTCCACTGCCCTCCCCTGATCCACCTCCCTAGTCACCCAGTCAAAAAATTCAACGAGGTTGGTCTGACATGACCTCCCCCTGGTGAAACCTTGCTACCTTGGGTCCTGTAGTCCATTGACAACCAGATGTTCCACCAATCTCTCCTTCAGCAGTGCTTCCATGATCTTCCCCACTACCGAGGTGAGGCTGACTGGTCTGTAGTTCCTGCTTCCTCTTTGTTCCCACTTTTGTATAAGGGGACTACATCTGCTGTCCTCCAGTCTTTGGGTACCTCCCTGTTTCCAGTGATCGGCTAAACAGGATAGCCAGAGAGTTCAGCCACCACCTCTCTTAGTTCTTTAAGGATCCTGGGTGCACCCCATCTGGCCCCATTGCTTTATCAACTCTTATTACTTCCAGTTCCTTCAGGACCCTTTCTCGTGTAAAGGGACTTGTGTCCATTTCTGCACCATTCTCACCCTTTGTACTCCCTTCAGACCCATTACCCTCCTTTTCCTCAGTAAAGACTGAGCAGAAATACCTGTTCAATATGTCAGCTTTACTGTTTTCATCCTCCACACGGCCCCCATTCTCCCCCTTCAGTCTCACTATCCCTCCCATTGTCTTTCTTTTTTCATTTATGTACCTGTAAAAGGTTTTGTCCCCTCTCACCACTGATTTTGCAATGTGTTCTTCTGTCTGAGCTCTGGCTTCCCTTACTGACCTCCCTGCCTCCCTTTGCTTCTCCTGGTACTTCTCCCTATCCCCTTCTGCCTGTGTCTTTTTGTATTGCCTGAATGCCAATCTTTTTGGCTTTCACTTTCTTTGCTACCTCTTTGGAAAACCATAATGGTCTCCTCTTCATTTTCCTCTTGCTAACCTGCTTAATGCATAATTCTGTTGTTCTTGTAATCCCCATTTTAAATACTGCCCACTGTTCCTCAACCCCTGATTCCTGTCCCATTCCTCTTAATGCCTCTTTCAAGTATCTCCCCATTTTCCCAAAGTCTGCCCCCCTAAAATCCAGGATACCTGTTTTTGTGTGGTTTGGTTCTGCTCTTTCTGTGATTTCAAACCACAATGACTGGTGGTCACTGTTCCCCAGGTGCTCCCCACTGTTACCCCATCACACTGTCCCTGTTTGTGAGCACAAGGTCCAGTATTGCCTTCTGCCGAGTTGGTTCCATGACCAGTTGCTTGAGGAAGGCACCCTGAAGGAGTCCAGGATAAATCTGTTCCTAGTTGATGCTGCTGCTGGGATGCTCCAGTCCACGCCTGGAATATTGAAGTCTCCAACCAGTACTACCTCACCTTGTCTGCCATCCTTTGGATGGCTAGCATCAACTCCCTATCTGTTTCTTCCTCCTGGGCTGGTGGTCTATAGACCACACCTGTGCGGATGACTGTCCCCATTTTCTTTCTAGCTTAACCCACAGTATCTCTCCCCATTTTGTTTCTCCTGGATCTCTGTGGCCCTTATGTCATTTTCACATACACTGCCACTCCTCCTCCCTTCCTGCCTGCTCTGTCTCTTCTGATATGTTGTAGCCAGGTATGGCCATCTCCCAGTCGTGGTTATCATTACACCAGGTTTCAGTGATGGCCACAATGTCCAGGTCTGACTGCACCATGACAGCCTCCAGATCTTCCATCTTGTTGCTAAGGCTCCTGGCATTTGCACACATGGCTTTCCATGATTTGACCTCCCTAGACTGTTTTGCTGTTCTACTCCAACCCCTTCCTTGGTTGTCCTTTATCCCTGGTTCTCCTTGCTGTCTGCCCTTCTGCTGAATTTTGCCCCTTTTCTGCCTATCCACCTCTATTCTCCATCTTTTGCACACTGCTTTGCAGAGATAGCCACTCCTGTGGTTCACTGGTTCCACTGCTAGCTGTGGGGGGTGAGCAAGTAGGTACCCTCCTTGCTGGCCTGCCACCCCCCTTTGCTAGTTTAAATGCTTGTCAATGTAGCATTTAAACTTATCATTGAGTGCTTGGATTCCCCTCCAGGATGGATGCAGGCCGTCAGGCTTGAACAAACCTCCATCCCTCCATGTGGGTCCCAGTCACCAATGAATCAAACCCTTCCTCACAGCACCAGTTCTTCAACCATGAGTTAAAGTTCCTGTGCATGCACTCCTATGCTCTCCCTTGCCTCTGCAGGTAGTACTTCTGAGAAAGTGACAGAAGTAGCTACTTGCTTGAGACCCCTCCCAATTTCCTAAACTTTTCCTGAACTTCCTTTGGCTCCCATTTGCCAGGTCATTAGTACCTAGGGTGGATAATGACATCCAGCTCACCCTCCGTCTTGCCTTCCCAGTGATCCCCAGGATCTTCCTTCCATCCCTCCATGCCATGGCACCTGGTAGGCACCTCACCTCCTTGTCCTCCTCCTCCTGTGTTCCTAGCTGGATCCCTCTTATGATGGAGTCCCCCACCAGGATTCGCTTCCTCCTCTTCTGGGGTCCACTGCTTTCCCTGCTGAGGTCACCTCCTTTGCTAACCTCCACATCCTTTCCTTCCACTTCTCTGGGTACCTCTATTTGGTTGTCCTCATTTGCCAGTGTGGCATATGAGTTCTTGAGTGGAATAGGATCTGGGATGTACCTTTGCCTGACTGCTCTAACCCTCCCTGAGCCCACTGTCATCCAAGTGCTCCTTGTTCTCGGCATCCTTTGAGGCAGTTGCATTGGACTGGGTGGTCTCTGGATAGGGGTTATGGTACTCCTGACCCAGTTTACTTCCACTCTGAGTCTGGCTACCTCATCCCGCAGTCCAGAGAGATGCTTGCAGATAGGGCAGCACCTCAGTGTCCAGAAGGTCTGCCTGAATATGGCTGCCCCACAGCCACTGCATTGCACCATTCCCCACATTATACTGCAATTATACTGCTATTCCACTACTTGTCTGCTACTGAAGCTCTCCTAGTTCCCTTTTTATTAATTTACTGTCCTAAAATCCTGCCACTGATCCTCAGATAATTTTCTTTAAAAAAAAAAAAAAAAAGAAAAACCAATAAATAAATAAATGAGTCAAAACACTTGTCGTGCTGAGGGTGGGCTTCTTCCACATATACCCCTCCTACTTCACACCCTTACTATACCTGTGTTTAGCTCCTGTCAATCAGATTTAACAGGGCATATAATTAAGAGTTGGGGGCGAAAATTTGCAGCAATTAAAGACAGCACAGAATTACACCACCACTGCGTTTTAAATTTTCAGCAGCCCAAAAACAATTCTAAGTAAAGACAACAAAGAGAGTACAGTGTCACTAAAAGCCCACAATCTAAGTTTAAAAGAAAAATAGCAATTACCAGTTACTCTAAAGCACTGAATTGAATATGTTTCCTTCCTTCCCCTTCTGGCTTCTTCCGAGAAAATAAAACTCACTTGCTACCTCAACTCTAAGCCCCACCTCCAGTTATCACGTAGCTGAGGTCAGAGGCCAGACAATTAACACCCCTCACCCAACTACAGGGCAGTCAGACAAGCCAAGATAACATTTGCAGCAACTAAAGACAGCACAGAATTACACCACCACTACGTTTTAAATTTTCAACAGCCCAAAAACAATTCTAACTAAAGACAACAAAGAAAGTACAGTGTCACTAAAAGCCCACAATCTAAGTTTAAAAGAAAAACAGCAGTTACCAGTTACTCTAAAGCACTGAATTGAATATGTTTCCTTCCTTCCCCTTCTGGCTTCTTCAACATGTTGGACTAAAGGGTTAGAAAATTGTATTGTTTATTGCTACCTCAAGTATGACAAGCCTTGCCAGGTGCTGTCACAGTCCATTCTATTAGAGGCATGGCTGCCTCAGTGGCTTTTTTCAAAAATGTATCCACTGCTGACATTCATGTAGCCGCCACTTGGGAGTTCTGTCCATACCTTCATCAGGCATTATAGTTTGGACATTGCCTCTATGCATAGAGCCGACTTCGTACTGGCAGTCCTCCAGGGCTTTCTATCATAAGTTTCCCTATGACTGCTGTTTTCCCTCCTCCCAACTTGACTGGGTTGCATTTTTCACTGTTTGGGACTCGGTCCTAATGGTGTTGCCTGCTGCGAGATCCCTCCTGTGAGATGGTATGGTAAGAACTTACTGTAACCAGCAGATCTTGAGGTGCTGTTTCCATTACAGCTATTCTGCTTCCTCACTTTAGAGGGAACCTCCTCAGTTCTCAGTTTTGGAACATGCAGGGGTCTCTGGCAGGATAATTGGGGATGGGCTGGGAGACCACCCCTTTTATACCATAGGTGAACGTCGGGGGCGGGCTGGAGTCGGGAGCAGTCCCCTGCTGTATACTGCTAGCTAGAAGTTTTCCATGTTGTCCTAACACCTGGCAGCTTTGCCCTAATAGTGTTGCCTGCTGCAAGAGCGCCTCACAAAGATCTACTGTTATGGTAAGTTCTTATATAACTGTACTTTTCTAAGCATTTTTTATCCAAATGGTTGGCTAGTTGTATTGTGTGCTGCTGTAACAAGTATGGTAAAGAATTGCTTGGTGCTGTCAAAGCTCATTCCACCAGAGGGATGGCTACCTCGGTGGCTTGTTTCAAAGGGGTCTCAGCCACTGACATTTGTGAGGTTGCCACCTGGAGTACAGTCCATACTTTCAACATGTTAAAGTACCAGGCTGATCTCTGGGACGCCGCAAAATCAGCTCTCCAGTCCCTTCTGGAGGGTCTGCAAAAGAAAGACATGCTTAAGGCTCTCCAGTCTGGTGCTAATGAGGGGAGACATTTGCTGCGGGCTGTCTACAATCAGTTGATGCCTCGGCTAGGGGTTCAACAGTAGGCATTTGCTTCCGGTGCTGCTCCTGGCTCAGGGTGTCAGGGTTCGCAACCGATGTCCAACAATCTATCCTGAATGCACCTTTCTGGGGCCACAGACTTTTTGGGGGAGATGTGCAAGACATCCTTAATGACCTGCAGGCTTCGGGTATAACCCTGCATATTCAGTGCATTCCTTTTACCACACCCACCAAAAGAGCAGTCAGAGGGTATCCTTGCAGTGTGCCACACACCGCCCAGGGCCCCCTCCAAGCAGTCTTCCAAATGAAATGTGAACTCTTCCCTGCCCACCCTCACTAACCCAGACAAGTCCACAAGGGGAGGAGGAGGAGCAGGCACGCTCACAGGCCCTGCCTCAGCCTGACTCCTTGCCCGATCACCCCTCCCCCTCCCAAAATCTGGTTCCTCAGGATGTGGTCATAGGGAGTAGACTCTCCTTCCAGGGATGGCAGGGATTACTTCTGATGCATGGGTGCTTCAACTAATCCATCAGGACCATGTCTTAGAATTCATTGAAATGCCTTCAGACCATCCACCCGGACTCTCCACTTACCACCCCCCCTTCCCATATCTCACATGCCAGTGCTGCAAGTGGAGATATGAGTTTTGCTAGCAAAGAAGGCCATAGAGCCAGTTGCCAAGACCCAGCGAAACAGGGGGTCCTACTCCCATCTCTTACTTATCCCCAAGTCCACCAGGGACCTGAGGCCCATCCTGGACTTATGCAACTTGTATCACTTCATTCAGTACAAAAAAGTTCAGGATGGTTACCCTCACTGGTCTGTTGCCCTTGCTCCAGGAGGATGACTGAATCTGCTCCCTGGACATGCAGGATGCCTATCTGCATATCAATGTTTGTCCTGCCCACAGGAAATACCTCAGATTTCTGTTCCTAGGGTAGTATTTCCAGTTCAGGATTCTCCCCATTGGATCATCCTCAGCCCCTCGGTTCTTTACCAGGTGTCTTGCAGTGGTAGCAGTGGCCCTCAGGAGGGAAGGCTTCTATGTCTTCTCTCACCTGGATGACTGGCTGCTCAAGGCTCCATCCCGGGAGCAGTGACATGTCACACTGGAGCATACCCTACAGCTCTTTCACCAGCTGAAGGTCATGGTCAACCTGGTCAAATCAGTTCTGAACCCTGGCCAGCATCTTCAGTATATTGGGGATACAGCTCCAGGTTGGCCTTCCTGCCTCTTAATCGAGTGGAGCGCCTCATCATGCAGGCCAGGGAACTCTTTTACAGTTGGTACGTCACAGCTCAGAGATGCCTCAGACTGCTGGGGCTGTTGGCCACAGTTATCGTGCCTATTCCCTAGCATGACTCCACATGTACATTCTCCAGTGGACCTTGAGGGTGCAGTCGGACTAGATGACAGACAACCTGAAGCAGATGGTACTGGTCTCCTCCCCCATCAGGAAACTCTTTCTGGTGGATGGATCCAGATCCTCACCTAAGATGCTCTGGGGATGGGCTGGGGTGCCCATCTGTGTCGGTTTAAGACCCAAGGGACATGGTCTCCTCTTGAGGCCTCGTTACACATCAGTGTCATCGAGATGTAAGAGTGGTCCTATACGAGCTGCAGGCCTTCCATTCCCAGGTGTCTCCAGGCCTCCTGCTAATGCAGACAAACAGTGTCAGCATAGTGCACTACATCAACAAGCAGGGGGGCATCCTGTCTTACCCTCTGTGCAGAGAGGCGATGTGGGTTTGGTACTGGGCTCTGGACCACAGTCTCAAGCTGTCAGCAGCCCAGGTTCTAGGAGTCCACAATGTCCTGGCAGAAAAGCTAAGCTGGTTACAGTCCAAAATGCACGAGTGGAAACTGCGGACCTCTGTTGCTGAAGACCTGTTCAACAGGTGGGGACATTTAGTGGACCTTTTTTGCGTCCCCACACAATGCAAAACTGACACTATTTTGCTCGCTCAATCCAGGGACTGGAGTTTTCTGGTGAGACGCATTGTCCCTCTCCTGGAAAGGTAGATTTCTTTATGCCTTCCTTCCCTTCCCTCTAATCCAGAGCGTGCTAATCAAGCTCCAGATGGAGGGCACCATGATGATCCTGGTGGCTCCCTTTTGGCCTCATGAAATATGGTTTCCACTATTACTGCAGTTGTCAGTGGAACCTCTGATACCACTCCTCCTGTGCCCAGGCCTGCTGTTGCAGGAGTGGGGGACCCTTCTCCATCAAGACCTACAGTCCCTCCATCAGCATGCATGGCTCCTGAAGACACAGCCATCACTAGATGTGGAGTATCCCCTAAAGTGGCCGATGTCCTGGTGGCCACCAGGAAGTCCCCCACCAGGGAAACTAACTCCATGAAGTGGAAGCATTTTGCTTTGTGGGCAGCTTCTTGTCATCTAGACCCATTCACATGTTCAGTGAACCAGGTTCTAGAGTATCTGCTATCCCTGTCTTATGCTGGCCTAAAATATTCTTCCCTCAAGGTGCACCTGTTGGCCATATCAGCCTTCCATGTGCCCGTTGAGGGCCGTACAGTAGCCCAGTTGGACATGGCCCATACTGTCATGAGAGGAATCCTGCACTTGAACCCCCTGGTCCGCAACCCTCTTCCAACCTGAGACCTGAATTTTATTTTAGAGAAACTTATGTTGGCTCCTTTTGAGCCTGCTGTTGCATGCGAGCTATGCTTTCTGTTGTAATCGCTGTTACTTCTCCGTGAAGAATTTCAGAGCTACAGGTGCTTGTGTATGAGCAGCCTTATTTGATTTTCCACAAAAACAGGTTGTCTTTGCATACTAACCCTAAGTTTTGCCAAAGGTTGTGTCTGAGTTTACCCTCATTCAGTCCATCCACCTGCCTGTTTTTTTTTGTCCCAGAGCATCCCAGTCCAGAGGAAGTCTTGCTGCACGCCTTAGATGTACACAGAATTCTGTGTTATGTTACCTGTATGAAGGACTCCAGAAAGTCCTTGTAGTTCTTTCTTTCTTTCACCCCTGGGAAAGAGGACGCACCAGTTTCAAAGCAGTGCCTGTCCAGATGGTTGGCCAGCTGCATCATTTTCTGTTACTGGAAGTATGGTAAGGAACTTCCTGGGGGTTGTCAGGGGCCACTCTACCTGGGGCATGGCCACTTCGGTTGCCTGCTTCAGGGGTGTTAAGCACAGACTTGCACACAAAGCAGTTAACTGAGGATCTGCATTTATCAAATTGTAGGAAAACAAGAATAAACACAATCACTGCAGGGAGCTCCAATATAAAAAGTTTATTTGGTGGACATCAGAAATTCCCCTGCACTTTGAGGGATCACCTTCTTCATCAGGGGTCTGGAGTCAAAGTGCTTAGTGAACTCTTAAATACATACACCTTAAGAGTGACACAATGCAAAAAAACTGCAACCAATGACAATTAAAAAATGTAAAAAGCTCATGCTCATTTCATGGTACAGCCCTTGATCGTATTCAAAAGACATATGTGCAATTTCACACAACTTCACAAAACAAAAGCCCAGTTGCAGCTTTTGCAATACATTCTTTTTTTCTGTCATTTTTACTGTTGCTTCAAATAAGCATTGTAGATTCACTCCTTAATAGTTGTTAGCCAAAATCAATGGCATTTGTCCCTAGACTTAAGACCAACTTTTAGGGCATAAAACAACTGATTAATAATAATGAAGAAACCAATCTGCCTAAGGCAATCAGGTATTTGAAATAACGTAAATAGTCTAGACCAGTGATGAATATCGTGGCTAGCAATAGAAAGGCTTACTTTGGGAAAATTAATTAATCAAAAGCAACCCATTGTTCAAGATAAAACAAACACACGCGACAATTACACATAAGGGCTGCAACATGTAATGAGCTTGTTACATTTTAAATTGTGATTTGTTGCACTGTTTTGTTTTTTTATTTTGTCACTCTTTAGGTGTACGTACAGTCGTGGCCAAAAATATTGGTGCCCTTGTAGTTTCTTCTAATAATGCACCATTCCTTCCAGAAAATTGTTGAAATTAAAAAATATTTTGGTATCCACATATGTATTTCTTTGGTTTGCAGTGGAATAAAACACAAAAAAGCAGAAAAATTTATTAAGTCTTAGCTTATTCCACACAGAAATCCTTAAATGGCCTGGACAAAATTATTGGCACCTTTTAGAAGTAGTTAGAAATAATTAGATTTCAAGCAGGTGATTCTCCTTCACTTTGGAATTGAACTCACCTGTGGTGAGTTGCAGGTGCCTGCAATATAAAAATCACTCATTCAACCAGTTTGAATAGAGAAAAGGACTCATTCTCATGTTTTGTGTCACTGTGTGTACCGCAGTGAGCATGGAGAAAAGAAAGACAGCCAGAGAATTGTCTGAGGAGGTCAGACAGAAGATTGTAGCCAAGCATGGACAATCTCAAGGCTACAAATCAATCTCCAGAGACCTTGATGTTCCTTTTTCCACTGTACGTAATGTTATCAGGATGTTTAAGGCCCATGGCACTGTAGCCAATCTCCCTGGACGTGGCCGCAAGAGAAAACTTGATCGAAGATTGCAGCACAGGATTGTTCGAATGGTGGAGAAAGCAACTCGATCAACTGCCAAACAGATTCAAGCTGACCTTCAGATACAAGGTACGACAGTTTCAACTCGCACCATCGGCCGCCAACTCAAGAAAGGGGTTATATGGTAGAGGCCCAGGAGGACCCCACTGCTGAGAGAGGGACGTAAGAAAGCCCGACTGGGTTTGCCAAAACACACCTGAACAAGCCAAAATCCTTCTGGGAGAATGTCCTGTGGACAGATGAGACCAAATTAGAGCTTTTTGGTAAAGCACATCATCTCTGTGTTTACAGAAAACAAAATGAAGCCTTCAAAGAAAAGAACACCTTCCCTACAGTCAAACATGGAGGAGGTTCAGTGATGTTTTGGGGTTGCTGTGCTGCCTTTGGCACTGGGTGCCTTGAACGTGTGCATGGCATCATGAAATCTGGAGATTACCAGGCCATTTTGGAGCGCAATGTTGAAACCCAGTGTCAGAAAGCTGGGTCTCTGTCAAAGGTCATGGGTCTTCCAGCAGGACAATGACCCCAAACACACTTCAAAAGGCACCCAGGAATGGTTCAAGACAAGACGCAGGACTGTTCTGAAGTGGCCAGCAGTGAGTCCGGATCTAAATCCCATTGAAAACCTGTGGAGAGATCTGAAAACAGCAGTTGGGAAAGGCACCTTTCAAATCTGGGAGAACTGGAGCAGTTTGCACAAAGAAGAGTGGGCCAAACTGCCAGTAGAGAGGTGCAGGAAGCTCATCCATGACTATAGGAAGCAGTTGATTGCAGTTATTTTGACCAAAGGCTGTGCTACCAAATATTAAGTCTAGGGTGTCAATAATTTTGTCTATGACATTTCTTTTCATTTTCTGATTTAGAAGGATATATTAAATTCTGAACAAAAACAAAGGTTCTGTAATATTAACAGAGAAACAAAGAATTATGGAGACCAAATACTATACTGTTGTTAATTTCAACTTATGTTTAGAGGAAATTGTGAGTTATTTGAAAAAGTGCAAGGGCGCCAATATTTTTGGCCACGACTGTATTTAGGAGTCTACTGAGCACTTTGACTCCACCCCCCTGAGGAAGAGGGTGATCCCTCGAAGCGCTGGGGAATTACTGATGTCCAACAAATAAACTTTTTGTATTGAGCAAAGTACAAAAGGTGGCTACAAAAGCAAAGAATGGAGCCAAGTAAGTTACTCACAAAAGCAGACTGAAGACTCTGCTGCACCATCACTGTTTGACACATAAATCCACACGATGCATCAGGATAATTCAGAAGCAGTTTATTTTCAAGGTACTAGCAGCATGGATACAGGTGCCCCTCCCTTTGAGAGGAGCCAGATGTTTTCACATGGTAGTAGTGCTTTCTCAACCTTTTTATATTGGAGCTCCCTGCAGTGATCACATTTATTCTTGTGTTCCTGCCATTTCATGCCATTTAAACACAGTTAACTGCTTTACGTACAAGTCTGTGCTTGGTATGATTACTTGCAACTGGCATTGCTCTGAATGCGGCAACAGTCTGTTAAATGCTCCAGCGGAATTCTTAACCAACAAGCAACTGTGTGCCAATTGAAAATAAGCTTTTGCCCATGGGGGTTGGATATGGTGAAAGAATTGTATGGACATCAGTAAGTTCTTATTTCGGGATTTTTTGCCTTACTTCAACCTAAAAAGAAATGGAATCCCCTATGATTGAATTTATTGAGCTGCTAATGCCCCTCACTAGTTAGAACACTAAGGTTTTGTGGTTTTACTGCCCTTGGGTGTTCGCTCCTGGAAATGAACCATGTGGGGATCGGAAGAGCAAATAAGCTCAGAGGACGAGTCTACTGAAGAACAAGAAATTTCCTGTTTGGAATCGATGCAGGATCAGATTAAAAGATGGCAGACATTGAGACCAGAGCTATTTGGGACACAAACAGTAAGTGACCAAAATGGCAGTACTGCTAAATTGAAAAGTACGTTTCTGAAACTTGAAAAATTGTTAGAGTGAGATCTTCCTATACTGCACCACACATTGTCTATAGAGGGAGTACTTGGCAAATAAAAGGGGTACCCAGAGGTTTGAGACTGGAGAGCAAGCCGACTGTTGGGATTGATAATTTCAGATGTAAAGAACAATGGGAAAATGATTTGAGTGCGTGTTCAGAAGAGCTGATTAAGATATTGATTGAGGAAGACAATTGCAAAGACTTGCAAACAGATATTGCCAATACTCAGAAAGACCTTGAGGTGTTTAAAACACACACACACACATTAAACAAAGGGAAAGAGAACTGAATACAAATATCAACATACATGAAAAGGAAATCATTAAACGGAAGCAGACAAAACACAAAAGAGACCAACAAGATTACAGTCTGGGTCAAGTATTTATTTGGGACAGACCACCATAAATAACAAATGCCAGAGGCTAGAAATAACTTTTGAAACAGATTGGGGGGGGGGGCTCCTCTAACTGGAGATGCAAGAATAGAAACAATGGTGAAAGCGTTGAAAGACAAGGACAGGAACAGTGAACAACACAGGACACTGCAACAGTCCCAAGATGGTGCACGTGCATCAGGCACCAGTAGGAGTGACAAATAGGTGTCTTTTTTTTTTTTTTTTGACAGAAGCAATCCAAACCCAAAAGACAAACCAGAAGAGGTAAACAAGGGGGACGGCAGGAAAACGACCCTTCCAGAGAGGCAACCCACCCAAGAACCTAAACCCAAAAAGCAAAATATTTAAGCAATATAGGTGACTATAATTTTTCAACAGAAGAAGTAAGTGTTTAAAGAAGGGGTTCTCATGTATTCCCTCCACTAAAGTCAATAGATTCAGTCTTCAGGTTGAACTGTTCAAAATTTATAGAAAAATCAATTTTATTTTTTTGGGCGATCTAAGGGAACTAATTATGGAAAATCAGAACATGGAGACAGAGTTATTGTCTCCGAGTCCCACCACAACTATTGAGGACTTACTAGAACGGATAGAGTTTGACACAATGGGAAATGTAGTAGTAAGCACAGAGATAGTAGAAACAAATACATTAGAGGCTGGTAAAATTGTTAATTGCTCTGATAGAGCCTTGAAATTTAAAGAAAAATTGAAGCTTTCTCCAAATGTTTCAGATGCAGCAATAAGAACTTTCCAGAATATCACTTCAAGGGAAATTGACAATCTATTTTCAAAGAGATGGTATAATATGAATGGTAATTTAACACCAGATGAGTGCAAAAGCACTAGAACATTTAAAACGTTGGATTTTTTGGTTCTAAAAGAGGCAGATAAAGGCAGCAGTATTGTCGCACTAAATAAACCAGATTAGGAACTGGAGGTTTTACGCCTCCTTTCTGGTGCTAATACTCATCAAATGTTGCAAAGTGATCTGACGCTACATTTCCAGTCAGTATTGTTTGATTTTATTGATGGTGCCTGCTGGAAGGGTTTTTATAACAGAGTGAGGTAAATTTTCTGAAAATGGAATCACCACAAATTCCAGCGTTTTACTATTTGCTTAAGGTGCACAAAAGTTTGGAACCCCCCCTGCCACCCCCAACCCAGCAAGCCCATCATTTCAGGGATTAATTCCCTGACTGAAAAATTGTCAACATTTGTGTGATTATTTTCTTCAACCCATAGTATGTAATTTGCCATCATACACAAGGGGCTCACTCCGTGTTTTGGAGAAACTTAATACAGTAGTGTGGGAGAAGAAATTTATTTGGATTAGTATTGATGTAACTTCATTATATACTTCAGTACCACACAACTTGGGTCTGGAGGCAATAAACCAGTTCATGTCAGACACCACCTTTTTGAACGCTCTGCCTCCTAAATTCTTTCTGGATGTATTGGAATTTATTCTGTCACAATTATTTTTTTATTTAATGGTAAATTTTATTTACAGAAGCGAGGAACAGCAATGGGAGCAACAGTTGCTCCCAGTTATGCAAGCATTTATCTTGGTTTGTGGGAAAAGAAGTACATCTTTAATGGTCAAAGTGAGTTTTTACCATACATTCATTTTTGGAGCCGTTTCATTGACGATCTTTTGATCTTATGGAACGGCCCTAGAATGGAGGTGGATCGTTTCATTGAGAGTCTCTCTGGTAATAATATGAATTTGAAATTCACGTCAAAGAAGAATGAAACTAAAATGGATTTTTCTGGACCTGTCACTGATAGGAAAACCAAATGAGGAAATTTCAAGTGTGAATTACAGAAAGGAAACAGCTGGGAACTCGGTGCTTCATGCCCAGAGTGCCCATCCACATTCTCTGATCAAGTCTATTCCTCATGGGAAGTTTCTATGCCTTAAAAAAAACTGTCCTTCTCAAACTGAGTATGAAAAACATGCAAGTGAAATGTATTCAAGGTTCCAGGAAAGGGGGTATGATACAAATATTCTGAATGAAGCTATACTTAGAGCAGCATCTCAGGATAGGAACACTTTACTGACACCAAAATGTAAAAAGTCCAGCGAGGAGGGTGTCGTGACCTTTGTTGTAGAATATAACCCGATATAACCTAAAGTGGAAACTATTTTGTTAAATAACTGGAAGTTACTTGATTTATGTGAGATCCCTGACTTGACTGCTAAATGAACAAGAATCCCATTTAGCAGGGGAAGAATCTAGGTGACTATCTGAGTCATAGTCACCATACTCCTGCCAAAACAAACACGCAAACTTTGAAATTCAGCTTGGACTGGCTCAGCGCAGTCGTGAAGGAGTCCGTCAGTTGAAGCCAGACTCCTTCATGGTAAAGACGAGGACGGCAGAGAGTACCTCACCCTCACTTTCAACCTTCACACAGAAAAAACCACAGCAGCATTAACGAGCTGAACAAGGAAAGCCAGCATGGCTTCCTATTTGCAGATGCGACAAATTCTTATTGCCCAGTATAGCTTTTCAAAAGTTATCTCAGTAGGTGCCCCCAACACTCCAGCTGTGTACCTGCACCGGAAATGAGTGATCCACCCCATGGATTGCACTGGTACACCCAGCAACCTATGGGTGTAAATTTCCTTGGGAATCTTATGCCGAAAATATCATTGGAGGCAGGACTGACACAGCGGTACACCAGCCACTCAATTCGCAGTACTGCTGTGCAGATTTTATCTGAGGCTGTGCTTGCATCCCGAGAGATCATGAGAATTATGGGACACTTGTGCAAGAACAGCCTGAAAAACTGCTGGACTGCCTGCAATAGCGATCATCAGAAGTGGAGCAAGCTGCTATCAACCAGGACATCTTCTACCTCCACCCTGCAGTCAGTCCAAGAGAGAGAGACTGCAATACACCTCAGTCCAGCAGCACAATCAGCAGCTCATCCCAGGACAATAGAAGGCAGGAATTGCAACATCTGAGAGAGACATTGGATGATCTCCCGAGGCACTGTGCATCTACTATCCCATCTGACCTACAATCACACCTCGCATGTACCACGGGGGGGGAGGGAAGCAGCCACATGCAACCTCAGCATGACCGACATCGAGGTGATCTTCCCTGCCTTCACTTTGAAACAGTTCACTAACCACAGCACATTGCACTTCAACTACCACCAGAAGTAGCTGAATGTGGACACAGCGACTGTGCTGCCTAGGTAAGCCATGCCAAGGCATGCAACAGCAGTTGATAGCACATGCAGTGTGTTTATGTCATGTTGAGACATCTGTAGAGTAACCGAGAAGTGGCCGCATATTACCGTTTGTGTATTTCACGGTTGACAAGTTGCTGCAGAGCGGTACAGTGACACGCACTTGCATGCCAAATGTTTCCTCAGTTCTTTGAACCCAAAAATGTTATAACGCACGCTTGACACTGGTATAGTTAACATTAAAAAAAAAAAAAGTGTTGCATGAAAATCATTTGGCATGCCAAATGTTTCCTCAGTTTGTTGAAACAGAGAATCTTATAATGCACACTTCAGAGTGGTGCAGTGAACGTTCCAGTTACCTGTGTTGCCACACAGCGATGCAGTTTCCGTCTCTCGCATGCCACATTTTCTGCAGTTGTACTTGTGTGTAAGGGACAGTTCAGAGCATTACAGTTGTCAGAATTTGCAAGCCAAATGTGGCTGCATGTGTTCAGTGTTGAAACACCTGCAATGTGCAACTCTATCCAGTGTTTCAAGTGTTTGCTAGTGAGCACTACTTTTTGTCATAGAAGGGCACACAATTAAAATACTACTTTTCAGCCTTAAAGAGGACCCTTCCCAGTCACTTTGACTTTCATTCATTAATTACCCCTTCTTACATTGATTTTGTAATTGTATTTCATTACTGTCTGCTGTAGTTAGTTATTGCATTCTGAGCTGCTAAAAACTGCAGGGTGAACCAGAGCTTCTATAGCAAGCCTGGTGTTGCTGTGGGCCCACGGTTGTACTGCTGACATCATTGTAGGGCAGAATCAATTTCAAACAACAAAAACACGTACAGATAAGGCATTTAGATTTTGTCATAATGCATTGCTAACAGGGTGTCTTGGGGAAGGCAGAACACAGTATGTACACTGAGTACTGGTAGGTTTCCCTTGCAGCATTGTTGCAACTGCATGGTACTGCACAGTACGAGTCACTCCTCTATCCTACAGTGATGTCATCAGGAGCTAGCAGCCTAGCAGCTGAACAGCAAAGGCAAGTGCAGCAGAGCTCAAAAATAAATCCAAATTGTGGAAGGCAGAGTAAACCTTGGCCAGGAATAACAAATTCATACACCTTTTCATGTCTAGTACTGCATATAATGACTACAAGATGTAACTTTTTGGACCATCAGGGAAGGTCCTCTTTAACTAACACTTTTGTCTTCATTGTACATGATTCAGTGTAAACCCATGTTATAAGCACAATAACCCACTTCAAGGTATGAGGTTACTGGGATTTAGAAAATGGGCTTTTTATTTCCTGTCATCTGATTGGCTAGTACCCTTGCCAGGGGGGTACATTAGCTTTCAATAAATGCCCAGGAAATAAAAGGTGCCAGCCCAAATGCCCCTTCACCCATACAAGTATCTTTGTGCCCACCCTGCTTGATGATTGGCCAAAACCACACCGCTGAATTTCAAATAACCGCCATTTTTTTCACTCGCTTAGTGAGAAATACTGGCCCCCAACACTCAGTGCCAACTATGAAATCATACATAGTCCTGTAATTCACTGGGCTCATTTATGACTTTTTTCTGTCTTTCTTTAACCTTGACCCCGCCTCTTCAAACTGAAGCTACGCATTAAAGCAGCGATCTATAGTATATACAAGGCCACGCGCTGCCCCATTCTCCCAAATCCGTCTTTCATTCATTCACTTTATCAGCTCTAATTGGAGCGAGTGGACGAGCAGATAGGCTGTATACCACTGAATGTTTTCTTGCATTTTTTTTTTTCCATTTTATTGTTCCCTGAGCTCCATATGTTGTACTCCTGCCAGCATTCACACGGAGATCTGGCTCTTTTACCAGCACGGGGGGTGGCAGTGAGAAGCGACATTGTAAACGGCTCTTAAAAAAATTTTAAATTATTGCAGAATGAGGAATTTGAGCGGGTATAGCTGCTGAAACTCTGTTTTTGCTAAGGAAAAAAGTGCTGGCACTAACATAACGCTCCTTTAGGAAGTGACTGTCAGTCTGCATGACCCGCTTCCCTGGCCGCCTGCCACGAAGGAGTTACTCGGCAACAGCTAACAGCGGTAATGCAAATTCTCAAAACTCAGCAAGATAAGGTAAGAAAAAAAATCATATGCCCGCTCGCCCTCTCAGCCTTCTTCCACGCTAGTTCCTGCCTTGTCAGTTTGCTTAATTATTTTTAGAAACTAGCAACTCGCACCTGATCTCTGGCGAGCTCCCGATGCTCTGCTCCCTTGTCCCTCTCAGCGCACTCACGGTCTCTGCTACTACTACAACTCTAGCAGGGGCAGGCAAAAAAAAAAAAGATAGAAGGAAACCACAGAAGACATTTTTCCCATCCATCTGATTTAAAATAGACTTGTTCCCTTAGCCTTAGCAGGTTTACTGGTGATTCTGTGCTCTGCTTGGGTGGGGTGGGGGCAGAGTAACCATGACAGCCAGGACCAAGAGCTTAAACTACTGAGGCTATAAAAGGATAGTATTAGCGGAGGGAACTATTTTATTTCAAAACATATATTAGACTTATTTTTTACAAACAGTTTTTACTAAACTTGTTTTTGTTCTAACATGCCCATTTTCTAAGTGCAATAATACCCAACAGGGTGGGCGGTATTGGGCAATACGGGACCTTCCTGGGGCTATAAGGCCCTCCACGTGTGGCGTCAGGCCTCATTACGCCTCTGGGCGGTCCGGTATTGCCCAATACCGCCCTACCTATCGGGTATTATTGCTTACTTAATGCACACCCTGGGCACTGGGGAGGTGCTCACTCACAATGCACCTGGGGTATGTATTAAATCCCAATAACCGCATACCTTGGAGTGGGTTATTTATTTTATTTATTACACATCCTTTAGGCAGTGCCTATTTTCAAAGGGTCTAGTGTCATCTACAACAGCTTAGCATAGGTACAGGTATGTTACATATTTACAATTCAGATTGACAGAGAGGTAGAGTGAAATATTACAATAAAGCATTGCAATAGAAGAAAATAAACAACAACGTTAAGGTGAACTCAAAACTAAGTGTGGTTTAAAAGCAGCAATGTAAAAACAATATAAATGTCCTGGGTATAGGCAGATGGCAACTGAGCCCAGAAAGGGAGAGGGAAGAAATTGTAGTTGTCATAAGAAGCTTAGCGAGGGGAGTAGACTGGGATCAGTGATAGCAGCTTACAGCAGTTGTGAGGGGTGAGGGTGGCAAGAAGCTGGGACTTAAAGTAGGTTAGCGAGCCAGAGGTTTTAAGTGATGGGGTAAGGGAGTTCCAGAGTTTTGTGAAGGTGAAAGGAAAATAGGCCCAGGGAGGTTTTTCTATGTGGAAGCACCATGGAGTTATGGTTTAATCCTCTAGCTGGGTATGTGGAGGTCACAGGGCTAAGGAGGTAGAAGACCCCTGGGGACAGCAGTCCAAGCAAGGCTTTTTTTACTGGTAACAAGGGTGATATATTGCAGACAGGAATCAAGATTTAGTTACCCTCGGTTGCTATACAGGGTGCATTGTTTTGAGGTGTAGCATTTTCATTGGGATTGTTTTATTTATATTGGAGGAGAAAGTTGTTGTGAGTTTTAAGATCATTACCGGGTTGCAGTATGTGCAGAGCCATCCGATTTAGAGAGGCTCACCAAAGTACTGGAACTCCTTACCAATTCACTCTGCAGCTACTCATGCTGCTTTTAAAAGGTTGCATTATACCTGTCTCATCAAACGTGACCAGTGTACTTACTTTAACCCCCTTAGGTCACTCACTACCTCTCTTGCTATGCTGTCTGAACCTGAAGCTAATTATTCACTATGGCACTTGTTGACTGTATGACACAACTCCCTACTGCTAAATGATTGTGCTTATTAAGACTGAATGTATTTTTAATGATTGTGCTTATTATGACTATTTTTTTCTTCTCATTTTATTATCTTCTCTTGAATTTTTGTGTACATGTTTCTCCCATTACCTATAATGTGTGCTTCCTAGATGCTGTAGCTCACATGTATTCACTTATCTGTCTAATGTAACCTGCTTTATTCTTTGTAACCTCTTGGGTCGTGTCTGAAAATAGTCACTCTTGTGCAGGAGCGTAGTTTGTATTTTTTATGGGGGGTTGGCAAAGTAACAACAGTCCTGGTTTTCGCGTATCACGACAGTGAAGAGGCTGGGGGCCACCCAAGCCCCCAGAAGCCATAGGGTATAAAATGTGTTCTATTTTATTCTAGGCAAAATGTTACACCTCACGAGTATTTTTTTTTTTTAAAGTTTGACATTCTGCACCTCCACAGTTAAGCCATCTGTCAGCACTTCAGACAGTTACAAATAGCCAGGGACCAAAAGTAGATGCCTAAATTATTAGCGTATAGAAGATTGCTCTGTGAAGACTTCTGCCCCTTTGAAGATACAAAATTCTGTTACACCACTTTTCAAAGGACACTGAATGTGATCATACCTTTCTGTGGTACAATAGCAGTGGTCAAAATTATGTAGTCTGTAGCCAACAGGGCTGCTGGCTGGATAAAACCATTTACCCCACACAGACATTTCCACTGGCCCAGTTGGTGTACACTGTAAAGTGTTTCCTTCTCTAGTAGAAGCCTGCAGGACTAGTTGAAAGAGAATATTACCACCAGCCCTATACAGAATATACTAGTATTTGGCTAGTGTGCTGGTGCCAATTTTAACCCCTGAACAGTAGTATTCTGAAACCTCTGGAAAATGCACAAGTAAAAGTAACTACAATAAAGTAAAAATCAGGCACAGAGATGAGGTTGAGACTGATATGGTTTTTATTTAACCTCTGTATTTTTTTTTTTTTACTTTGGTAATCCATTCGTACAGCTTATTTAAAGGAGAATTATGGGGAGAAGTGAGGCCACCACGAGGCATGACTGATTGACAGACCAGGGCTTCACCACTCTGACCCCCCATGCAGTTAACACTTACATTACTTGAGCACTCATAAAAATCTCCCAACCTTCTAATGTGCCTTGACTTTTATTGTGGTGCTGCTCCCCCCCACCCCAAAAGATCTCACTGGTAATATCACTAGAAAATTATGCTGCACTGGCCGTACCATAATAATGCACTTATGTACAGGACGTGTACAATGCCCAGTGCTGTCTTCATAGCATTTACCTAAATCCCATCAGGACCCATAGGATTTAGGCAAATTCTCTAACATCATCACTGGGCATCAGAGGTGTAGACATTGAAAATCTTCAGTAGTATCATTACACAAGGACAGTAATAAGGGGGACAGTTAGTGATCTATTAAGGGACGGGCAGTGCTGCGGCATTTTCTCGTGGTATTACCAGGTAGATCCAGCAGGAGGAGGAGGGGGTGGTGGATAAGAAGCATCATAATTAAGATGCAAGGCACATCGAAGGTTTATGAGATTCTTTTATGAGTGCTCTGATAATAAAAGTATTAATTGCATATGGTGCCTATGGGGGGGAGGGATCAGAGAGGTGAGACCCCGATCTGTACAGCCAAAATGCCACCTTAACTTACCACCCCACATAATCTAGCAGGGGTCAAAATTGACACAGGCACGCTAGCCAAATACTGGTAGATTTTGTATGGGGCTAGTAAGATTTTCATTGAACTAGTTCTGCGGGCTTATACTGGAGAAGGCAACGTTTCACTAAGTACACACCAGCTGAGCCACTGGAAATGTCTGTGCGGGGCCAGTGGGATTTTCCTAGTAACTAGCCCTGCTGACTAGTGGCTGCAAAACTTTATTTCGACAACCCCTGATCTCAGTGACCCAGCATAGTTTAAGCCCTACCCGCACCACACTCTGATTCAATAACTAGCTAGCATTCCAGAATCTCCAAAGAATGTAACAAAATATGTGTAAACCAGTTTCTTTACTCACATAACAGAATAAGGTGTACAATAAACTACATCCACTGCTTTGGTGATGGTGAGGCAAGCAGTGCCTAAAAATAAAATTCTTTGAGTGTGGCCATCTCTGATTAACACAGGCAGCTACAATGCTATGCTACATACATACATACATACATATATCCATGGTGTACTAGTTACAACAAGAAGGGTTCATTTTGAATATTTATTTATTTATTTAGTTTTTGTTGACCGGGTAAGTGCACTAGACAAATCCTGCCTATTTTCAGGCACGACCCGGGGGAGCGGGATACAGATGAATGCCAACTGACCTTGAACCAGATTAAGCTGTTGGTGGTATTTTTTTAGTGAATGAGGGAAATTTGGCCAGGACACCTGGGAAATTCCCCTGCTCTTCTCGATAAGTGCCATGGGATCTTTAACATCCACCTGAACTACCACCAATCCAGGCAGATGGGACCTTGGTTTAACGTCTCATCTGAAAGACGGCACCTCAGAAGTGCAGCACCCCTCTCATGCTGCACTACAGTGTCAGTACTGGGATATTAACCCAAGTGCCAGATGTGAGAACTGAACCCATAGCCCTCTGATCTCCTGGCCTCAGAGGTGAGTGTGCTACCTGCTGAGCCACTGACACTGACATGTCATGACATGTTATACATGTGATACACTGACCCACCGGTATAAAAAGTGTCAAATGAAAAACAAAAAGTCAGTGGTGGGTCATATTGGTCAGCTGAGCACAAATTCATAAAACAGAAGTTTAAAACCTTTATAACAATGAAGAGGTTGTTCCCAAGGTAGGACAAAAGGTGGGTCAAATTTAGAAACAGTGTGCACCAATTGTCCTAATCCCTGCCCAATAATGAACCTTGAACAAGTACAGCTCATTAAAACAGAAGTCACATGACCCCAACACAAGCACATAAAAGTACAAAAACAGATCATGCTCATGAAGGGGAGCTCAGTTTCCCACTCCCAACTCCAGGCCTTTCTGAGGTATAAAATAAAATGGGAAACAAATACACAACTCATAGCTGGCAAGCAGCTCTTTGACTCATGCACATGTTGTGCATTTGTGTATGGTCGATTGGTCCCCGGACATGATGTTGCGGTCATAAACCCACGGACATTACGTCGTGGGGACAAATGGGAACTGTCGATTTGGTAGCTGACGTGGTTTGTTTGCGGACGAAATGTCACCACAAATTAAGCACACCGGACAAATTTTCTCCCTCTAACAGCTGCAGTATGTCAATATATTTGAAAATGTTACACAAATGTTCGGCACCCAGAATATATCATTGTGGTTTTAAAAGGCAGTACTATTTCCCATCATTCGTGTTCCCATGCATCCAGTTTGAACTTTAGATCCATTTCAGACAGCTACCATAAGCAAACACCAACCCATTTCCCACATAACTTTACCTTTACAGTACTGACTTCTATGCCTCGAGCAGTAGCTGCATCAAACAGTAAACCCAGTTCAGACTTCAAATCCATTTCGGACAGCTACCAGATGCGAACCATTGGCACAACTTCTCCAAGTAGTTTTAATGTAAGTAGATTTAATTTTAACCCACATAACTTTGCTTTAATAATAACAGCTGGTTTGCATGTAAGCAGAAGGAGGTCTGAAGTTCAAAGGGGTTTGAAGTAATTTTGCTGTTGTGTTATTATACTGATACTACTTGCATGTAAGCAGAACGAAGTACACAAAATAAGAAAGGCAACTTTGCGTGGTGATCACAGGGGACTTAAATCGTCCCCTGTTACGGACAAAAAGTCACGGCGCGAGAGGGTCATGCAGTCTCCAGTCTTTGGTCACAGAAGATGCACGTGCTCTGTGACTGTTACTACCGGTGACTATCTTTAATTGTAGCATTTCGTCCGGCATGTTTTCTCTGCAGTGATTATCGCCGCAACGTTATGTCCATATGCCTGTGCATTATACCGTCACTGTGTGTTAAGCAGAGTGGTAGATGTCATGTGCTGATGATGCTGGATTCTGGAAGGGAAACTTACTCCGATTTACACAACCAGTATAGTCTAGCTTGATGCTTGGTGCTCTCAAAAGCCCCTGGGCCCTTTCACTTGGTGCCAACATTCGGACAGCCATAACAGCCACTCCCATAAAAATCTCAGCCCACGACCATGCTAGCAGCTTTCATGATGACTTACAGGACAGCTGAGAGTGCCAGTGTGGAAGCCAACCATCTGTAATGCACTGTTGTGTGTGGAGGAGGATGTAGGAGGATCCTTCCTTAAAGGAGGATACCTGCTATCTATCTGCACAAAACCTGCTGCAGAAAGGAGGCAAAAAGCCCCTGCTTGTGTTGGCAGCAAATCCAGCACAAGTGCAAACAGCATGGTATGTGGGGGGAAAAAAAAAAGCTGACAGGACTGTCTGGCAGTAACCAAAACTGTGCCACAGTGGTGCACCAAACCAAACCCCACAACATGAAACAAGGGAAAAGTGTGCAAAAATAGTAAATACCAGAAATATCACCAGCAGCAATGTGGTTCAGTGTCAGTTGGCAACCATCTGATTCCCCCCTCCCATCCCAGCCCCAAGGGTCAAGGGCTGGCTGAAAATAGAATTGTCTAGTTCTCCTTTCCCAGGCAACAAAAACAAAATAAAAATGGGTTGGTAGCCAGAAAATGCTAGACTACATAATGATAGCATACAATACATTTAATTTACAAATTACAGCAGGTCACCAACTAATGCTCGGAGCCACATAAGTAATGCTGGAGCGAGCAAGCCAAGCACCACCACCTTAATAAAATATTTGCAACTTGCAAAACAAAAACCTGTAAATAACCACCACCAGCAGTCAAGCAGTGCCACTTCAAAACCACAGGACACATAGTCTCACACACACACAGAAAATGGGGACAGACGAGTCAGAGACAGTCTAAACCCCCCCCTCCACATTTACTCTTTCCAAGTTGACACACACACACACACACACACACACACACACACACACACACACACACAGATGACCCCCTTCCCCCAAAGTACACCAGCCTCTTCAGATCCATCCAAATCATCACACCCTGGTTTGGGCCTGCCTGTGGTCTTGCCTGCCACCTGGTCTGGATTAACATCATTGATTGATTTATTTTCCCCTTTTAAGTCTTACTCTGTTGGCATGCTGCTGGCTGCTGCTGCCTGTATGTTTCCGTCCTGCTCCCTTCCACTTCCAGAATCCAACGACCAGCCCATAAACAAAACACACTACCCTACCAGTACCTTTTAGTTTGATCTATCATCTGATGGGCCTGGACAGACTGGCACTGGCTGGAGTTGGAATCTCATCTGGAGCCTTCCCAGTCTGCGGCTAAAATTAACATCAAGGCTGAGGTTCAGGCCAAGAAAAGCAAGAAGGCAAATGGGGCACGACGTTCGGCCTGGGTGGGCAGGAACTGAGTGAACTATTAAGCAAAGCCCAAAAGCATCTGGTCACTGAGTCAGAGCAAAACACTGGCTCAGTTTCGAAGTACCCCTACTGGCACTATCCACTACAGTACCCTTACTACCCACCCTGCCAAACAGAACCTCAATCCCCAACCAAAGAAGCTGCAACTCTGAAAAGCCTTTTGTGGCAGGGAACTTAGGAGACAATCAAATATTAGCAGACAGGACTACAAAAAAACAAGTCGACTCCACTCGTGATTCACTCCTCCAGTCAGTCTTGAGTCCTCCTCTTCATGGAAGAAAGAAGAGTTTTTGGAACCCACAATCACCATGGCCAGTCAGCCACATTACATTTCTTTTCCTATTTTAATTTTACAATGAATAAGCAGCAGCAGCAGCAGCCTCATCCCATACTGGACAAAAAGAAACTAGGACAGGAGTTGGAGAGCAGACTGGGTAAGGAGTCAATTTAAGTACAATAAATTTCAGATTTTACCAACAAAGTAAGAAAGAAACAATACCCCTCCTCTCCCAACTGTAGAATCGTTGTTTTTTTTTTTTAATCATCTTCAGCTCTGTCCTTGTCTGGACTTCAGTTCAGGAGGCTCTCTATGCTCTGGCTAAGCTGGGCTGCCTGGCTCTCCAAGAGAGTCTCCCAGTCCCCTCCCAAGTCCTGGTCCTGTCACGGCGGGTCCAGTGCAGCTGAGGCCCTTGCACCAACATGATTTATTGTCTTGACTCCTCCCTGTTTGCCTGATCGGGGAATCTGGCAAGGCAGCAACGTGATAATGATGACTGTCTTGGGGATAGTAGAAATCCCCAAAATGGAGTGGATGTCGACGGCAGGATGGTGCGTGGGGTGGACCCGACCTCACTTTGACCGACCCGACCAGTCACACTACCAGTTGCAGCAGACCATAAATAAGCCTTAGCACCTGCCCAACATGCTCTTCGATGGCAAGTAGTGAGGCAGCACTTCAGAAATCAGCTTGTGGAGGTACGCACGACTGTGGCTGCAGACAGTGCTCTTCAAGTGGCTGCAAGATGCAGGTTGCTGTGGTTATAGCAGCCTTGCAGCCAGTTGGCCAGGGGAAATTCTGGAGCAATGAACATATTACATTTTAAGAATGTAGTTGCTCAGCTAATTGGTCCATTTGAGTTGAGCCCCCTTCCACCCCCGCCACCTAACTCTTCTCAGTCCCCCAGGTCCAGCATGAAGAAGCAAAAAAGAAAAGTTTAAAAAAAAAAATGGAAAAACAGAACTGCTACAAAGTCCCGGTCTCTTGCCTCGGTGCCACCCCCCCCCCCCCAAATAATCTACACCACTGCTCTTGTGGCTATGGCACCTACCCAGTTAACAAAAAGTAAATAAATAAAATACATTTGTTCTAGGGACCACTTGTGGCAGCTCCTTCCTTTCAGTGGAACCCCATTAGTCCTCCCTACAGATTATTCCTTACCTGCTGCAGGGGGCTGGGGATCTTCCAGAGGCAGTACCCACAATGGAGTTCCTTGGTATAATGATGGGGAGGGGGTGAGATATGGTTGTTGAAAACCAGGAGACTCCCAGAGAGAGAGAGAGTTTGGAATCAGGATTGGGGCCCTCCCTGTTTGGGTCCCTTCCCCAGGGATCTGCTAAATGTCAACGAGTTGGAGTGTAAGTTTACTAAGGAATAAAACTGTGGTGATGGAAGATCTTATAATTTATTCCTCAGCTGACCTCGTTTGCATCACAGAGGCCTGGTTGGGTGATGTCTCCAGTACAGTTCTGGAGGCATCTGTCCTGCCAGGGTACTCAGTGGTGCATTGCCCAAGTATAGATTGCAGGGTTGGGGGTGTTTTAAATGCACTTTGGGACTCACTGCATACCCATTAGGAACTTTCAGGTCCTTTGAATATCTGACATATCTGCTCCAGGTGTTGGTGTTGGCAAGATCATGCTCATGGTATCTCATCAATAGGGCACGGGAACGAGTGCACCAGCAACAGAGCGCACCTCATCTGGGCATCTGGGACTTGCGGGCATGGTGTGCTGAGGGTGTCACTCTGCTTCCCACTCCCTGATATGCCCTAGGCGGAGGGGATTATATTTATTTCAGGGGGGTGCAGGGAGCGCACACTAAATTAGTTGCATGCTCTGTGTCTGCAGCACAGTTGCCAGGCACTGGCATTACTTGCAGTCCTTTGACTGTGCTGGCTTTCCTGCGCCACGTCTGTTTTCGCCCTAAGGTAGGTGAACCCATTCTCATATACCAACTCCTGGGGTGTGGGAGTGATTTTAGGTAGGAGCTGGTGAACTTCATGATCAAACAGGTGTTGAATGCTCCCAGACTTTTGGTGTTGGGAGACTGCAATGGCTGGGTCAAAGATGAATCCTCGTGCTTTTGTCAGCAGCTCCTCCATCTGATGTCTTCACTGGGACTAACACAGGCCATTGCCCCGGTACGCAACAACACAGTCACACTTTGGACCTGATCTTCTCATAGGGACTTGACATTTGTGCAATCAGGGCTGATCTAGTCTTTTGGTCTGATCATCTGTGGGATCCCCTGTTTGAATACTGCCCTGTGTAGACCATCTGGTAACATCCAAAACATAATGTGGAGCCTTGCAAACTCCTAGAGGTACTGGACATCCCTGGTATGATGCTTGTTTGTGCACAGGGAGCTGAGAATGGCATGGAGCATTATAATACAGTTCTCACGGCTGCCTTAGACTCCCTAGCACCTTACTGCATTCGTACTATGACATCCTGGTGCGGCTCACTGTGGTAATGTGTTGAGCTGTGTTGGTTGAAGACTAAGGGATTGAAGTCGGAGTATTTTGGAGATGGTCCCAGTCTAAGGGGGACAGGTTGGAGTTGAAAACTCACTGTGGTGAGTATGAACGGGCTAGTGCCTGGAAAAAGATGGAGTTCCTCTCAAGGATGATTGCTGCAGAGAGAAATCAGCCTGCTTAGCTCTTATGCACTGTAGATAGGTTGATTAATCCCTCCTGTCTACAATCCATTCAATCAGTCAATCAAGTCAATCAAATCTTTATTTATCCAGGCGAACATCGTTGAACAAAGCTCATTTACAAGATGGACCTGGTTAAGACCAGTCAAAAATAAAGTTACAAACAGTGACAATACATCATTAAGGCAACAATTAAATACAGAACTCATTTACAGGATGGCCTGGTTAACACCAGGACACAATAGATTTAAATACAACAGTGACAGTGCATTATATAAAACAATAATACAAGGTAGGTGTTTAGTGCAGCAGCAGAGTAAAACAGAAGGGAAAAGTAAAGGTGGGGAGCTGGGAGGGCACGTAGGGTACAGGAGAGCATAGGGAAGGGAGGCAAGGGTAGCTAGCGTACAGTTGCAACCTACTTGGACAGCAAGAAATTAAAGGGCTTGCTCACAACCTGGGATGGATCCATAGGGCCAGCAGTACTCTAGTCTGCACTGAAGGCATCTGAGAGCTGGGAGCCTAGGACTCAGGATAGGTTATAGAGCGAGAGAAGCAGTTAGTGTTTCCTCACAGTACAAGCAAATAAGGTCTTGAAGGAATCCAAGCTGATGAGTATGCTCAAGTTCAGAGATTTTTGCAATTTCATAAGGTTGGCAGTACAAAACTAAATGCCGCTCAACCAAAGCGGGAATAGACCTTGGGAATACAAAGTGTGAAAGAAGAAGCACTTCTTAAGGCATAAGATCCTGGTGTATTTAGTGGGAGATAGTCAGAGATATAACGGGGAAGCTTTTTTTGTAACAGCCCTAAGAGTCCAAAACGCTGTATTTCTGTTTCTTCTAAACATGAGAGAGGACCACCCTACGGCGTCATACAGCAAGCAGTGGTGGGTAGAGAGAGGAATGCCTGTTATAAATCTGATAACTCTGTGATAAAGTGTGTCCAGATTAACAAGGGAAGCTTTTGGGCACTGACTGTATAAGAAGTCTGCATAGTCAACCAGTGATAGGAATATTGATTGAACCAGGCGCTTTTTAGCATCTGTAGTCAAGAACCAGTTAATCCTTAAGAAGAGGCCCAGCCTCTGCCTTAGCTTCATAAGCAAGTCCTCAATATGCTCCGAAAATGAAATATTTTGGTCCAGTCACACTCCCAGTATTTGAATTTCATGACAAACTCCAGGTTTTCTCTGAGGACTGTGGTGATCTGAGGTAGCGCTCCAGTACTAACCAGGTTCACAGCACAACTATAGGGCGAGAAAAGCATTGCTTTTGGTTTTTTTTGGCATTTAACAGGAGTTTCTTGAAGAGGACGTCTTGAATTCAGACTTGTACAGCAGCAAACTGCTAGGAGCTTGGGAACTTTGTCTAACACACGGTGTTCTCCATTTGTTTGGGCATTTCCTCAAGTGGTCTGTCATGGACCAGTGGTGGTCAGCCTATGAGAGACTTAAATCTGCCTACCTAGAATGAGTTTTGGCTGGTTGCTGGAGTGGAGGTGCTCCAGGTGATTTCAGGTGATTTCAGGCGCGTGTTCCACCTGCTGTATGCTGGATCTGGGGCCTACCTGCCTGGTTTTAGGCTTCCAGGAATCTCTGGGTCCATTTATCACTGAGATTGTCAGGTGTTCCTTGAGGGAGGCTCTTTATCCATCTGCACTGAAAAAGGCGGTGGTTAGACACCTTCTGAAAAAGCCATCGTTTGGCCCTGATACTCTAGTGAATTATAGGCCTCTCTCAAATCTTTCCTTTGTGGGGAATGTTGTTGAGGAGGTGGTGGTTGAGTGGTTCAGGTATCATTTGGAGCAGTATAACAACTGTGTGCCTCTCCAGTCAGTTTTTCAGCCTTGTCATAGCACAGAGACTGCGCTCATCAAGGTGACTGGTGATTTCCTCATGATGAGAGATTGAGGTCTATGTGCTGGCTGGCAGTATAGCCTAGAGGTTAAAGTAACAAGTTGTGAATAAGCGTGGTACATTCAGCAGACCTGGGTTTGATTCTCACAACCTCCACTTGCGTACTGTGTGACTGAGCAAGTCACTTAACTACCCCAGTGCTTCCAGGTCGCTTCTGAAAATGCCCTTTTGCCTAGTGGGCCTTACCCGGTTACCAAGGAATTAAAAAAAAAAAAAAAAATTCTATATTGGTTCCCTTGGATCTCTTGTCTGCATTTGACACAGTTGACCATGGGGTGTTATTGGATCACCTAAGGAATTATGTGGGGCTCACTGGCACAGTTTTGTGCTGGTTTTGGTCCTACACAATGGGAAGAATGCAGCAGGTGCTCCTAGGCAAGCACATCTTTAGGGCTTCTGTGCTGTCCTGTGGTTTTCCTCATGGCTCAGTCCTTGTCCCTGTATAGTTTTCTGTGTACATGCTGCTGCTGGGTGAGATCAGGTGGTATGATGTTGTTTCCCTGCTATACAGATGATACTCGACTGTATCTGTCTTGCACTCCTGGCAGGACTCAATCTGCCTTAGTGCGGTGGCAATGTTTTGCTGAGATCAACGACTGGATGGCCTCAAACTGGTTATGTCTTAACCCAGGGAAGACTGAGGCCATGACAGTCAAGCCAGGTCGGCGGGGCTCAGTGATGATAGGTGGTCTGGCAAAACTTCCTTCTCTGGGTGGACAATTACTCAGAGCTGTAGATGCCATAAAGAATCTTGGGGTCATTTTGGACTGCAAGCTGACACTAGAATTGCAAATGTCAACACTGGTCTGATCTGGCTTTCACCATCTTCATAACATTGGTAGGATTAAACCACATGTGGCGCCTGCTTATCTGGTGACAATTGTTCATGGTTTTTTTTCACTTCTAGTCTTGACCTTTGCAACACTTTATACTTAGTGTTTTATGTGACACTTGCAGCTGGTCTAGAAAGCTGCAGCCCAACTGATTGTGGCAGCTACCCGGGGATACCATATTAAGTTGGTTCTGCCTGTGCAGTGGCGCATCATCTTTATGGTGGGTGGGCAGAGAGGGACAGTGAAAAAGCAGGAATAATGAATGAATACTTCTGCTCAGTATTCACAAAAGAGGAGGAGGTGCCTAATCCAATTAACAGAAGCGCTCTGGATAGGGGGGTCGATTCCAGTCCTTTCACAGAAGAAAGGGTTCGGAAAGAACTCCTAAATCTGAAGGTGGACAGAGCAATGGGGCCTAACGGAATTCACCCCAGAATTCTAAAAGAATTAAAGGGAGTACTAGTGACACCACTGTCTACACTTTTTAACAAATCATGGGAGGATGGTGTGGTACCTGAGGACTGGAGAAAGGTGGATGTGATTCCCCTTCACAAAAGTGGGAGTAAGACAGAGGCAGGAAACTACAGACCTGTCAGTTTGACCTCTGTGGTAGGGAAAGTGATGGAATCACTTCTGAGGGAAAGAATTGTTGAGTACCTAGAAGCCAATGGGTCACAGGACCCAAGGCAGCATGGGTTCACAGTGGGAAGGTCATGTCAGATGGATCTAATTGATTTCTTTGACTGGGTGACCAAAGAAGTAGACCAGGGAGGGGCTGTGGACATGGCCTACCTAGACTTTAGCAAGGCATTTGACACAGTCTCACACAAAAGATTAATAATCAAATTAACCAGCCTGGGAATGGGTCCCAGGGTGGTAGCATGGGTAAAACATTGGCTGGACAACAGGACACAGAAGGTAATTGTAAATGGAGTCCACTCTGAAGAAAGAGGGGTTACTAGTGGGGTTCCACAGGGTTCAGTCCTTTTTAATATCTTTATAAGTGACATTGCAGAGGAACTGGAAGGAAAAGTATGCCTCTTTGCAGATGACACAAAGATCTGCAACAGGGTTGATGCACAAGGAGGCGTGGAAATGATGAGAAGAGACTTGGTAAGGTTGGAGGAATGGTCAGAAGTATGGCAGCTTGGATTCAATGCAAAGAAGTGCAAATAATGCACCTGGAAACAAAAACCAGGGAAGATTACACAGTTGGGGGAATAACAGCAACAAAATGGAAAGGGACGTGGGGTAATCATATCAGATGACCTTAAGGTTAGCAAGGAATGTGAGAAGGCAGTAGTGAGGGCTGGGGGGATACTAAGATGCATAGGGAGAGGCATCCCGAGGTTGGACCGGGGGGGGGGGGTTACGGTCTGTTTTAAGACCGAATTGGCACTCACTAGTGTTCCAGTAGAGGAGACAATCTCTTTTGAATGTGCTGTTGTGGCAGGTGTAGGCTATCAAATTGCTCTCATCTACCGTCCACCCGGTGATGGGAAGCAATTTCTTAAGGAAGTGGCAGACTTCATCGTCAACATGGCTTTTGAGTCTCCCAGGCTGATGGTCCTGGCTGATTTTTAATGCCTGGATCGACGACGAACTCTCGCAATTTGGACAACACTTCCTCCAGTTAATGGATTCACTGGGCCTAACACAGGTGGTTACCACTGCCACACATAAAGGTGGCCAATCTCTTGATTTGGTCTTCCTCCTGGGGATCGAGGCCTCTGACATGGGGGTGGAACCAGTCGGTTGGTCCGATCACTACACTGTAAGATTCAATTTTGGCACCCCACCTTGTAGGCTGACCCCTGTGGAAATGGTCAGGTACCGCCCTTTGCGGAATATTTCTTCCAATGGCCTTGCTGCGGTCCTTGACCTGTCAAAATTTCCTGTGCATTGCAGTGATCCAGAGACATTGGTGGTGGCTTATAATAATGCCATTACCTCTGCCCTGGATTCTGTTGCCCCAGTTCATGAGTGTCCTCTCTCACGTCGACCTAGGGCTCCATGGTTTGATGGAACCTTGAGGGAGTTGCGGCGTCTTGGATGCAGGTTAGAACGTTGTTGGCAGAAATCTGGCCTGGATGCCAACCCTCTTAGACTGTTAGAATTGATAATGTTCTATCAGTCAGAAATTTCTCTTAAGAAGGCATAGTTCCTGTCCGGGGAAATTTCTGCTGCTCAGAACCGACCAGCTCAGCTGTTCAGAACTGTGAACAGATTGTGCAACCCAACCTGTCTACAGTTCCGTAGAGTGTTTTCACAATTACAGTGTGATGAACTTGCTCGGTTCTTTGCTGATAAGGTGGCTGATATTAGGTCAGAGATCCACTCGACACATTCTATGCGGGTTGCTACTGGTCAGGAGTCAGTCACCACCCCTTCGTTTTCCTGGAGTACCTTCGACTACCCAGAAATTGTGGATGTTATGCGGATTGCCCAAGGGTTGCACCCTACCTGCTGTAGTTTAGATCCAGGTCCCACCTCCCTAATTTTGGGGTGTGGGGAATCTATTCTCCTGGTTCTAGCACAGATAGTCTGGTGCTCCCTTGACTCGGGTGAATATCCCTGCTCCTTGAAAGAGGCAGTGGTGACACCCTTGTTGAAGAAAGCTTCTTTGGACCCAGACTGTCTTGCCAGCTACAGGCCTATCTCGAACCTCCCCTTTGTGGGGAAGGTGATCGAGAAAGTAGTGGCGGCCCAGTTGGAGAACCACTTGACCATCCATAGCATCTATGAACCTCTCCAATCAGGTTTTTGAAAGAGGCATAGTACCAACACTGCGCTGGTTCGGGTGCTCAGTGATCTCCTGATGGCGAGAGACCAGAGAAAACAGTCCGTTTTGCTACTATTAGATCTGTCATCAGCATTTAACACCATTGACCATGGGGTTCTATTGGAGCACCTGAGATGTATTTGTGGGCTTTCTGGAACTGTTCTCAGATGGTTCACTTCATACCTCACAGGAAGAACTCAAAGGGTGGTTTCAGGGTTTTCTTCCCTCTGATCCCATCTCTCTGTTTGGTGGGGTTCCTCTGGGCTCTATATTGTCCCCCATGTTGTTTGCGGTGTACATGCTTCCCCTCAGATACATTGTGAGACGGTATGGGCTGAGGTTTCATTGTTATGCTGATGATACCCAGCTATACCTGTCCTTTGCGCCTGACCAGGAAGGAGCTGTCTTGGTATTTAACAGCTGCCTCAATGAAATCCAGGATCGGATGAGGTCCAGTTGGCTGAAGTTGAACTCTGGGAAGACAGAGGTGATGGTTTTGAATTCTGATCTCCGGATAGGGGGACCTGCGGCTGCTTCCCCATCTGGATTGTTTTTTGGGGATGTCGAGCTACAGGTCTCTGAACAGGTGTGAGACCTGGGGGTGAGATTAGATGCTGGGCTGACTTTTCGGTCCCAGGTGTCAGCGGTGGTTAAGTCATCTTTCTGCCATCTAAGAAACATCGCCAGGATCAACCACCTTGTTCCGTCCGGTGATCTGCCAACTCTAATCCATGCCTTTGTGACCTCGCGACTAGAGTATTCCATCTCGCTTTACTTTGGGCTTCCGGGGGTTGATATCCGCCGCTTGCAGCATGTGCAGAATTCCGCAGCACAGTTATTGTTGTGTACTGCTAGATCTTCTCACATTACACCAGTGCTGCGGGATCTGCACTGGCTCCCAGTACAGTGGCAGATCACCTTCAAAGTCTGATTACTGACTTTTAAAGCCCTGCACGATCTGGGCCCTGACTACCTAGAAGAACTTCTGATCCCTTACCACCCTGTGAGATCGCTCCGCTCAGCTGACGAGGGGTTGCTAGAGATTCCAAGGGTGACTTTAAAATCTGCTGGGGCCTGTGCTTTTATGTTTTCGGACCCGTCCCTTTGCAATTCTCTACCCCATCGGATTAAGGAGTGCACGACTATGGGGAGTTTTAAACAGGCTTTGAAATCTTTCCTTTGGGAAGAAGCCTTTGGTGGTAATGTTTTCTGATTTGATTTGTCTGGTTTTATGATGCTGATTTTTGTATTTATATCTTATTGTAATGCGCCTTGAAATTTGAAAGGCGCAAAATAAATAAAGTTTATTATTATTATCAATAGTAGAAAACAGGAAGTTGTTATCCCTCTCTACAAACAGTTGGTGAGACCCCATCTGGAGTACTGTGTGCAGTTCTGGAGACCCCATCTCCGCAAAGACATAGACAGAGTGGAGGCTGTCCAGAGGAGGGCAACCAAAATGGTGCAAGGTCTGCACCAGAAGACATACGAAGAAAGACTAAAGGAGCTTAATATGTATACCCTTGAGGAAAGAAGGGAGAGAGGGGACATGATAGAAACCTTCAAGTACCTCAAGGGAATCAACAAAGTCCAAGAGGGTAGCATCTTTCAGAAAAAGAGATGTGCAAGAACAAGGGGGCACAATTTGAAGATAGAGGGGGGATGGCTCAGAGGTAATGTGAGGAAGTATTTTTTCACGGAGAGGGTTGTGGATGCATGGAACAGCCTCCCTGAGGAGATCGTGGAGTCAAGAATAGTGGGGGAATTCAAGAATGCATGGGACAGACATAAGGCAGTCCTAGTGGGGGGTAGGAGGAAGTATGCTGTTGGTTAACTAGGATCTGCAGCTTATCTGTTAGGTAGGAAAATGGGCAGACTAGGTGGGCCAAGCGGTCCTTATCTGCTGTCAAATTCTGTGTTTCTATGTAACCATCTTACTTTATTGAGTAGCAGAATTGTTCAAGAATTGTGCCATTTACAAGCTTTACCAGGGCTTCACAGAATACAGTGGTGGGGGGTTGTATGTGTTTTCATGCCATTTTAAAAAAATTATAAACTGGCAACATTGACACATTATTTGCAATACAGGTGGGGAAAATGTGCTTCTGTCAGATAGTATACCTTATAAGGGGAAATAAATTATTCCTATTTTCAATATTGCAGGATTGTTTTTCGAGCAGCAGTTGCGTATCATGTTTAACTAAAATACAACCATATGCCGCAGAAGTACTACGTTTTGTTGGAGGTATAGGACTGTTCTTCAGTTTTACGGAGGTAAGTGAAAAGCAGTAGTATGAGAACACCTTTTTGAAGATATGGTCAGTAATGCCATCTTAGGTCTTACTGTAGCCAACAAGCCTTTGGAACTTGTTCTCCATATATGGTGCTATTTGAACAACTGTATTAAATGATAATGATTGTGGTCATTTTGTGTATTATGTAGTTCTGATAATCTAGATTCAGTTCGCTGTCAGCACTTTGGCAATGCTGTTGAGCGTTATTCAGTCACCAGATGTCTTTAACTCCTCCCTCCACCTGTGGGGTCATCCTCCAGCTCTGCCCCATCTTACATCAGATCTTCTTTTCTGCTGGAAGGGACAGGTCTTCTCCTTCACAGGTCTTGCTGGGTGAAAGGATTTTCAGTTTTTGATTGCCTTTTTCTGGCAAATTCTTTGATAATTTTCTTCAGTTTTCATCTAATATGTGCGCCTCAACATTTAACATTCAACACAGTATAATTCAGAAATTCGGGGTTTACATGCTACATTTTGTTTCGGCAGAAAATGTATGTTACTGATGACCATGACACGTATGTCTGCTGCCTGGAGGATGACCATGAGGTGGGAGAGTGTCCTTGCTGTCAAGCGATGCGTCCTTCTTCGATTGTTGAATGCAGGGCATGTTTCCTCCTTAGTAGACCTCAACTACAAAATGCCTTAGTAGCTGCTGGGTCAGCAATCCCATTACAGTCCATAGAGGAAGAGGCAGTGGTGGTGGCCTCGTCGATCCTGGCCTTGATAGTGGCAGGGTCAGCCATGGAGTGTACTCCATTCCAGGAACTTTTTTTGCCAATGCAGACTTTCAGAGAAAGTCCACCCTTTACCCCCCCAAAAAAGCATCACAAATGGGCCATTGCTATCAGTTGTGAAGTTAGAATGTCCCAACTCTTCTCTGACTTTCAGCTCCCCTGACTGGTCAACTTTAGTCAAGCTAGTGTTGATTGAGGGGGTTGGTCAGTGCTCCAGTGGTGCCTGTGATGAAGCTTTTGACTCTGTGGGCTGTGGTCAACAATCCAGTGGAGGCAGTTCTTGACCAGATTTACCAGGAGTTGTGAAAGAACAAGGTTTCATCACTCTCCAAAACCCCGGTGTCACAGGGGCCCTTTACAGTTAAGTGGTCTGGTCAGACCACACTACTGGTCAACTCAAACCCCGTTCAGCCGTCACAAGTTGTTCCTTAGGTTTAGACCACACTGCCACCTCTGTTAATAAAGGTGCCTCAACAGATGGTGTACACTGCTCTACCACAATCGGGCTCCCATTGATCTTACAACCATCACTCAAGATTGAAGTCCCAGTTGAGGTTTTGATCCCATTCCCGTCAATGTCACGGCTATAGGCACTTGTCTAGCTTGTTGTCTTAGGACAGTCATTGTAGGTGTTAACTGCATCATAAGAACGATGACTTCTTGTGGCAGAAATGGTCCCTTGTGGGCCGATGCCTGAGTGTGTTAAAGGCTGCTTCGATCCCTTCTTGGTTACCCATGCCAACGCAGCCTATGGGCAGCTTCCAGTGGTTTTGCCTTTGGTGGTTCCTATTCTGTAGCTGATCTTTATGCAGCTACCTCCTCTGCAACCATGGGATGGTGCTCCGATCAAAATCTATAAACCAGAATCCAACTTACCCAAAATCTTGGTGGTGGTGGTCACCATGGTCCATGGATAATAAAAGGCCGGTCCGTACCCCTGATAGTCAGCCTTAGACCTTATTCGGGGGTCCTGACAACGGAAGTCTCATTCATTGGCTCCTCCCAGTGTTGGATAGAAGTTGATATGACCGACAGTGAGTTCACCTCTGGGGTTTCGACTTTCTTTGCTGCTCTTCTGAAGCCTATGTCTGCCTCTCTGAACATCCTTTTAAATGAATTCCAGAAGAGAGACCTACCCACTGATGAACATCCTGGAGCAGGATACCTCACCAGGGGTGGCGTTCCCAGTGGCTGATGCAGTCCAGGGCTCAGCACTCAGGATCTGACAGCACTGTATGTCTTACCAGGTCTTTATCATTGCATAGACCACAAGTATGCATTCCCTACTGGAGAGGGCTCTCCCTGTTTTCAGAACATCTCTCGCTGGAGGTGATCATGGTGGACTCCATCTTTCTCAAAATGGAAGTGCAGAGAGGAGAATGGACATGCTGCAGGAAAAGGAGTCTATGAAGTGATTAATGACAACTGAAGTGGATCAGGGAGGAGTGGTGGATATCGCCTACCTTGATTTCAGAAAGGCCTTCGACACCGTATCGCACAGAAGACTGGTGAACAAGCTAGGTAGCCTGGGAGTGGGCCACAAAGTGGAAAACTGAGTTGGAAACAGGTTGAGGGACAGGAAGCAGAGGATGTAGTAAATGGGATCAGATCCAAGGACAGGAGCATGACCAGTGGGGTGCCTCAAGGATCAGTCCTGGGACCAGTCCTTTTTAATGTCTTCATCGGTAATATTACTGAAGGACTAGAGGGGAAGGTTTGCCTACTTGCAGATGAATCCAAGATCTGCAACAGAGTAGACACTCTGGAGGGGGTCAGAAGAATGAGGTGGGAACTAGGAAAGCTGTAAAAATGGTCCAAAGTATGGCAATTAAAATTTAATACCAAGAAGTGCAAAATGAAGCACCTAGGGTGAAGAAACCCTGCAGAGATCTACAGAATGGGGGGTGGGGGTGGGGGAAGTGCTGATAGTCACCAGGGAAGCAAAGGATTTGGGGATAATGATCTCATATGACTGAAAGGTGGCCAAACAGTGCAACAAGGCTGTGGTAAGGATTAGTGGGATGTTAAGATGCATAGGAAGGGGTATCGCAAGCAGAAGAAGGGACGTGGTGATGCCTTTATACAAAACACTGATGAGGCCTTATCTAGAATACACTGTTCAGTCCTGGAGGCGCATCTTCGCAAGGACATAGACAGAGTGGAGGCGGTCCAGAGAAGGGTGACCAAGATGGTGCGGGGCTTGCATCAGAAAACATACAGTGACAGATTAAAATACTTCAGTGTGTATATACATGAAGAGAGGAGGGAATGAGGAGATATGATGGAGATCTGCAGGTATCGTGTGGGCTTGAACAAAATGCAGGTGGGTGATATCTTTCAGTACAAGAGTTGTACAAGGATGAAGAGGCACGATATGAGATTAGAGGGGGGTCAGGATAAGGGGAAATGTGAGAACGTTTTCTTCACGGAAGGTGTGGTAGATGCTTGGAATAGTCTGCCCCAGGAGGTGGTGGGTGCTAACACAGTGGGGGGGATTCAAGCATGCATGGGATAGACATAAAGAAACCCTAGATATGGGAAAGAGAGGCAAAAGTCAATGACTAAGTAGGGTCCCTGGCCACTGATGCAGGCAGGTAATATGGGCAGAATAGGTGGCCTAGCAGTCTTTATCTGTCATCAACTGCTATGTTACTATGAAGCAGGACTTCCTTCGGCAACCTTTCTAGCGATTCTTCAGGGGAGCTATGTGGCCCTGATGGTCCATTTCAGACAAGAGCTCTTTGACAGCTTCACTGGTGTGATTCCTCTGCTCCCAGCTGATAGCAAAGCTGAGGTCCAGGTTCTTCCAGACCTGGGATATTTGCTGCACAAGCATCAGCTGCAGACAGCTCTGGCTCTCACAATTTAAGCCACACAGTGGCCACTTTGTCCGTTTACAGGAGAGCTTGGCTTCATCTCTTGTCTTATATTTCTGAGACCCACGCAGATTGGTTGATCTGCCCTTTTTTTGCGCCATCTTCTTGGGACCTGGGGTGGAAGATCAACACACTTGTATAGAAAAGTCTAGTACCACCCAGGATTCAATGGCCTTCTCCTAACAGGCTAAGAAGCCACCTAAGCCCCAGCACGGCTCCTTTCAGAAGGCCTTTCATGATTCCACCTTCAACCTTAGAAACAACAGAGGCAGTAGTATCAGCAGTACCATCCAGCAAAGTCAAACAAGTGTGGTGGTCAGAGACAGAAGGTGGGGGCAGTGGTACATCTGGAGGCCAGTCCTCCAGTACCCCTGCAGAAAGCAGGGTGATGGATTTCCACTAACCATTTCCCTCCCAAACAGTCTCTGCTTCAGCTCCCATTTGGAGGCTGGCTTTCCCACTTACTTACAGTGGTATGTAGGTACACTGGACAAGCTGGTTCTGGAAGTGGTGAGTTTGGTCTGTCTCTGGAGTTTGCAACTCTCTCCCTTTACTGGCCCCATGCACCAAGTGAGTCCACAGTGCCTGAGGACACCCTGGCAGAACTGCGGAACATTATCACTCAGTTCCTTGAGTGCGGTGCTGATGAGACTATACCAGGTGCCTCGACCTTGCACAGATTTGTGTCTCGGTACTTTTTAGTACCAAACTGAATGAGGGGCTGGTGCTCCATTCTAGACCTGCATGTGCTGATTAACTTCATCAAAAGGAAAAGTTTCATGTGGTCGCTCAGTCAGTGGACCTCATTTCACATCCTCATCCACTGGTCTCATGTGCAGTACCTCCGACTCTGGAAGCAAGGGGTGCTCTAACAATTTAAGGTGATACATTTCAGCTGGTCCTCAGCATGCAGGGTGTTCACTAAATGCCTATCATCAGGCAGCCTAACTGGTGCAGAGGTACCAAGGTCTTCCCATACCTGTATGAAGCAGCTCCAGGGAGGCCATGGAGCAATCCAGAGATCTGGCTCTCCAGACTTTCCAAGATTTGAGCCTCCTGGTCAATCCAGCAGAGTCAGAACTGGTTCCAAAGCAGGTGATCTCGTTCATTGGAACAGAACTGACCTCCATCTGAGCCAGGGCTCTCTTACCTGCAGACAGGGGAAAGGATCTTGCCTCCAATGTCCAATCTTTTGGGTTGGGCAGTTGCACCTAGCCTAGAAATTCCTCCAAATTTGGGGCTTATGGCAGCCTCGAGCAGCGTGGTAGGCTGGGCATGATGGCATATGTGTCCCCTCTAGTTGGAGCTGGGGTATCCATAATTTCAACACCACATCTACCTTAACCCTCTGGTTTGGATGGCACAGCCCATGCAAGACTCTCTTAAATGGTGGCTGTGCCCCCCAAAACTTCTGGATGTAATTCCCTTTGTCCGCCCTGAGCTGACTCTCACCTTAACGGCGCATGCATCTCTGCTGGTGTGGGAGATCATATGTCAGACCACAGGGCTCATGGGTTCTGGTTGCCATGTGAGGCCTGCTATCACATGAAGCTGTTGGAGCTCCAGGCAGTGCAGTTGGCGCTGATGGAATTTGCTTTGCTGATTCAGGGTCAGGTGGTGCTGTCCACAGCAACAACATGACCACCATGTTCTGTTTGTAAAAGTAGGGTTGAATGGCTTCCTTTCCAGTGTGTCAGAAAGCACTCCAGGCAGGTCTCCTTGCAGTCCACATGGGAGGGGAGGATAACAAGCTGGCCAACTTTCTCAGCAGAGTTGGTGGGATGTTATATGGGTGATCTGTGCACTAGGATGTAGGCACACAGCTGATCACCCGATGTGGCACTGCTGTTTTTAACCTATTTACCTCTTAGAAGATCAGAAAGCTGAGGCTCATCTGTGCCCTCCCCTTCAGGCTGGAATGCTGAAAGGATGCCTTCTGATGGCTTTTGACCTTGAGCCATATGTACTCCTTTTTTTTTTTCTGTCTCTTGAGCCATAAGGCAGTGCTCAAAGTGTGCAAGAACAGGGAATTGGGATCCGGACTGGTCTGGACAGTTCTGATACCAGGATCTCCTTAGCAGCAGGTCCCCGTGGCAGCTTCCTCTCTGCCAGGACCTGCTGACAAGACAAGGAGGAACAAACAGTCTGACACCCAAAACTTCAGTCTTTGCATCCATCAGCCTGGTTCCTGAGAGGCTATAGTTCCTCCAGGCTTTGAACCTTTCAGAAGACATTTTCCATGTATTGGAAACATTCCATATGGAGATGGCCCATAAGATATACTCATTCAAGTGAGTGAGGTTTTCATGTTGGTGTGTAGATTAGGAGGCTGATCCCTTCACCATGTGGCACACACCTCTGGTTTCTGTCTCAGGGTTACGAACCACATCCTTTAAAAGGACACTGTCAACTGCCCTTAGGCCTCAAATTGTCCGAGTTTCAAAAATGCATTTTATGATTGCATGATGAAGGTGGTAGTTGGATTCTGATTCCTTTTTTCTTTCTAAATGTGAAAAACAGACTGCCCACCATGTTGGTGTTACCTTACCACATTAAAACACGTGTGTTTACATTTCTCGATCAGCTTCCACTGCCTCTGCCCTGGACTTGGGAACACATCACATAGTGTAGACACTCATGATACATTAGGAAGAGAGGAGACTATTTGTTCAAGTTCAAGTTTATTTCACCAGGAAAACTCCATTAAGCAAGCTCATTTACAAAGAGGTCCCATGCGGACAATTTGCTTAAAAATACAATGTAAATATATAATGAAAAGAGATGATGAAATTAAAAAGCGAAGTGCAATAGTTACAGAAAGTACAGAATGACAGTCAACAGCACATAATGTGATAATAATGCTAAACAAAGTAACTCATAGTAATGATATAGTCTAAGCTGGTAATTGAGAGCACAGAGGCAATTTGGGCCAGGAAGATGGAACGTAGAAGGAAGGAGAAGAGGGCATGCATACAGGGAGAGATTTGAGGAAGCAATAGGGAAGAGTTACATGAAAGGATCAGAGGGAGGATGAGAAGGACAGCAAGTGTACTTGGCAACAAGGCTTTTAAATGCATTTAAGGGGACTGGGTTGGCTAATTTGAGGGATTATTGCAGTTCGGCATCATGACATGACATTGTAGCTTTTACATCATGAGTGGCTGCACTGTTTGGTGGTGTTCCTAATGTTCAGGGAGTATGTAGTAGGAGTAGATCAAGGATTTGAAACAAAACAAGTTTGGGTTTAATTGCACCATAAAATATGCATTTTGGTTCCACTAACAAAGCAATCAGAGAAAACAACCAGCAATATCAACAGATTTTAGAAAAGGTGAACACTCACAAAATGTGAATTTTCAACTAGAAATAATATGATGCAAAAAGGGCTTACAGTGTCCTTTAAGTGGCACCTGCACACCATCTCTGCATACCAGATGTGGGCTTGTATGCCAGCAGTGTCACGGGGATAGTGGTTGGGTGCTTTTTCAGAGGACTGGACTACCTTTCCCTTCAGATGCGAGAGCCTCCGCCATTGTGGGACCTGCTGTTAGTGCTTGCAAAACTAATGGATAAACCATTCAAGCCCATGAACAAGTGTGAGATGTCACACTTACAATGGAAATCTGCATTTTTGGGGCACTGTCACCTCAGAAAGACAGATGATTGCACTCCAGGCATTCTCAGTGGAGTCTGCATATCTTGTTTTCCACAAGGACATGGTCATCCTTTGCACCCCAACATGAAGTTATGCCAAAGGTAGTCCTAGAGTTTAGCCTCAAACTGGTGTTATATCTATCTGATGCGAGCCTGTGCTTCATACTCTAAGCATATGTGCCAGGAGCTCTTCTAATACAGGGATTGCACGGCTGGCATGTGAGGAGAGGCTCAACAGCTGTTTGTGACTTACCCTGAAGCTGCTCTGGGCAGACTGTCAGTGAAACTAATGACTGGAGATGGATAACCTCTTGCATTGATCTGTACTACAAGTTGGCTGGCAGAAAGCCACCGAGATGGTTAAAGGCTCATTTCACAAAGCATAACTGCTGACTGTGTTACTGCTGACTCTATTGCTGCTGCCAAGCAGATCCAGATCGAGATCTTCAATGCTGCTACCTGGGCCAGTGTGCATACATTCATATCCCAGTACCACATCAAAATGCTGTATTTTGGACATAGGCCTCTAGTTTCTCTTCACCAAATAGTTGAGTTGTGCACCTTGCTCCTTTGTCCCAGAGGACTGCTAGGAGTCTGCCCAGGTGTTGATGTTGAACTGAATAGAGGTTGCTTACCTTTAGCCATAGTTCTGCTACTCTTCTTCAGGTTACATCCACACTATCTCCTGATCTCCCCTAGTAAGAGTAGCTTGGATTCCTGCTGTCAGCTTGAAAGTTCTGATGTAAGCTGGAGCAGAGCTGGAGAACGATACTATAGTTGATGGAAGGAACCAAGCTTAAAAGACGTCCGGTGACTGAGCAGTGTCCAGTGGAACTGCCCAAGTGCGGATGTGAACTGAATATTAATAGCAGAATCATGGTTTCAGGTAAGGAACCTCTATTTTTTTTGTTGTTTTGTAAGGATTTTCTGTGGGTATTGTGGTCCTGTGTATATGTTTATAAAATAGGCAATTTTCTGCATCCTAATTGGTGAAGATTATGAAGCCATGATTTACCTGTTCTTATTGTTCAGCACCTTGGCAATTTGAATATGAATAGCAGAATCATGGTTTCATGTTAGGAACCTCTATTTTTTTTTTGTTTTGTAAGGATTTTCTGTGGGTGTTGTGGTCCTGTGTATATGTTTATAAAATAGGCAATTTTCTGCATCCTAATTAAAGATTATGAAGCCATATTTTACCTGTTCTTATTGTTCAGCGCCTTGACAATTTGAAAGGCACTGTATAAATAAAGATTATTGTATGTTTTAGGAATAATTACCTGTGTCGTCACACTTCTTCTGTCAACTATGACACAGTGTACTGAGATATCACTTGCTAAAAAAAAAAAAAAATTCTTCCTGACATCATGGTGCAATATAAAAACATAGCTCCTTTCACTTACCTTTACTTGACAAAAAAAAAAAACATTGATTCTTTCTTACACCCACCCACCAACCCCTTACCAGCACAAGGAATTATACAGAATTAATTTTAAATCTCTACACCAGCCTTTTTTTTTCTTGGCTATCAAAAAGACCTCACAGCTCAGGCATCAGTTTCTTCCTTTGTCGCCCACTGATGTGCATAACAAGTCCTAACAAGGCTATCGCTCATGCCATAACACAAAGCCAGCTGCTTCAGCATCCTTCCAGTTAAATCCCACTCCATTCTATGTGAGTAGTTAGGCCCACTAAACTACAGGTTTCATCAGTTAAATGCTTCTTCCTTGCAGGGGACAAAAGGTTTCCCTCAGACTGTCTGCATTAAGCATTTGAATTCAGCTCCCTTGAAGGGGGAGACGACACAAGTGTTAGTCTGGCGCTTTTCAGTGTATCAGTTCCACTTCCTCCATGGGGAGCAGACAGATCCACCAGATTGGCAGTTTGAAATATTTGAGTCCTGCTCCCACTGAGGAGATGGGACATATCCAACTGACCAGTGGTTTCAAATAGTTGTTACTTTCCTGCACAGTAGCAAAAATGCCCAATTGACAGTCTGTTTTCAGTATTTAAGTCTCACTCTCTAAGAACAGAAGATAGGCTCACCAGTTTGTCCATTTTTGAAAAATTAATTCTGCTCCCCTGGAGAACACAGACCAGCCAAGCGTCTTTTTTTTTTTTTTTTTAACACAAATCTCCGTCAGTGCAGCAAAGGAGGTCATTTGGGAGGTTGAAGGCCCTATCCAAACCCAGAGTACCCTCTGGTGGATTAGTCAGTATCGGGCTAAGAAGGGGCTACTTTTTTAATTTTAGAATAATTAAAAAAAAAAAATGCTTTTCAATTTTTTTTTTACCCATTATGTAAGCATGTTAAAACACTCCATGGTGTTGGTTCCTGTCTGTGAATTACACTTCCAAGGGGTCAAAGGCTCTCAATGCAATCACCTTCTGCCTTACAAGATACCTGTGCAAGGCTCACTCATAGCTACTATAACACCCTCTTGTGCTTATTGCTTATATTTTGTTGAAATTTCTGTAACTAAACTGAACAAGGCAGGTTTCTGAGGTATTTGATCTGATTAAAAGAACAACAGTGACGAGTTTCTTTGTAATGGATCCTGTCGGGCATTTCCTGAGTTGACCCTTTGCCTAGAAATACATTCTCTCTTCTGTGTCTGCTCTTGATGGTCTGAAACAGCTGAGGTAACTCCTTCCTTAATCGTGCAGATGGAGATCTCTGAAGAGCCTTTTGTACTGCCCATTTCCCAGGATACTTCAGTTGTACTGTCTCCTAGCCAAGGAAAGGCATTCTGCAACTCCTGCAGGATTTATACTTTGTTGCTTTGTATGTTACATTTATTTATATAGTTAGGATTGAGCTTCCAGGTTCATCGATTTCCGGGTTCACTTCCTCCAGCTAAGATGCAGAGCACTGGTGCCTCTCTGTCTCTTGGGTCTGTCAAGGTAACTCCTCTCTGTCCAGCCTTTTTTTTGGGGGGGGGGCTCATAATAAATCACAATCACTCTGCCGGTGCCTGGACCAGTTGGTAGTGGGTACAGACCATGCAGCAGTCTCAGTCCTGAGGTTATGAGTCATTCAATTTGTATGTTATCTGAAGGATTGTGCCTAGAGGCTGGAATACCATACCTCGGGGGAAGTGGCACGAATATACCCTTCAGCCAGTTCTCTCTTGATGACACTTTGGAATAAGCTACTGGCATGCCACTTGGATAGACATATGAGTTTATGGACTCCTCTCTGTCATCAACTTAAACAATTGTGGGAGAAATCTGATTTGTCACGTACAGTCCTGCAAACAATACACCAGGCTCACATAGAGGTGGCTTACAGCTAGGGTGAACATTGCCTTGCTCTAAGGAAGTAAGCGCATGGTTATTCTAGTTTGCAATTCCTTTCACGGGTCATTTGTCCTGTAGTAGGACCCAGCGCCGGACATTTCTTAACCAGTGGCTTGGTGCATTCTGTTGTCTAGAGTTAAGTAGTTAGATGGTTTGGACTTGTGTCTTTGTCTCTGGTATTGTCACCTTTCCCATGGATGAGAGTGCCAAATTCACTCTCTGTGAGGAGGCTGTTGGCTAACTAGGTTTCCTATCTACAGGTCACATGTTGACTGATCTCAGGGGTCACCCTTAAAGTTTACACACTATAGTTAAGTGGGATAGTGTTGGAAATAATCCGCTGGTCCACCACACCTTTCCTCTTGCTCACTGCTTTTCCATTCTCACTCCATGGAGTAGTTCAGCTGTAGTGACACAGTCCTTTCTTCTGGTTGGGTTCTCGGGGTGTATGTGTGTGTGTGTGTGTGTGTGTGTGTGTGTGTGTGTGTGTGTGTGTGTGTGTGTGTGTGTGTGTGTGTGTGTGTGTGTATGTGCTTTCCTGGTTTTCTTGCCCACAGCAGATATTGCTTGTGTCATTTGGAAATCACACAAGGAGTCATTATAGTGGTCTTCAGTTTCTCTCTGAGTGCTATTATCCAGATACAAATCAGCAAAATTCCTTTCCAGTTACTACTTCAGGGACCTAAGCTGCTCTTCTCTGCCTCTGGAGATCTAGTGGTTTGGCTTTGGTTCCCCTGTTCTATCTGGTGTCCAATAATTACAGGGCTGCTCCCCAGCTTCTTCATGCTTGGAGTGATGCAAGTGTTGTATGCCTCCCACTGAGACAGTGCTCCCTTGCATTTTGACCTGCAGGCCAGTTGCTTTTTGTAAGGTAATCCAGGAAAGCCTGCCCTTCTTCCTTCATGCCTAGCTTGGGTCGATCAGCCATCTTCAGTCCATCTTGGCAATTGTTGCCTTTCCATCCCATAACATAAATAAGGTGTGTAGCACGGGGTTGTTTCAAGTCCTCTTATTCTCATACATCCATAGTCTGACTCTTAAAGAGACCTACCAAGTAAACTACATTTGCAGTTGCACCTGCATGATCGGTGCCTTACCCCTTCCATATGTTCTTGGTGTTGCAGTTTCCAAAATTCATTTAACAGCCTTTAAATAATTTCACTCGTAAAATTACCCCAACCGGGTCTCTCCTACTTCCTATTTTTTTTTTTTTTTTATCTACTGATGCTCCATCACAGAGCACAATTCGACATGCCTTGAGAGAGAGAGTGGGAGACCGAGCTCCATTTTAGTATGGGGTACCTTTTGGGTAATGTTTCTATATTGTATGGGCAGTTGATGAAGCGTGGGCGCGATTGAGCTAACACTAGTTGACTGCTGCCCATGGTTCATCCCAACTGCATATGGCAATATGAAACACTTAAAGGTACCTCTCACTAATGAACTCCGTCTACACTCCTCTCAAGGCCACATCATAACTTTGTTGTGCATGGGGCGGGAGTCTCAGCTAGCTAAAAAATATGGGAAATAGGAGATATGCACCCAGTGGGGGTAATTTTATGAGTGAAATTGTTTAAAAGCTATTAAATGAATTTTAGAAATAGCAACACCAGGAACATATGGAAGGGGTAAGGCACCAATAAGGCAGGTGCAACTGCTGAGACTGGTAAGTCTGTAAGTCTTCTGTAGCTCCAAATGCCCCTTTGGGGTGGAGGTCATAACTGGCAATCCTCTTATTGGGTTTCCCTTTGATTCCTCCATTCTAAAAAGGTGCATGTCCATGCTTGAGATATGCACAAAGTTCCCAATGCTCAGGTCAGTGAACCTTTCCCTTCCACTATCACATAGAAACATAGAATGAATGTTCCAGGCAGAAAAAGACTCTTGGGCCACAGAATCTTCTTCAGGGATAGCTCTTTCATCAGATTACACTGATGGAACTTACAGCCATCAGGCACTAGGACCATACGGAAACTTTTCTGTAGCAGTCTAGTAGGTGCCGCCGACGTCATGCGTTGATGTCCCTATATGTGTAAGCGTTGACAGCCTTGCTCCCTCCTCAGTTCTTTCCCGCCATCGATCATACTCATACAGACTCTATGGAAGCTTCATCGTTCAGTTGACTGCCAAATTTCTTTTATTTTTCTTTTGTGAGTGGAGTCACTTTATTTTAAGGTAATTAAGTTTTTTTTGTTTGTTGAAAATGAAGGATTCCTCCAACCTTTTCCATTACTGCCACTGTGGAAAGAAGATTTATTCCAAAGACGCGCACAATGTCTGCGTTTGCTGTCTCTGGCCAACCCACTACATCCTTGCCTGTGAGCTCTGTTGGAAGTTCAACCTTGCTAACTGGCGGCATCACCAGAAAGCACTGTGGTCTTTTGTCCTGGAGCAGCAAGTCACCAGGATGTAGCAGATGCCTTCAGGGAATACTCCTTCCCAGTCGTTGGCTCAGTCTTCGAGCTCTCAGGGTTCCAAGGCCCGGAACAAGTCTTTGGGGAAACACCCTTATAGGGACAGGGAATGTAGTAAAACCCATTTCACCAGGAGGTGCCCCTGGTCCCCGATAGCACCAGCTTCTTCTTCTGGGATAGCACCATTGACCGCTTCAGCACAGACTCCTCCTGTGGCTGTGGCCTTGGCTCTCCCAAGGCTGCCTCCGTCAGTGAGTTTCACCAGCCTGCTTATGGCGAGTGAGGGGCTGTCTACCTTAGACTCACCCAGGTCCCTGATGCTAGCTGTGCTGCTGTAACCTCCACTCCCGGCAAAGTCCACTGGCGCTGGGCTCCACCATCTCTGCTTCTGTAAATTGTGCACCAGCGACACAGTGGTCTCCCCCCACCACCCCCCCCCATCGCCAATGGTATCCACAGTGTTACCTTTGCCTACTGTCGATCTAAACGTGGTGCTGTCCTGTATCCAGCAGCTCATTCCTTGGCCTGGGCCGTCGCCGCTGCTGGGGGATGCTGCCTCTGTGTCAACACCACTTGGGCCCCAGCGCCTTCCCAGACATCATCAGCATCCTTGACCAGGTCAATATCAAAGAGGAGTATCGCCCAGATCTTCTTCTCTTCTATGATGAGGACGAGGAAGATACTGAGGCTGATTCTTCAGACAGGTCCACTGTCTCCTTCAGGAGAAAGGGCTCTTCTAAGCAGACTGAGATCCCCCCTCCTGAGGACCCTTCCTTCTTCCGTCTCATGAAGCAACTCCAGGCCACCATGGGGTTCCAGACTGAGGAGGAGGATATCACCAGAAGGAACCTGGTGGATTTCTAGGAGATTTCTGAGTCTCCACCTAAGGTCATCCATCCCTTGCTGCCAGCACTGGATGATGCTGCCACTGCGTCCCGGCACAGGCCTTACATGGTCCTGGCCATGCCCAGGAAGGCTGATAAACTTTATCAAGCCCCCCTTGGGGAAGCCCTTTTATGCTTGGACCCATTAAAACTTCTCTTAGAAACCATCTCCAATCCTCAAACCACTGTGACCGTCCCTGAACTAGCCACCACCCCCTTCCTGACTAAGGCCTATTTGGCTGGCTTCTTCCACCCCCTATCTGTCCCTAACCTAAGTCCCCCTGGCTTAGCTCTATATCTGAGTACTCATATGTACTGATTGAATGTACTGATTATTCCTAGTATCTAACTACTAGCCTTATAGTGGTCCTTGTAACAACCGGACTGTATCCTGCTGAACAACTATGTAATTGTGTGTCTATTTTGTATGTAATTTCTGTGACGTGGAACCTTTGTAAAGGAGTCTCTGACTCAAAGGTGCTTTCGAAACCTCTATAAAATAAAATAAATGCTGCCCAAACAGAAACCGACTCGGTGGTGATCAATCCTGGAGGCTCTGGGTGCCATACAGTAAAAGCACACTATCAGTTCAATAATTTAATATAAATAGAACAGTAAAAATAGCAGCATAAATAGATATAATTAGTGAACATATATATTAAAACTGAAACTCAGAAAAAGAAGAGCAGGGCTCCAAGGGAGAACTAATACATAAGGTCCAAGAAGGCCTGATTAAACTGGAAGGCATTGAGGCGGGCCTTAAAAATCTCAACCGAAAGAGCCCTCTTGAATAGATGGAGGAAGCAAATTCCACAGGACAGGGCTGGCAACACTAAATGCTCTGTCGCCGGCAGTTTTAAGCCTTGTCCTGAGAATCACCAGGAGGCCCCTAGAGAAGGACCGGAGGAAGTGGACAAAGACAGCAGGTGTAAGAGGGTTCGACAGTTTGCCAGGACCCAGCCCGTGTAGGGCCTTAAAGGTGAGCAAGACCACCTTAAAGAGGATCCTCCACCTCATTGGCAGCCAGTGTAGATCATGCAGAACTGGGGTAATATGACAGAATTTAGGCTGCCCAGTAGCAGCCTAGTGGCCACATTCTACACTAACTGCAGCGGCAGAGGTTGCCCCGAGATAGAGCGAATTACAGTAATCAAATCTGGATGCCACAAAGGCATGTACTAAGGTGGGAGGGCCACAGATAGAACTAGGACTTAACCCTGGCGATATTCCTAAGATGGTAAAAGCTGGTCCAGACAACGGATGACACGTGCCCTCCAGTCTGCAGCTGACATCAGTAAACATCTCTTGAGGGCCATTCATGATATGTCTGATGCCACTGCCAGTGGCATTTGCCTTAGAAGGCATTCCTGGTTGAGGGTCTCTGGCTTTGCTGCTGATGTCCAGCAGATCTAAAATGCTCCTTCCGGAGGTTTTAAGCATTTGGCCCAGATGTGCAGGATATCATTTAATGTTTTAAATGATTGTATTAATTTTGTATGTTGGTATTGTATTGTACTGTAATAAACGTTATGGTGATTGTATGGAAACATGTATAAGTGCTCCAGGGATCTCATTGTAAATGAGCTCTGCTTAGTTGAGTTAATTTGCTTTCATTAATTATAAATAAAAGTATATTACTACTACATTATTAATGACCTACAGGCCTCTGGTAAGGCTGTTAGGTCCATCCATTCTCTCTTTCATACCCAACCCAGGAGCAGACCGAGACCTTCCTTTCATAAGGTCTCCCGTAAGGGTGGGTCAGTAGCCAAGCCCCAGAGTAAGCAAGTTCAGGGCAGGATCCACCTTGCCTACCCCTTCCTCCACCACTGGTGTCCCTGCCAAAAGCCCCAGAGGTGGTACTGCGGCCCCAGCCGCTGCCTCTACCTTAGCATGACTCCTTGCCCCCCCTTCCTCCCGTCCCAAGTCAGGAGATGGTGGTGGTGGTGGTGGTAGGAGGTCATTTCTCCCTCTATTTAGACCAATGGAGGGCCCTAACTACAAATGCTTGGGTCCTGCAGCTGATAGAACGGGGCCATGCTCTAGAACTTCTAGAATGACCAACGGATTTTCCGCCTGTTCCTTCCATTTATCCTCCAGACCACATTCTGGTGCTCCAGGAGGAGGTACTTAACCTTGCTACTCAGGCAGGCTATGGAACTGGTACCCAGACAGCAAAAGAACAAGGGGTTTGACTCCCAGTTTGTCCTAGTCCCCACGCGAACAGGGGTCCAAATGCCTATTCTAGACCTCAAGGAACTAAACTGCCACATCCAGTACAAGAAGTTCTGGATGGTCACCTTGCAGGGCCTGCTGCCTCTGCTCAAGCAGGGAGATGGGTTATGCTCCCTGTACATGCAGGATGCATATCTCCAGATCAAGGTTTGCTCCCCCCACAGGTGGTATCTAAGGTTCTTGTTTCAGGTGGAACATTACCAGTTCAGGGTATTGCCCTTTGGCTTATCCTTTGTGCCACGGATCTTTACCAAGTGCTTAGTAACAGTAATAGTGGCTCTCAGACGCGAAGGCCTGTATGTGTTCCCTTATCTGGAGGATTGGTTGCTGAAGGCCCAGTCCAGGGATCTTCTGCTGTTGACTCTGGAACACACCAGGCAGTTATTCCAGACTTTGGTGATTACAGTCAGCCTGCCCAAGTCTGCCCTGACCCCATGTCAATGGTTGCATTATATAGGGGCGGTTCTGGATTCAGCCCAGGCCAAGGCCTTCCTTCCATAGAACAGAATGCTTAATAACTCTGGCCCAGTTGGTTAACCAAAGCTTTAGCGTTACAGCCAGGACATTCCTGTGGGTGTTGGGCTGAGCTTGATGGCCACAGCTATAGTCAGTGTGCCCTTGGCAAGGCTACAGTGCAGATTCCCCGATGAACTTGAGTCCAGTGGGCTCAACATTCCAACGGAATAGAACAGCAGGATCATACTTTGAGAGAGTTCCTGTAATGTTCACAGATAGGACTGCACCAAGCGAAGGCCCGTGGCGTCCGTGACAGGACATCAATGAGGACAGTATAGGGGTGGTCTCACGCATGCCCTCCAGTTCTTTCCCACCATCGACCTGTATACGTCAGACCTCGCGGTGAACTCGGTTACAGTCGACCGCCATTTTATAAGTATTTTGTGTTCTTTTTTCTTGTCTCGTTCTGAAGTTTAGTGCATGTCTTCATGTAAAACCAAGAAGTGCTCACAGTGCGGCGCTCAGATTCCGCATAGGGACGATCACTCCTGCTGCATCCTCTGCTTAAGCCCAAAACACCAAGTTGATGACTGCGACATCTGCCAGTTCTTCAACCAGGCCACGCACATCAGGCACCAGAAAGCTCTCAATGCCAGTCTTTTGAAAAAACGCCTTGCATCGATGGAAAAGAAGCTTCAGGAACTGCGGGAACATTCATCTTCACCCACCTCTGAGTGCAAGAAAAAGAAGAAGTACCGGGACTGGTCCCCCTCTACCCAGCATCGCCAGGCAGCCAGTGCTACTTCAGGTGGGGCGTCCACCTCGGTGAGTACTCCTCCTTGGTCTCCATCCGCTCCTGCGGATCGATCACCGACCCCGCCCCCCACCTTTGTCAGTGGGTGACAGGAGTGTTCCTCCCAGGAGCATATTATTTCAGGCCCTGTCGATAGCTCTCAGGCTGATAAGTCATGCTCCAGCTACGCCGCCGGGTGTACAGCCTTGGTTGGTAAACGACTCCAGCTCCGCTGTTGCCCGCCCAACTGCGACCGATAAGTTGGACGCTAGCTCCTCTGATTTCCACTTGGTCGAGGTCGATCAGTCGGGTCTTTGGCCTGTCTGATGACTGCTCTGCCAATGCACTCCTGTCGGGTCTGTCTCTAGTACCCTACATCATGCAGAGCCAGCTTCCAGGCACCTTCTTTTCCCGCGAGGGCTTTCCCTCCTGGGATTCACTGACTTAGCTTGACCCCTCATTTTTCCCTGGACCTCCGGGACCCGAGTGCTTTTGGCCAGTGGATTCCTTCTCCTACGCTGGGTCTTCTGTCCAAGCTTTCTGAATCTCCTGCGGACCCATTGACAGGGGTCTCCATTCCTCTACCCCCCCTCGCCGGTCTCAGTTCAGACATCGGGTCCTCTTAGCCCACTGACACCAGGCCACTCTCCCTTCTATCTCTCCAGACTCCGGAATGGCCTCTGGATTTCTCGCTTCGACGCTGGAGCCCCCGCCTTGCCCTTCTGGGATTCTAGCTGGGACCCCAGGCTTGCCGATGGACCCACATGTTCCTAGCGGTCCCTCCACCCCGCCACCTTCTGAGCCTTCGGCCCCTCCACTATCTGGTCCTACAGGCACAAACCCCAGCTACCTGCTGTCACAGTTCCCCTATTACCCGGTGCCAGGGGGGCTGTGGCTGGGCTACCCATCGCATGTGTAGATGCCTGGATACCAGACGCCTGGTCATATGTACCAAGGGTACCATCATCAGCCCTACCCCTTTTGGTACTAGGCTCCTGGTTACCCCACAGAATTTCCCTTGGGGGTTTCCAGGCTATCAGCATCTGCCTCAGCCAGAACCACGGGACAATTCTGGCCTTTTGAAAGGACGCCAAATTGCAACTCCTGCTGGAGCTGGGACACCCCCATCTGGTTGTGGTTCCTATCTCAACCCACAGGGTAACTCCTAGGAACCCATCCCCGGTCAACCATCGATCGTCTGATAGGGACTCTGGCAGGCACCCAGCTGGGGCCCTCTTGGGTGACAGGGTCATGAAGAATGTTCCAGACATTCCTCTACCCAGCAGTCAGGAGCCTTCAGACTCTGATAATGACTCTGACTCTCAAGCTCACTCAGAGCCTCATTCTCCAGTGGAACCGTTACCCAAGGAGTCTCCCAAATCTCCGTCGGAGGACCCATCATTTGCAGAACTCCTTAGATCCATCCAGCAGGCTTGTGGCTGGGCATCCCAGGAGATGGATCCAAAAAGGAAAAGACTTGCTGAGCACTGGGATTTGACCAATGTGGGCCCTGTACTCATCCCACCCTGGACGGGCCGCACGAGGACTTAACATCCACAATATGGCAACAACCATCCTCAATTCCTGTGGTCTCTATAAAGGCTGACACGGCTCATCATCCCCCGGAGAGAGCAAGCCACCTCACCAGTCAACCTAAGGCCGACTCAGTAGTCATTACAGCGACCCATAATAGGTTGGCTCAACCAAAGCATCAGAGTGCCTCACCTCCAGACAAAGAGTCCAAGCAGATGGACCAATATCGCCACAAGGTCTGTACTTCCTCCACTTGCGATATCTGGTCTCTTAATTACATTGCCCACATGGTCTCTTTCCAGAGATTGGCTTTGACTTGGAGAAAGAGCTTCAGTCTATCCTGAATGAGAAACTCAGGAATAAGCTGTTGGATGAGGTAAGACTTAACAAGTCTTCCTGCTGCCATGCATTGTGTGCCACCTATGACTCAGTGGAGTCAGTGGCCTGATGCACCACTTCAGGTATTTGCCTGAGACGTCTGTCATGGCTCCATGTTGCGGGACTGGTGCAAGATGTCCAAACCACTCTACTGGAAGCCTCCTTCAGGGGTTCCATCCTGTTTGGCAGCAACGTGAAGGTTATAATTACAGAGCTACAATAGAGCGGCAGATCTATGTGGGACGTCCACTCCATGTACTGCTCAGGCCAAAAACCCAAGGAGCCTTTTCGTTGTCCACAAAAAAGACGGAATAGACAGAACCAGAACAGACGCCAGGGTAAGTGCCACTCCACTGGTTCTGACACCCAGACCCCTCAGGCAAAAAGTCGTTGGAGGCAGTAAAGTGGCCTTCCCCTCCACCTCCTGACTCAAGGGGGAGCCCCTCCACCTCCTCCTGTTCTTTCAGAGGAGCCGGTGGAGGGAAGATTCACCCTGTAAGTGGACAGGTGGGAGACGATAACCGCAGATGATAGGGTCCTCCAACTGATCACAGGAGGGCACTCAGTTGTGTTCCTGGTCAGACCCCCAAACAATCATCTGGGTAGGTTTCTCTCACTAACCATCAGGTCATCTACTCCTCATTCAGCAGGAAATCCAGGCTTTATTAGACAAATCAGCCATAGAGCCGGTTCTTCTCTGGCAGACAGGAATGGGTATTATTCTCATCTTTTCTTGGTGCCCAAAAAGATGGGTGATCTGAGACCCATTCTGTACCTCAGCCTGCTCAGCTTCTTTGTGGAATACAAGAGGTTCCGCATGCTTACCCTGCAGGGACTCTTACCCCTGCTGCAACAGAACCAATGGCTGTGTTCACTGGACATGTAGGACACTTACCTGCATATTCCTATCTTCCAGACCCACTGCCGTTTCCTTCTGTTCACCTTTCAGGAGAACCACTATCAATTCAAAGCCCTTTCTTTTGGCCTTTCTTCAGCACCCCAGATTTTTACCAAGTGCCTGGCGTTGGTGGCTGCGTCCCTGCACTGCAAGCAGATTTACGTGTTCCCATACTTGGACGACTGGCTGTTGTCGGCCCCATCTCAGGACAGTCTGATGGAGTCACTCTTCACCACCCTGTACCTCTTTGACCATCTTGGAATCACTGTGAACTATCCCAAGTCTCAGCACTCACCTCAGCGCCTCCAATTCATTGGAGCAATGCTGGATCTGGTCCAGGGCAGGGCCTTCTTTGGACAGGGCAGAAACTCTGATTCAGCAAGCGTCATCTGTGTCCAACTCTCGTTGGACCACAGCACATTCTGTCCTTAGTCTGTTGGGTATAATGGTAGCGGCCATCCTCACAGTTCCGTTGGCCTGACTGCACATGAGGGTGACCCAGTGGACCCTCAGAGTCCAGTGCCACCAACGCTCCAACAACCTGGACCAAAGGATCCTGGTCTCCAGCAGTCTGAAGAGGGATCTTCTCTGGTGGCAGGGGCCACCCAACCTCTCCTTGTGGGGGGGGGGCCCTTTTCATCTCCTATCTCCTTCCATGACCCTCACAACGGATGCCTGGGGTCAAGGTTGGGGAGCCCACCTGGGAGACGATCAAACTCAAGGGAGATGGTCTCCACAAGAGGGACACTTGCACATAAACGTTCTAGAGATGAGAGCTGCGCTCTATGCTCTGCAGGTGTTTCAGCCCCTCTTACAACCGGGAACACTCCAAATCCAGACCGACAACACTACCACGGTTTGGTACATAAATAAACAGGGAGGCCCCCGATCGTACCCCCTCTGCAGGGAGGCAATGTGGGTGTGGTACTGGGCAGTCCAACATGGCCTATCTCTAACAGCAGTCCATGTCCTGGGAGTTCACAACGTCCTGGTGGACAGTCTCAGGCGCACGAGTGGGAACTAAAGCAGGAGGTAGTGGTAGAGCTCTTTGATAAGGGGTTAGCCAGAAATAGACCTATTTGCCTCCCCATCCAATGCAAAACTACCCAACTTTTGCTCGCTGTCTCCCAGGCGTGGTGTTTTTTGACAAGACGTGCTGTCTCTGTTGGACAGGGAGGTTTCAGTACACTTTCCCTTCCTTTCCAATTCTGCAGAAGGTTCAGCTGAAGCTTCAAGCAGAAGGTGCTCCCATGATTCTCACAGCTCCCCTCTGGCCCCGGCAGATCTGGTTCCCCTGCTACAACAGCTAGCATCAGAACCCTTGGTACCTTTTCCTCTCCTCCATGACCTTCTGTCTCAGGAGCATGGCAGCCTGGTGCATCCGAGTCTCATGTCTTTCTAGTTGCATGCATGGCATCTTTGGACGTATCAGTCTCACATTTTGGCGTCTCCTCGTAAGTCGCCCAGGCCCCAGTGAAGGCCAGAAAACCGTCCACTAGATCTAAGTATGTAATGAAGTAGAAGAGATTCACTATTTGGGCCATAGCCAAGGGCTTAGACCCCTTTTCTTGCTCTGTGCCCCAGGTCCTTGAGTACCTCTTGCACCTGTCTGATTCGGGCATAAGTTACTCTTCCCTGAAGGTCCATCTTTCAGGGTTTCTGCCTACCACCTTCCAGTGGATGGCAAAACCCTAGCTCAGTTGGAGGTATCTAAAACCTTTATCAAGGAGGATCCTCCACTTAAAACCTCTGCACCGTAGTCTGGGTCCCCCTTGAGACTTAAATTTTATTTTGGAGAAACTTACTTTGCTCCCTTTTGATCCAGCAGCAAGTTGCGACATACGCTGTTTGTCCTGGAAAGCGCTGTTTTTAGTCGCCATTACCTCAGCTCGAATTTCAGAGCTTCAGGTCCTCGTTTGCAAGGAGCCTTATTTAATTTTCCACAAAGACCGGGTGGTTCTGCAGACTAATCCTTCTTTTCTACCGAAAGTGATTTCGGAATTTACGTTGAACCAAGATGTTCATCTGCCAGTTTATTATCCCAAGTATTCCAATGGGGGGAATACCTTTTGCACACGTTGGACGTGCACAGGATCTTGAGATACTATATCTCTTGGACCAAGGAGGTGTACAAATCTGACCAATTGTTTGTGGCTTTTGCACCCAAACATAAGGGTATGGCCATCTCTAAATGAAGCCTGTTCAAATGGTTGGCTAATTGCATCTTATTCATCTATCAGAAGTACGAGAGGCCCCTTCTGGGGGAAGTTAAAGATCACTCAACCTGTGGCATGGCTGCTTCCATGGCCTTCTTACAGAATGTGTCCACTTCAGATATTTGTGCTGCGGCCACTTGGTCTTCATTCCATACTTTCACCAAGCATTACAGTCTGGACATTGCCTCTAGGCATAGAGCCAGTTTTGGACTTGCTGTCCTGCAAGGCCTCTTATCATAACAGGCTGTCTAGTTGATAGATATTCCACCTCCCGGATCTTGGTCTCCAACTTGTTTTTCTTGACTGCTTAGTATTCAGTCCTATCTGTGGAGACCTACTGCAGGAACCCTCTCAAAGTAAGATATAGCAGTTACTTAAGAATTTACCATAACAGTAGATCTTTGAGAGAGGTTCCTGCAGTAGGTCACGTTTTCCCTCCCACCTTCCCCCAGCTCCTGTTTTTCCTATCCCTTTTCAGGGCAAATATCAGCAGCTCCAGGCTCTAGGAGTTATGCTCCTTTCTCCTGTTACCCTTACAAGGATCTTCTGGTGGGAGAACTGGAGGGTGGACGTGGGGACCGCCCCCCTATACTGTCATGCTGACATTCTGTCATGTGACCCCGGGGGGGGGTCCCCCATTATGTATTGCTAGCTAGAAGTTTGCCATGTGATCCTGATGCCAGGGAGCACTGTCCTGTCTGTGAAGACCTACTGCAAGAACATCTCTAGATGATCTACTGTTACGGTAAGGTCTTGCGTAACTGCTAGTTCTTGTCTCTTCTCCTGTCTGCAGAGTGCTTCAGTGGTGGATGGACCCCTACAATCTTTTGAGAGGGGCGTCCTTCCTCGACCATTCCCTCAGCAGATCCTTACCACAGATTCTTCGGGTCTCGGTTGGGGATCGCACCTGGGTTCCTTCCAGACCCAGGGTTCCTGGTCCCTGATGGAAGTTCGCTTCCACATAAATGTTTGAGATGAGGGCAGTTCTGTATGCCTTGCAAGCCTTCCAGAACCATGTCTTCCCAGGTCCCCTGCTGGGGCAGTCGGACAACCTCGGTGTAGTTGGACAACCTCAGTGTAGTTTATTACATCAACAAGCAAGAAGGGGACTCATTCTTACTCCCTGTGCAAAGAGGCAATGAGAGTCTGGGCTCTGGAACATGGTCTAGAATTGTTGGCTGTCCATGTACTAGGCAACCAAAATGTCTTGGCGGACACTCTGTCAATCACAGGCCAAGATTCGTGAGTAGGAGCTGTTGACATCAGTCAAAGAAGACCTATTTGACAGGTGGGATTGTCTAGAATGGGACCTTTTTGCGTCCCTGCTCAATGCAAAACTGCCACGTTTCTGCTCGCTAGATCCAGGGCCTGCAGTTTTCTGGTGTGACATGTTGTCCCTCTCTTGGAAAGGGAGGTTCCTCTATGCTTTTCCTTCCTTTCCTCTGATCCAGCGAGTTCTCATCAAGCTCTAGATGGAGGGAGCCACCCTAATTCTGGTGGCTCACTTCTGGCCTCGTCAGTTCTGGTTTCCATTACTGCAGCAATTGACTGTGGAACCACCAGTTCCCCTGCTTCTTTGCCGGGACCTGTTGACACAGGCCCAGGAGATCTCAAGTCCCTCCATCTGCATGTATGGCTCCTGAAGACATAGACATTGCTCGGTATGGGGTATCGTAGAAAGTGGCTGATGTCCTGGTGGCTGCCAGGAAACCTTCCACCAGAGCTACTGAGTTGATTAAGTGGAAGCACTTTGCTATTTGGGCCGCTTCCCATCACCTGGATGCTTTCACTTGCCCGGGGAACCAGACCCTAGAGTACCACATGTCTTTGTCTGATGCAGGATTATAGTACTCATCCATTAAGGTGCACATGCCTGCTAGATCAGCCTTTCATGTGCCTGTTGGTGACCATACTGTGGCCCGGTTGGATATGTCCCATACCTTTTTGCGTGGCATTCTCAACCTGAAACCTCCTATCCGTAATCCGGTCCCAGCTTGGGACCTGAATTTCATTCTAGAAAAGCTGACCCTGCCTCCTTTTGAACCAGTGCATCTTGAAAGCTATGCTTTCTGTCAGGGAAAGCATTATTTTTAGTTGCTATTACTTCTGCTGAAAGGATTTCAGAGCTACAGACTTGCAAGTGTGAGCAGCCTTATTTGACTTTCCACAAAGACCGGGTGTCTTTGCGCACTAACCCTAAATTTCTTCCTAAGGTGGTACCTGAGTTTACTTTAAAATCAATCTATCCACCTGCCTGTTTATTACCCAGAGCATGCCAGTCCAGTGGAAGCAGTGTTCCACACATTAAATGTGAATAGAATTCTCAGGTACTATACACACCACACCAAGAATTGCAGGAAGTCTTCCCAGTTGTTTGTTTCCTTCACCCCTGGAAAGAGGGCATTCTGATTTCCAGCCACCCAGGCTGTTGCTCTGTCAGTACTGCTTGGGATTTGTTCCATAGGTGTGGCCTGATGCAAGATATTGTATACCCTCAATGAAGATAGTACAGTTACGTAAGAACTTACTGTAACAGCAGATTTTAGAGGGAATCTCTTTCATCAGGTCATGCTGTCCCACCTTCCTTCCCCCTGTTCTCTGTTTCCAGACTGGCTTTCCTTTTTTTTTTTTGCATGATCTGTTTTATTGAAATTTTGCATACAGCAGACAATGATATACATCACGACTCACTGACAAAATAAAGACATAAAAAATAAAGTATAAACTATGTACAGGGGTCCATCTCATTATACAAATCATTCTCTTCTCTTTCCCTTCAAAATTTCTTTTATACTGTACATGTAATATAACCGAAATCAGAAAAACTTATCTATTCTCTTCTTGTGATTTATCTGTTGGGTGTTTCCTTCATTTTAAGGAGATCTTCCTCATCTATTTGATATCTGGAGTGTACGTACAATTCTACGCCCTTCTTCCCAGTTCCTCACCTTTACCTGACCCTTCCCTAAAACTATCCTTCACACACAGTATCTGGTTCTCTGCCAGCGTGAGAGAGGAGAGAAAGGGCTCCCACACCCTAGAAAACTTGTCCCCCTTTTCCTTCATTACATGTGGCAGTCATTCCATTGCTAGAGCCTGCAGTGCAAGGCTTCACCACTGCTGTATTGTGGGGCTGCCCCTGACACCCAGTATTCTGGATGCAGTGCCATGCCAGAATAAGAAGCACTAGAAACATAGAATCTGACGGCAGATAAGGACCGCTTGGCCTACCTAGTCTGCCCATTTCCCTACCTGTTGAATAAGCTGCAGATTCTAGTTACCCAACAGCTTAATTCTTCCAACCCCTCACTATAATTGCCTTATGTCTGTCCCATGCATTCTTGAATTCCCCCACTGTTTTTGACCCCACGACCTCCTCAGGAAGGTGGTTCCATGCGTCCGCCACCCTCTCCGTGAAAAAAATACTTCCTCATGTTGCCCCTGAGCCGTCCACCCTCTTTCAAATTATGCCCCCTTGTTCTTATACATCTCTTTTTCTGAAAGATGCTCCTGTCTTGGACTTTGTTGATTCCCTTGAGGTACTTGAAAGTTTTTATCATGTTCCCCTCGCCCTCCTTTCCTCAAGGGTATACATATCAAGCACTCCTAGTCTCTCCTCATATGGCTTCTGTTGCAGACCCTGCACCATTTTAGTTGCCCTCCTCTGGACGGCCTCTAACTTGTCAATGTCCTTGCAGAGATGGGGTCTCCAGAACTGCGTGCAGTACTCCAGATGGGGTCTCACCAACTGTCTGTACAGAGGGATAACAACTTCCTGTTCTCTACTAGTGGTGCCTCTTCCTATATGTTCTAGTATCCCCTCAGCCCTCCTTACTGCCTCCTCACATTGTTTACCTACCTTAAGGTAATCTGATATGACTACCCCAGGTCCATTTGTGTTGTTGTTAGTAATCCCTCCCTCCGCATTGTGTACTCTTCACCTAGGCTTTTGTTTCCCAGGTGCATTACTTTGCACTTTTTTGCATTGAATCTAAGCTGCTATATTTTTGACCATTCCTCCAGTCTTGCCAAGTCCCTTCTCATCCTTTCCACCTCCTCTTGTGTATCAACCCTGTTGTAGATCTTTGTGTCATCTGTAAAGAGGCATACTTTTCCTTCCAGCCCCTCTGCAATGTCTTCTATAAAGACATTAAAGAGGACCAGTCCCAGTACTGAACCCTGTGGTACCCCACTAGTAACCCTCCTTTCTTCACTGAGTGTACTCCATTTACTATTATGCTCTGGGTCCTGTTGTCCGGCCAGCTTGTTACACAGGCTAGGGGGCCCCTCCCTTGTCTCCTAAATATTCTGTGCCAAACAGGAGCAGTAATGGGGTGACCTGCATATCTCTCCCTCATAGTTTCCCCACCTCCCCAGCTATCCCCTTCCAGAAGGTTTGTAAAACTGGGCATGTCCAAAAGTAGTGATAGTAGGAGCCAAGTTCATCATTACATCATGTGCACATTGGGGACACCGTCGGATGGAACTTAGAGGGGGGTAAGAGGGGGGCAATACAACTGATGGATAAATTTAAAAAGGATCCCTTATATTTGTTGCATATCAGTATACCCATGTGGATTGTTAATACCACTTTCCAATGTCCTCTGTAATTTCCATTCCCATGTCTCTCTCCCATAGTTGTCTCATTTTCTAGGTGGTGTCTCCTAGGAATTATTTCCCCTCTCTTGCAGCCTTATGAATCGTGCCCTTGGCATCTCTTCTGACAGAGTACACCATATTTTCTATATATCTTACTGGTGAAGCCTGGACCTGTCCTCTTCCCAGTCCCCTGCTGTACACCCTGACCTGGAGGTAGCAGGAAAAAGTGCGAATCGCCAAACCCTGTTCGTTCCTGCACCTCTGCAAAGGAGCGGATACCATCTCTAACGTATAGGTCTCCCACAAAAAAGTATCCCTCAGGCTTTCCATTCTCCAAACCTTATGTCCCTTACCCTTGGCACAAAAAAAATTGGTTCCCTTAGACCGGGAGCAATAATGTTTCTTCCACTCCTACATTTCTTGCTCTGCCCATTTGTTCCCAACTGTCCAAGACTGTGGACACCATGGGGTTATTCCCTCCTGTATTATTATACGCTTGACGTCCTTTTTGTGCTAGATAGGCCGTTACCCTTTCTGGACTATCCCTCTTCCCTTAGATCCAGCCATCCCACTGCTGAGGGGCATTTGACCCAATCTTGGATATATCGGTGCTGGATCACCAGGTGGTAGTTTCGTATGTCTGAGAAGTTCATGCCTCTACCCTCCACACTTGCCTTTAATCGTGCAAACTGACCCACGGCCACTTCCACTGCCAAATGAACTTCGTGAAGGTCCCCTCCACTTTCATGATATCTGTTCTGGTAAACCCCACGTGTATTATCTGTATAATATAGAGAAGTCTACGGAGGATGTTCATCTTAAGTAAATTAATTCCTCCCAGCCACGAGAAGGGAAGGGAACTCCACCTATGTAAGTCTTGCTCAATTGTTTTTTATAATTGGTGTGTAATTTAGCTCATAGAGAGAGTCTAAGTCTTTCCCCACTTAAATTCCCAGATATGTGAAGGATGTCCCCACCTCCCTAAATCCCCAGTTCTCTACCTGATTCCATCCCCCTCCTTCCCCCAATTCTTTACAGTTCTGACTTCCCTAAGTTAATTTTGTATTCCACAAATTGGGCAAAATCCTCAATCATTTGTAACAGCAGTGGCATAGACCTTCTTGGTTCCACTATATATAGTAACATTTATTTTATTTATTTATTTCGTTTTTGTTGACTGGGTAAGGTATACTAGCCATAGCAATGACTATTTTCAGGCATGACCCGGGAGTTTACAGAAACAAGACATTAGTTTAACAGAACATTAGTTTGACAGAAGGCAGAAATAATCCTAAACAAATAAAGCCTAGACAACAGTAATACAGTGAAGCAGTAGAAATCAGTAAATACAATTGATTCAACAATAGTGTATAACATAGAATGATAAAAGAGCAAATACAATGAAGAGACAATTGGAAGTAAGTTAAGAAGTGAAATAGGGGTGAGAATTATAAAAACAAATACCATTATGATAACCATATTGGATGGATCTGGACTTGAAAGGGTGGAGATGCAATAATAGGGGGGATAGGATAGGATAAGAAAATAGGGCAGGTAAGGTGATGAGGACTAGATGTAATAAACAAGGGCAAAGGAGGTGTCAGGAGGAAAGTGTGATGTTAGTTGTTGGGGTGAGGGGGTACATGGATTAGGAGAAAAAAGTTATGGGCTAGGGGGGTTGAAACAGGAGCAGGAACATGTCGTCCACATAGAGGGTGACTTTGTTTCCTTCCCATTTTCCCCCTTACCCCCACTATATCAGGGTGTTCCCTAATATCTGCCACCAGTGGCTCCAACGCAAGTGCAAATAATAGAGGGAAGAGGGGGCACCCCTGCCGAGTTCCCCTCACAAGTGATAATCTTTCTGACAGGGAACCGTTCATCAGGATCTGTGCCACTGGTAATTTGTACATAGCCCTAATCATTCACACAGTTTCTTCACCAAATCAAACTGGCTCAGTACCTCAAACAAATATTTCCATTCTATCCTTTCAAATGCTTTCTAGGTGTCCATGGATATCACATACGTGGGTCCATGGTGCCGAAAAGCTCCCCACACCATATTCAGCAGTTTGCACGCATTATGGCAGGAGAATTTACCCTGAATGAACCTGGTCTGGGTGTATCAGTTCCGGTAGAATCATATCCAGCCTCCCCACCAAGACTTTTGCTAGGATTTTAAGATCACAATTTAAAAGTGAAATTGGCCTAAATGAGGCCAATTCTAACTGATCCTTGCCAGGTTTAGGAATGACGCAGATAACTGCATCCCTCCATGAGGAAGGTAGGCACCCAAAATCTTCACCCCTTGCTTCTTGCAGTGTCTTCCACAAGGGTCCACCACATGAGCCATCATGGTCTTGTAATATTCAGCCAGAAATTCATCAGGCCCACTGTCCTCCCTGCTTTTTAATGTATTTATAGCCCTCCGTATGTCTTCCCTGGTAATTACATGATCCAATTTCTGTTTTTGTATTTCTAATAGTTTTGGTAGTGTCACTCCAGCGAGAAACCCGTTTGCCAGATCCAACATGTCCTGACATTCTGCCATGTATAACGTTTAGTAAAGACATCTAAATTTCTCTAGTATCTGCTTCTTTTCCTCCACTGTGTTCCCCTGCTCATCTCGGATACCCACCACCAGATTAGGTCCCTGCCTTCCCCAAATCAAATTCGCCAGCATGGGGCCAGGCTCATTTCCCTACTCAAAAAATTGCTTTTTGATGAACAGACAGGCTTTGCTGGCCTCCCTCAGTAGTAGTGCATTTGGTGCCTCCCTTGCCATTAGCTATTGTCGTGTTGCTTCCCCCTTCTTGCCCGCTGCCACCCTTCTTTCCAGATCCTTTAGCCTAGTTTCCAGATTTGTTTTTCTCCCTGACCCTCTTTATGATGGGCTACATAGCTTATGATAGCTTCTCGTATATAGGCCTTCCCCGCATCCCACAAGATGGCCCTACTAGGGGCAGATTCCTTATTTACCTGCATATATTGTTGCCACTGCTCCTGCAGGTCTTTTTTAAATTCTGGATTGCACAGTAGTTAGGGAATTTCAGTGAGGGTGGCCCCTCATGTGGTTCCTTCATTTTCAGAGTCAGGACAACCATGGCTTGATCAGATATCTGGATGGGGCTGTGTTTGACCTGGTATTAAATTTAAAAAACAGCTACGGGGTATAAATAGATAATCTGTTCAGTACCATGATTTGTGGGGGTGGGAATAAAATGTGTATTCTCTGAGACTTGGGTTAGCTGTTCTCCAACTGTCAGTTAAGTCCATGTCGTTCATACCCATCAACCAATTCCCCTCAGTATCCCCCCTTTCCCTTTTTCTCTGAATGATCCAGTACCGGGTCCATGATGCTGTTTAGGTCCCCTCCCAGCACCAGTCCCCGGAACCGTTCCCTCGTAATGATGTCCAGCATTCCTTGAAAAGGGTAGGGTCAAAGATTGCTGGTGCATAAATGCTCGTGTATGTAACCCACTCCCGGTATAGCTCCCCTTCCTCAAACACACATCTTCCCTCTGCAGGGTCAGCCACCACACGACTAACCTGGAAAGGGAGTCTTTTGTGTATTAACACCGCCACTCCTCGCTTATGCACGCTATAAGAAGCCGCATGACAGCTCCCTAGCCATCTGTTCAGGTGTTTCACTTACAAACCTCTTATTGCCAAATGCTCTTCTTGTATCCCCCTATCAGAAGACCCACAAGTATATTACAGTTGCCCTGTTTCTAAAGAGCCAAATTATGAAAAAAACAGGACTACAAAGTGTCCAACAAACAAGAACTTGTTGAACCATAAATATAACAGTGATCAATAACCCCCTGATCCCCCTCCACCACCCCAGTCCTCCTCCCCCTTGCGTATTGCTCCTGCAGACGCCATAACCACAATTGCAGTTCCTGCAAAGAATGACTCATATTCCTCAAAAGTAGCTCGTGTTTATCCGGCCCCACCCCTTTCCCTCGCTACTGTACAGAATCTCAATTCATTTTATCTGTAGCAGAAGATAAAAATAACACAATATAGTGTGCTAGCTAGAATAGCCAGCTTCTTCAATCTATTGTACCTTATGCCTTCATACAGTTTTAGCACGCTGTGGACTCTGTGCTATCCCAGAGGCCTAGCCCTCCACTCTGTCTACGCTCCCACCAGCTCCAGTCTCCCTGGCTTCCTCATATCAACGTATCCAGACCCACCCCTCCTGCCCTTTTTCCCTCTTCAGTCAGATTGTTTCTAGTTTCCCACACAGTTACCCCTTGTTCCAGATACATACTGGCCTTTTGTGGCCCACTGCTTACCAACACTTCCCCTCTAGCCATGTTGATGAGCCCCAATTAACCAAACGTATATGTACATTAAACTTAATGCTTTTTGCCTCTACTGATTTGTAGTTAGTTCAATCAAAGGGAGCCCAGCAGTCCCAATGGCAGCCTTGTCTGGGCAAAGGTTGGAGCAGCATGAAACAAAATCATGCTCAGCGCTCCCTCCCAGCCCAGAGTGCTGACTTCTGTAGCTGATAGTGAAATTGGACCTGCGCTGTCCACCAGGGCCGTCGGTGGTTGCTTCCGTTGTTCTTTTGACGCTGCCCGAAGGTTCTTAGATGGATTCTGCGCTAAATACTCATCCATCTTAGCAACTGCAATATATTAGCTTGTAGTAGAACCAAAAATTGAGAGTCTGATGATTTTATAACTTTATAATTTCAGCGAGGAGCAGAGCTTGGTAAAAACGCGTCTTCACTCCTCCATGCTCATTAGTGCCTCCCAGACTGACTTTCTTGTTGCTCCAGCCTTTCTCATAGCGGGGCACCTCATCTCTCCCCTTGGAGACAGACCTAATGAGTATGGTCTCTGGTGGGGAACTGTGGAGAGAGCGGGCCCACCAATGCTTATATATGCAGGGATGTTGGCATGGGCAGTCCCTGACAGACCGCTACAGAAAAGTTTCCACGTGATCCTAGTGACACTTATGACTATAAGTTCCATTGGTGTGACTTGATGAGATTCCCTCAAAGATCTACTGTTATGGTATGTTGTTATGTAACTGTTCTGTCTGCCCTGTTCCCACCTTAGCCCCAAATAATGTACTACTGGAAGGGCCTGTGCAGTGCTTTCAACTCATAGCTGTGCTTTGTTAGTCGATAAACCCTTACTTGACCCCCTCTTCCCCCCCATCATTTTTACTGTACTATGTGTCCATCCAACCCACTGTTGAGACATGTCTGTCTTGATTTTAACCACCTTCCATGGTAGACTGTTCCACCTGTCCACCACACTCTCGGTGAAAAACTACTGCTTCACACCTCTACTGAATTTCTTCCCCCACCAGCTTATAATTATATCCTCTTGTCACAGACCCCTGACAGTGCCTGAAAAGTTGCTTGCAGTCTACCATTTCTTCCCTTCAGATACGGTATTTAAAAGTCATATCTCTATTTTCCTTCTGGCCATTCAGTTGGTCTTGCCTTTTGGTGGGGGCACCCTCTCACCTCCTCTTACCCCAGGTCAAGTAGACAATAAGGGAGGATATAGAGCAACATTTATCTCAACCTCTGCCTTTCAGAAGTGCTTTCCGTGAAACTCCACGCAGTCTCCTAGATGTAACAAGCAGTGACTTCTGTTTAGGGCTTCTGTAAGCTGGAGTATGGGATTGCCCTTCATATGTTATGATGCACCACAGTAGTGAAGAGTCCCATTTCACTGGTATAGCATGGTAGAAAACTCCTGAAAGCGTGGTTATTCAAGGACTCCATCTCGGTTTTACTGCTTCTTTAATCCCAGCTGTTCCATTCCATCCAAAGCCAAACCAGAGTCAGAACTTTCATTCCACCAGTAATTGGGATTCTGGGGAGGCTCCTTAGATTTCCCAGATGCCCCACCCACAGTCGGTGCTCTGCATTTTAGGTTGGGGGTGTAGTGTCTGTAGGTTGCATCAAGTGTTGTGTTTATATTGTACAACTCACCTGATGGAATCCTACTCCTAATTTCATGTTGCCTTATAAATTATGTTTAATGACTAATTTTGTTATAAACTGTTTACCCTGGGAAGTCCTCTATTGTTATGACATTCTTCACGGATGCCTTATACCACTTCATTTTGCACTTGGTTTCCTTGAGGTTGGATTTCTCTCTGTAACTGATTCCAGGTCATGCCTGAGAATGAGTCATCTTCTTCGAGGATATTACTTTCGTCTGGCTACACTTATGGAACTATAAGCCACCAGGCTGTAGGGCCACACAGAATCGTTTGCAAGCAGTCCACCAGGAGCCGCCCACGATGACATCAGACATCAGCTGCTAAATAAACGTTGGTGGCCTTTCCTCTCCTCGGTTCCTTTCCTGTCATTAACCATACTCATCTGACTGCTGATGGAAATGCCATTGCAATAGCCCCCATTTTATTTTTTTTTATATAGAAAAGTAATCACATTTACAAGTGATTTTCGATGACCTGTATGTCGTCGAATGAACTGTCAAAATTATTCTGGTGCTGATTGCAGTGAGGAGATCTACACCAGCTACTCCTCCAATGTCTGTGTCTGTTGCCTAGGGTTGGGCCATAACATGAAAGCCTACCTGATCTGCTGGGGTTGCAGTTCCCGCACCTGGCAACACCAAAAAGGGGCCCTAGAGAAACATTTCCTGAAGAAATAGTTAGCCCACTAGGAGAAGGAGCTCTGCAGAAGAGCACCGCTGCGTCACCTGCCCATTCTTCCAGGTCCAGCTTCTCAGAATTGCGAGAAAAGCCATCCAGTAGCCATAAACATAAGCACCAGCATTAGGAGAAGGAGAAAACTCCGCAGTGCGTTCCAGGTCACCCCTCTGCATTGCAGGTATGACCTCATCTGTGCCATTAACCGCTGTGGTGTGGATGCCCCTCTGCTAGAGTATGCCACCTTTGCTGCCTGATGCAGGCCAAATGTCATCCCAGCCATACCAAGCAAGGCAGACAGAATGTACATGACTCCTTCTGGGAGACCTTTTATTGCCACCCAGCCTGAGGTAATCTCTGTGGTTTTCAATGCTGCCCATTACAGGTCAAGGGCACCTAAGCATCTGAACTTCCTCTCTCCTGATAACGAGTCCAGGAGGTCAGATGTGTTAGGCAAAAAGACTTTTGCCTCAGCTTCACTGGGCTGTCAGATTGCTAACTATCAGGCCAACATGATTAAGTACCAGAACATTCTCTCTGGAGAAAAGCCAAGGCAGATGCACAAGCCTTACCAGAGGACACCCCCAATCAAGAGCTCTTTAGGCCTGTCACTGCTGGGTTTAATATGGGTAAGCATTTGCTTTGCATAGCGTATGATGTTTCAGATACTTATTCCAGGGCTGCAGCCTCCGGCATCTGTCTAGGGTGGCACTTGTGTCTCAGGGTAGCAGGGTTTGTAAATGATGTGCAACAGTCCATTCTCAATGCCCCTTTTAGAGGACATAAACTATTTGATTCTGATCTCCAAGCCATTCTAACCTTGAGGCCTCAGGCAGGACCCTGAAGTCAGTGCACTCCCTCTACCATACCCAACCAAGGTGTAGGCAAAGTGTACCATTTCATCCAGCTGGTGCCAGACACCATCCTGCCACGCTCTCCATAGCTCCCTGCTGGAGATCATGCTCGGAGGACCTCTGTAGGGAACCAGAAGAGAACATAGCATCTGAAACATCAGATAACAAGGCCGAGTGAAGCTGAGGCAAAAGTCCTGTTGCCTAACATATCCAACCTCCCGGACTCTTTTCAGGAGGAAAAGAGCTCAGATGCTTAGGTTCCCTTGACCTGTAATGGGGAGCATTGATAACCACAGAGTCTACCTCAAACTGGGTGGCAAAACAAGGCTTTCCAGAAGGAGCCTTGTACATTTTGTCTGCCTTCCTTGGTGTGGGTGGGATGACATTTGGCCTGTACCAGGCAGCAAAGGTGGCATCCTCTAGCACAGGGAGGAGAGGTGGTACCACAATAGGAAGAGAAGCAGGCAAATCCAAGAAGTGTGTTAAATTTTTCTTGGTGGTGTCCTGCTCCTCTAGATCAAAGCCCATGGCAGCCTGTAACTGGCGCATCATGGTGAGGAAATTTGGGTCCTTTGGTGGGGATCTTGGAGAGTGGACAACTGAGTCCTCACTGCAGGTGGACACTGAAGAGCTGCTGCCCCTTTCATAAGGGCTCTCAGCATAATCATCAGGCTCCTCCTCCTCCTCCTCCTGCATTTTTAAGTCGGGGTTATATTCAAAATAATCATTGACAGGGTTGATGAGCACTAGTGATCATGCCAGCGATGTCGGCGACACCTTAGGTGGCAGCTGAGGCAAAGCTCTACTTTGCGTCATCGCAGGGAGATTATTAATAGTCCCTGTCAGTGTGCCACTGGAACAGGCTGAAGAGGTAGCAGGCATCTGAGCATATCTGTGAATGAAGACAGAACCACCTGAACGTCTGCACCCATGTGGTCATTGGGTGCACCAGTAGGAATCGGCGTGGGAGGCTGAGTCCCCAACATCAGTGGTGATGTACCAGCTATACTAGGCCTGGTAGCGACAGCACCACGCCACAAGCTGCGAGTTTTAGTGATGGGGGGGGGGACAAGCGACGTTACTACCATAGCAGTCGATTGCACAGAGGAGGTCGTACCCGCTATGTGGGAGGGTGACCTGGAGCACACCAGTGAGGTTTGCTCCTCCTTCTTATCTAGGTGCTTATGTTCACGGCTTCCAGATGGCTTGTCCTGGGATTTTGAAGACCTGGACATGGCAGACTGAGCTAGCAATATGGCAGTGCTTTTCTGCTGGAGTGCCTTCTCCACGTGGACCACCTGTTACTTCAGGAGATGTTTCTCTAGGGCCCCTTTTCAGTGTTACCGGGTGTCAGAATTGAAACCCCTGCAGACTGGACAGGCTTTCACGTGGTGGTCCAGGCCTAGGCAACAGACATGGACATCATTGGAGTCGCCAATGTTTATCTTCTCACCGCAATAACAGTCCCAGAATAATTTCAATAGTTCTTTAGACGGCATACATCTCATCGAAAATCACTTGTAAAAGTGATTACTTTTCTATATATAAAAAAAATGAAATAGCGGCTATTGCAGCGGCATTTCTGCCAGTGGTGTGATGAGTATGGTCAATGGTGGGAAAAGAACTATAGAGAGGAGGGGCCTCCCACATTTATGTAGCAGCCAACATCTGACATCATCATGGGTAGCCCCTGGTGGACTGCTTGCAAAAGTTTCCATGTGGTCCTAGATCCTGGTGGCTTATAGTTCACGGACTTGGGAAGTATTGCAAACCAAACTCAAGTTGGAGGTAGTAGTATCTCTTTTACATTTTCAGACTTTAATTAAGATGCACTTTAACAAACCCTGTGAGTGTTATGGTTAGCCCCCAGTTTTTTAGAGTGACATAATATGCTGCTTGAATTTATGTGTAACGTGTATTTAATGTATGTTTTTAAGTATTTCTGTCTTTGTATTGTTCAGTTTTATTTTGGTCTCAATTGTAAAAGAGAGTTTCTCTCAATTTGCTTACCAATAAATTTGATGATGATAATAAGTGGGGCCTGATGGAAGAGGTTCCCTCGAAGATCTACTGTTACAGGAAGTGTGTAACTGTTCTTTTCAGTTGCAGTGGGCTTACCCAGTTACTGAAAACAAGCTTCTAAGCTTCAGCCCTTGTCCACTTCCTTCCCTCTTCTTGGTCAAATCTGCCTACTTGTCTACATTTTCAATACCTTTCATAATCTTTTTTTTTTTTCAACATAGTAAACTTTGTTTATACAATAACAAGCACAGTGAACTGTGGAAATCAACTTGTTGGAGTGACAAGTACCGGAAACCCACAAAAAGGACACCAAATAAAATAGACATACACAATTAAACCTCACCCACTCCCCCCACCCCCCAGTCCCCCAACCAGTTCACTCCACCAACTAAAAACTCTGATTATACAAGTGTTTAAAAGTAGGTTATCATAACACGCCCCTATCTACTTAAGCAAGTAATCATAAAGTTGTAACCAACAATTATGGATTTGGGGTGAAGTGAAGCCATAACCTGTTACTATACGTTCAGCAGAAATGGCTGTTAAGCATTCTTGGACCCATTCAGAAATAGGAGTCCAGTTACCCAACCAATGCCTTGCAAGGATTAATTTCACCACTGCTGAGGCAGCTGCCATATAATATTTATGATTAGGATATTTTATACTTGAATAGTCCCCTAAAAGGCAAACTTCTGGTTTAAAATAAGTATCATCACCAAATAGGGGAGCTAGTTACTTAAAACTGAATAACCATAGTTGTTTTGCCATAGGACACTCCCACAATTTGTGGTATAGAGTAGCCCCCTTTGCTGGACATGATGTGCAGGTCGAGGTGGGTAACTTTTTCATTCGATATAGTATACTAGGGGTAAGATATAAACTGTGTAAGACTTTGAATTGTATGAGTCTTAGACAGTCCTGTTTCAAGTAAGTATGAATGGCGGTCCAGATAGATTGCCGTTGGTCCATAGACCAGTCTAACTTTACCGAGTTTTGCCAGTAGGGTGCAGATTTAGAAGTATTGAACAAGTCATGGCTCCACAAAAATGTATACAGACTCGCTATCACTTTCCTCTTCCCCATATGTTTGGTAATGTCTGAAAAGCTAGAATTGTAGTCCAAAAGTGTAGAAGGGCTTTTCAATGATTGCCGAATGCAGTTACAGAGTTGCAAGAGCTTAAAGTGAGAACTAGGAGGAAGCTTATATTGACTACGTATATCTATAGGAGATTTCATCTCAGTTCCCACCAAAAAGTTCTGCACCGTAAGCTATGGTAGCAAGGGTAGGAAAGTGGGCTGAATTGGTTTTCCTGCTATACAAAAATTGAAGTTCTTGAAGACAGGCTGCTCAGACATTCTAGTAGTTGTTAATTTAAGTAGATAACATATTTGCTGGTGGGCTTTACTACTCCAACCAATGGCAGTGTCATGAAGATCTGCCAGTAATTTGGCATACGGAAGATACAATAATGAGTTTAGAGAGACCTTGTGCTTCTATGCTAACCCTTGTTCTGTGACAAACCAGCTAGGGATGTGGGCCTCGGAGGGTCTGGACACTCCCTAATTAAAATATGAGGCACCATGTAATGCCAGGTAGTATTTAAAGAAATCTGGTGCCTGCATACCACCATAGGTATAAGGTCGAGATAATTTAGAGTATGCTGTGGGGGTATCATCCCAAATGAAAGAACAGAGGGTATCAAGAGATTTAAACCAAGTTTTGGGTAGATAGATATTAAGCATACTTAGAGGATACGTAAGTTTAGGAAGAACACACATTTTAATGATGTTTACTCTTCCCCACAAGGTCAGAGGGAGGTGTTTCCACCTACTAAGATCCCCTTTCAATTGTTGAACAGGGTCTAGGTTAAGCTGCTTTAGTTTACCAAGGTTTCTAGAGATCTTAATAACTAAGTACGTTAGGGGGGAGGTGTCCCACTTGAGACCCAGAGAAGAGGCGAGGGTCCCGGAAAGTGGATAAACCGTAGTTTTGGAGAGGTTTTGTTTATATCCGGAAAAGGAACTAAATTCAGAACTGCTAAAGCTGCTGGGAGCGAAGTTTCCCAACTCTCTAGATGTAATAAAATGTCATCAGCAAAAGCTGATAGCTTAAAAGAGATCCTTCCATAGTAATCCCTTTAATTAACATGGAGTGGTTAATCATTTTAATTAAGGGTTCCAAATAAAGATTAAAAAGAAAGGGTGACAGTGGGCATCCTTGTCGAGTGCCATGCTTGATTTGCAAGGGTTTAGATATCTCATTATTACAAAGAATGTGGGCTGATGGGGTTCGATATAGAACCTTAATCCTGTTAATAAACTCTGTCGGTAAGGAATATGCTTCCAGGACTTTGAAAAGATATGTCCATGAAACTCGATCAAAGGCCTTCTCTGCATCCAGGGAGACCAACACTGAAGATTTGTCGGACTCCCCAGACGCGGAGATAAGATGGAAAAGCTTCCGGAAGTGTGAATTAGGGCTCCTGCCAGCAACAAAACCTGCCTGATCTGGTCCTAGCAGGGATTCCCAAACCGAAGCCAGTCTAGTTGCTATAATCTTAGTCATATATATCTTAATATCATTATTAATTAAAGAGATGGGATGATAATTTTCGGGTTTGTTGAGATCCCTGCCAGGTTTAGGCAGCAGCACAGTTCTGGCCTCAAAGAGAGATTTGTCTGTTGGTGGATGAAGTGACCAGTAGTTAAACAGGTCAGTAAGCAGGGGGGTTAGAATCTGTTTGTAGGTTTTATAGAAGAGGGATGTAAATCCATCAGGACCAGGAGCTTTGTTCAGTAGAAGGGCATCTATAGCTCTGACCATTTCTTCTTGTCCGATGGGGCCTACTAAGTATGGTCTCCGAGTGTCAGTAAGTTTAGGGATTCGTGCCTGTAGCAGGAATGATGCCATTGTCTGATCAGAGTCTACATTGAGTGGCTGAGGGGCAGTATATAAAAGACTGTCAAAACTGGAGAAAATTTCCCCCATTGCCTGAGAGTTGGTAGTGAGAGAACCTGTTTCAGGGTCCCTCAAGCATGATATCCATCTAGAATTGGTTTGCTGTTTAATCCTTATTGCCAGTAGCTTGCCAACTTTTTCTCCTTGGCCTATATAGGTAGCTTTAATCTTGTTTACTATCTTGTCTACCTTAGACATTAAGTGGTTTGAATATTGGGCCCTAAGTTGTCCCAGTTTCTCCCTAAAATCCTCCACAGATGAGGCTCCATTGAGCATATTCTGGAAAGTAGGTAAGAGATATAAGTTCTGTTTTTTTTTTTTCTTTCTAATTGTGGCTAACCTAATTAGCTCACCCCACCTAGCCAACTTTAGACTACCCGGATAACATCATAGGGTATAGGAGTTGAAATATTTTGCTGAATTATATCCATATACTGTTGCAGCTGAGAGGCCTTCTCTGATTCCTTCAAAAGTTGATTGTTTAGTGACCATATGTGAGGACACAGTGAGAGGGATGGAATCTCCAGCTGCAAGGTAGTTGGTGAGTGATCCGAGAGGACTCTTGCAGAGATGATACACTGCTATAGCCAGGGCACCAGCTCTTTCGAGACTAGGAAAAAGTCGATCCGGGAGAGGACTTGGTGGGGGACTGAAAAAAAAGTATAATCTTTTGTGGTAGAGTAAAGTCTCCACGGATCAAGGAGGCCCAGTTGGTCCATAAATTCTTTGAGTGCTCTTTGCACAGGGGATGACCCAGCCTTAATGCAGTAGGTACAGTCCAAATCGTTAATTTGAACTAAATTCCAGTCACCTCCCAGTATTATGGGCAGGTGATTGAATGGGGCTATTGCTGCTGCTAAGTTAGGAAAGAAACTGGGAGTATCTAAATTAATGCCATATATTGAACCCAACACAATTTCCCAGTTGCCCCAAAAGCCGTGTAATAGGACAAACCTTCCTGCAGGATTTTTCTTTTCTGCTAACAAAGTGAAGGTAGTTGCCTTTGAGATTAGGATAGCCACACCTCATTGACTAGTGTTATTTCCTGCCCCAAAAGCCTTCCCCACCCAAGATTTGATCAAATAACCTGTTTGGGATTCAGGCAGATGGGTCTCTTGTAAAAAGACAACCTGTGGGGATAAATGAGTCAGGTTCCTGAGCAACACATATTTTTGTTTGTTTTCCTTGCAACCCTTAACATTCCAAGATGCACACATAAATATATTAGCCATATGGGTAAGTAAACTGCTTCATTGGTGGATTATTAGCAGAGCTAGGAGCACACTGGTACCCCCATCCCACCTCAACAAAAATTGTAATATATAAAAAGGACATCAACACTAAATATTTTAACTATGTACAATAACAATCACCTAATCCAGGCCTAATGCGAACTCCTCAGCTCTAAATGGTACGTTACTGGGTGCGAGTAGCCCCTTAACTCAACCCAGTTGAAAAATGATACCACAGCTTAAGAAGTATTAAGCTACCTCTAAACTTGTAACAAGCAGGGCTCTAATATATACTGAAGTGAAGGAGGACTATGTGAGGACACCTACACTTCATATAAAGACAGGAAACAGAAATGTCTCTGACTAATGCTGATTCCAGTAAAATGCATTAGCTGACGTGGCAAACTGAAAATGTAGTACCAAATTAATTCACAAGAGTCTGACTCTGAGATAATAGGTATCCCTTGCCTTTAAAAGTAAAAGAAGAATGCAGAGCCTTTATTGTAATCTTAATAAAGAGGTAAGGAACCAGCTGATAATGCATTCAGAGAGTCTTGTTTGCTCCAGTAGAGGTATTATAAAAGATATGCTATTTAGCCAACAGGTGGAGCTCGTCAACCGAACAGAAACTAATAGGCAAGGAGTAGCCCCATAGATGTAAACAAGTCGATTATTTAGAAATCTTATTGTAATAGCTTCCCACAGATACTAAAATAAGCCTTCATGTAGATTGCCCGTTATTCAGGCTGTCCACAAACACAAGCAGCTGTAGGCTACTCAAAACATCTAATATAACACAAGCGCATTTAGAATGTTCCAGTTACTGCTATCCCTCCAGACTAAAAGTAACATTACAGGGTTTTATTCATGTTTTTGAACCAAAGAGGTTGGGGAAGAGTTTTATTAGCTCTCCCAGAGCTTGGTCTGCTAAGTCAAAATGTCTCTTCCCGGAATCCATCACGATTTCCAATCTGGCAGGGTACAGGAGTCTGTGTTTGATCTGTATGGCCCACAGTTTGCTCAAAGTAGGGTGATAGGTAGATCTAGCTTGACGAACTTTAAAGGTTAGGTCAGGTACAATCCGGATCTTTTTTCCAGCCCATTGTATGCTGTCTAGGCTATGAGACTTCTTTAGAATATAATCCCGATCCAGGAAATTTAACAACTTAAAGATCAGTGGCCTAGGAGGTTCTTCAGGTAGGGGCTTTGCTCATAGTGACCTGTGTGCTCGTTCCACTATGTAGACAGGGTTTCTGGATAAACTCCACTGCATTTTTCCCTTTTTCACCTTCAGGTAAGCCCAGTATAACCAAATTATTACGCCAATTCCTCCCATCCAAATTGTCTACGTTAGCTTCTAGGGCATGTAATGAGCGCCGTAACTGGATAATCTTAGGCTCCATTTTAGCACTGTGGTCTTCCAGCGAAGAAATATGGACCTCTGCTTCAGACACTCCAGTGGCTAGGACTTTGTGTCAGCTTAATCTCAGCCATTTGCTCCAGAAGTTGCAATACTGCTGTTTTAATTTCAGATATGTCCGTAGTGATTTGCTGCTGTTGATTCCCTTCCTGGACCTCTGCAGTGAGCTGTAGTGGGGATGCACTCCGCCGTGGGTGCTTGGCCTCCTTGCCTACAGTCTGGTCATCCTCCCCAGCCGACATCATGGGCTATAACTATATCTTGCTGTAACAGGTCAGTCAAAATCGGGGTCAGTGGCACTCCGGAGGGCTCCATCAGTTGGTAATAGTTGATTTAAGGCAGAAAAGCTATGGTAAATAGCAGATTTTTTAGTTTGTAAAGGGCTGAGTTGGGAGCTATAGAAAGCACTGCTATCACATCACTCGCGTCACGTGACCCCACCTTTCATAATTTTAAACACCTGCATCATATCCCCCCTCACCTGCCTCATCTCCAAAAAGAAGAAATCCAGCTGTTGTCTTTGTTCTCTCGCTAGCATTTCCATGTTTCTTATTATCCTAGTCACTCTCCACAAAACCTTCTCCAGTTCCACAGTGTTCTTGAAATATGCATCCCAGAATGGCACATGTTACTCAAGTAATGCCTCTGTGCTTTGCTCAGTTCCAATATAACTTGCTTTCTAGGGACATGGATATGTTGTACTATCCACACTTCTGGGAGTGTCCTTTCCCTTTAAGACTCTGACCAGAAGCCTTCAAGCTGGCTTCTCCCACCCACCCTGGTGGTAACTCCTACAGCACCACCAGTGATGTCAGATCTACCTTCCTGCTGGAAGAAGGTGGTTCAAGAACCAAGAAGCAAAAGCTCAGAGCTAGGGGACCAATGTCTGTGATGGCATTACCTTGGATAAGTTGATTCTAGAAGTGGCGGGCAGTGCTCTGCCTTTGGGTTTCAAGGCTCTCCCACCACACCAACGTTGAGATCCTCAGGAGTCCATGGTGTTTCAGGGTACATTGTCTGTGATTAGAGCTGACATTGCTCACTTCTAGAGCATGGGGCAATAGCCCGTGTTTCAGATACCTTGGTCAGTCAGGGATATCTGAACAGGTACGTCTTGGTTCCAAAACAGATGAAGGTCTGGCACCCCATACTGGATTTGCACAGTCTGAACCGGTTACATGTGGAGGCGCAAGTTACAAAATGGTCATTCTGAATCAGATAAAACCATCTCTGGAACAGGGAATGCGGTTCTGCTCCTTGGACCTTTAGGACATGTTCTTTCACATCCCAGTCTGTCCCTCCCACTGTCAGTAACTTCTGTTATGTTCTGTTCAGGGGGAATCCTGTACTAGTGCTAGGTCATGCCCTTCAGCCTCTCATCCATGACCTGGGTCTTCACCAAGTGCATGGCAGTGGCCTTCCTGTGGTGGAAGGGCGTTTGGTATATCCCTGTAAAGACCTGGGCCTTCTGGCCTTCCCAGCCAAATTGGAGCTAGTCCTCTTGCAGGAGCTCAAGCTCATTGAGGTAGAACTAGACTCCCTGTGAGCCAAGGCCCACCTCCCGGTGGACCATGCATTGGATCTTGCCTCCTTTGCTTGATCTTTCTAGGTTGGGTACTCATGCCATGCCCAGGACTTCCTGCGACTGCTGGGGTTGATGGCTGTTTCCACCACCATGGTCCATTGGGCCTAATAGAGGAGACACCCGCTACAGTGGGAGTTGGATGGGAAGTGTTCTCAACTTCTATGTCCCCTGCACCAGTTGGTCTTGTTGACCCAGCCAACGTGGGATGCCATCCAATGGTCGCTAACCCCTCAACACCTAGAGAAGGGAATCGCATTTGTCTGCCCAGAACCGTTCATCATATTCATGACCAATGTGCCTCAGGTAGGGTGGAAGTACAACTGGGAGGCCACAGAGCCCAAGGGTTCTGGTCACTCTGGCAGTTCCAGCACCACAGCAGCCTGGTGGAGCTTCGTGCAGTGTGCCTGGCTCTGGCAAAATTTCTTCTGTTGATTTGGAGTCAGGTCGTTCAAGTCCAAACATACAGTAAGACCACCATGTTCTAGGAACAGATTGGGTGGGATGCACTCCATTCTGCTGTGTCAGGAAACTGTCTGCAACTGAACACTCATGCACAACCTAGAAGCAGATTTCTGGATGATTCATGTCATGGGAGAAAAGAATCAACTGGTGGACGCTCTGTGTCTCGGAGAGACATCAAATGAGTGGTTTCTGCATTAGGAGGTGGTAGGTCACCTGTTCTTTCAGTGGAGCACCCCTCTGGTGAATCTGTTTGCTTCATAGGATAGCAGAAAGCTGAGTAGGTTCTTTGCCCACCACCCACGATCCTGGACTCTCTTGGGGGATGCCTTGACTAGGCCCTAGACCCTGGGCCTTCTGTACGGTTTCTCTCCCTTCCCCTTGGCTCACAAGGTCATGAGCAGAACTCAGGAAGACAAGTTGCGTCTGATCATTACAGCTCCAGACTAGCCTAGGCAATTTTGGTACCCGGATCTCCTTAGCCTCAGCAGTAGGTCTCTGTGGAGGTTACATTTTCACTCTGACAGCTTACCAGACAACAGGGCCCAGATCTTCATTTCCTGCACATCTTTTGTTCCTGGGCAGCAAGACTTCCTGGATTGAGCTTTTTAGAAGACATACTGTGTGTGTGTTGGAGGCATCCCATAAAGAGTCAACTCATAAATGCTATGCATTTAAGTGGAAGAGCTTCTCAATGTGTGTGCTGGGTGAGGAGCTTGATCCCTTTACCAGTCCAGTGGCGAGCATCCTCAACTCCATCTGGTCCCTGTCTTGGTCGGGACTTTAAGTGAGGACCTTTAAGGTGCACCTGGCATCCATATCTGCCTACCGGGTATCTGGTGGTATGCAGACAGTGGCCCAGGAGAAAGTGATCGGGCACATTTTCAAAGGCCTGGATCACTTTTAACCTCTGGTGCGGAAACCTCCATCCCTATGGGACCTATTGCTGGTGTTGGCAGTGCACATGAGCAAAGTCGTTTGAGCCTATGCACAAATATGAGACGTCACATTTGTTGTGAAAGACCACATTTCTTGTGACCATAATATCAGCTAGAAGTATTAGTGAGCTCCAGGCACTCTGTGGAGTCTCCCTGACAGGTCTTCCACAAGGACAAGATTGTCTTTCGCTCCCACCCGAGCTTCCTTCCGAAAGTTGTGATGGGAGTTTCACCTTAACCATGGAATTAACCTTCCAGTATACTTTACTAACCTGACCACAAATTCCGATCAGAGGCTAAGGGTGCTCTTATACTATAAGTAGCACATGGCTGGAGTTTGGGGTGAGGCTCACCAGTTGTGTATAACATATGCTGAAGCTGTGTGTGGCAGACCAACAGCTAAGCAGACAAGTGCCAGGTGGATTACATCTTGCATAGACATCTGCTATAGTTTAGCTAGTAGGAAGTCACCCAAGGGGCTTAGGGCTCATGCCACCAGATATACTGCTTTGGTGACTGCTTCCAGGGATAGCAACATTACGGGGATATGCAGGGCTGCATCCTGGTATAAAATGCGCACACCTTTATCTCCCATTATAGCATAGACATAATGAGTAATCATTATGCTACTTTTGGGTCCTTGGTCCCCCAGTCTTTGTTTTCCAAATAAGGGTGCACACCTTGCCCCCTCCTCTCAGGTGACTGCTAGGTGTCTGCCAGAGTGTAGATGGTGAACTGTATGTATGCTAACTGTAGTTCTGCTAGTGGTATACAGTTCACAGCCACACACCGCATTCAACCTCCCCTGGCAAGTGGGACCCAGATCCCTGCTTCCAGCTTGTAGAGATCTAACGTCATGGGGTGCAGCCAGAAGATATACCACTCAGGTGGTGGAAGAAGCTTAGCTTGAAGACTTCCACTGACTCGGCTATCTCTGAGAAGACTGCCAGAGTGTAGTTGTGAATTATACAACTACAGATGAATAACCTATATTTACTATTTTTCAGAATAATTGTAATGGCTATGGAGTGGGTGCCTAATTCATAATTAAAGAAGTTCAGAATATACATCTGAATAATGTTGCAGATCACACCCAGATTACCCAGGAGAGTCAATGAAAGGAATTCTTACTCCGAGTTCAATTGTGAATGCTAGTTAGAGGAAAGCCTAGTACTTGTATATTATTTTGAATATAGAGCCAAGCATGTAAATAGTAAATACTAATGGCACTTCCAAGTCAAAGGGCACACTTTTGTAAGCACTGAACAGCATCACTAAACCTGATTTTTTTGTTAGAACTTTCCTCGACTGGGGGAGGAGGGGATGCTACCTTTCTTCTGCACATTTGCCAGAACCCCAGGCTCACAGATCATAACCCAACACCTGGTTGTGATATCAGTGGTATTTGTTGCTGTGCACTGGTGACAGTCTCTACAGAAAAGAGACAAGGATCAAAGTGCTTGTGGGTGGGAGAGGAGCATGAAAATGTAGAGCGACTAGTGTTGATCTCATGGTGCCTTGTACAGAATGTACAGTAGGAATGGTGCTTTGTAAGTGATAACACATGACAGGGAGTTCATTTGTGCTCTGATATACACATGACCCAGGTGCGTTTGCGAAGTGCATTCAAATACCCAGGAAGTATGTATATCTGAGTGACCGCACACCCCGAAGTGTATCACACTTGTAAAATGGGCACAAAATAGAAAGAAAGAGAGAGAAAGGAAGGAAGGAAGGGGAAGGAAAGGAAAGGGAAGGAAGGAGAAAGAAAAAGAAAGGCATGTAGTCATTGGGGAGAATTCATGGTCATGTGATGTGTTTACACCAGTGGCAATGTAGGAGTTTTCTTATTTTATCAGCTTCTTTATATGCTGCAAGCCTGTGTTTGTGTTATGCAGTGTGTGGAAATTACTCAACAGTCAATGTGTAACTGTTTATTACTGAAATAATGTGTATTTCTTTTTTTCAGATTCTAGGAGTTTGGTTAACACACAGATTCAGGAACCAGAAGGATCCTCGTGCAAACCCTAGTGCATTTCTGTGATTCAAGTTAACACCAACATTGTTCTGACACTGGACTACTAAATCATTTTCCAGTTTGCAACTAAATTGAACTGCACTACACCTCATAACTTCAAGACACTTTGTGTAGTCTCCCCATAGGAAATCTAGTTTTAAAAGGCAAATAAAAAAATATTCTTTGTTGATGGATTATCTTTCAGTAAAAGGTTTTGTTTTGCCTCTAGTTTTTCAGTGCCTAAAAGTTTATTTGAATTGGTGTTCTAGTGCTCTTAAATCAAGATAATTACTCTGCACCCTACTGGGTGCCTGTAAGATATAATTGTTCATTGTATGAAGCATCTTTAACTAGAACTTCTTTATTCCGAATTGTGTTATCAGGTATTTCATAGCAAAGTCTGTGTATAATTTGTTTGTGTATAATACTTAGTGATTGTGGTGATACACACGCGGTATAAAAATTATTATACAATGGGGTATGAAAATCTTGTAATCTCATTGGTCAAAACACATCACATGACCGTGTTATATCCTGTAATAACCCACGGCTGAGAAATGGCATTTATAAAAAACATACTTAAACACATTTAAAATTGATTTTACACATTGGTCCATTGTATAATTGCAGCAAGGCACTCCAGGGTGTGGGTTATTGGGGGATTTACCCACTTCTTGTGTGGTTTAGTCACTCTGCTGCACCTCGTGACACACCACACACGGCGTGGGTGGGTCCCCCAATGACCCACACCCTGTTGTGCCTTATTGCTTAATAACTCCACTTAGAATGTGTGATAACAGTTAATGACATAAAACAGCTTTTGTTTCAGCTGTATTCCAGTACATGCTTTCCAAATCTGAATTTGGACAAGAACTACAGCAGAAAATACAACTAATATCATGAACTTTAAAAAGTTAGGAAACCCAAAATTGGATAACGATACTGTGAGGTTGCCATTGGTTTATTCCATCATTAAGTAGGCTTGTATAACTCCCAAGCGACATTGCAACTTGAGAGATTTAGCCTCCCTCACATGTAGATAAACACAAATAGTCATTCAGTCTTACTGAATATATGCTATGCCATAGATCAAGGAACTGGTATGCATAAAGTGATCTTTCCCACAGTGTAGGTATAAAACTGTAACCACATGTACTGTAGTCGGATCACTGGAACACACTGTACAGTCCACTAACATCCCTATCGCTGAAGATAGTAGAAAGCCTTGAGTTACATTTTATATAATTGGCATACTTCCTGTACCTGATTCTAGCTCATATTTTTTTTTTTAAAAAAGGTAAATTGTTGAAAAAAGTATAATACATAGTAATGTTGAAAACAAAATCTTAACTTTTTGTAACTATTTTGCCAGTTTCAACTGAAGTTATGATCATTATTTTCAAAGGAAATGGCAAGTTGGGAGTTGAATTGCTGAATTTAAACATTGGAATTAGATTTCCGCTGAAAAAACAAAGGCTGCTTTTAGAAAAGAAATTTCAACTTACATTTCAATAAATTTTTATTTAAATGAGTGTACCGGTGAATCTGCCTGCACCATGAATACTCCTCCTGAAGCAGTGACCTTTTCCCCCATCCAGGCTCAACAACTGCCTTTTCTTAGTTTTTTCCCTCCATTGTTCAGCCCCCCTCCCCCCCACAGCAGAACCATCGACGTTGGTGAGGCCACTTCAGCACAGGATCCAGTTGCAGAGCTCTCATTCAGAACTGCAACCTGCAGGGGATCAGACTGTCATCCAACTGGGATTGTATGTATTCCATCCAGTCTTCTCCCCTGGAATGTTGCTGCTCAGTGATGCCAGTGCAGATGAACCAGAAGCAGGCGCATTACTGATGCAAATGCAGATGCGCCAGAAGCAGGTTCATTACAGGGCACACTACTCCCCCAGTCTCCAAAGGAGGAGAGCTGTTCCTGGGATGCTCAGTTCTTCCCTGGCTTTCCCATGTTGACCCATGCGCCCTGATGCATTGGCTACGATGATGGTACTCAGCTAACCTAAAACGCTTTCACGGTTACTATTTGTCAAATTATTCACATTTCTTTTGTGTGAGGAGCAGTTGTCTACAAATGCATGCAGTTTGAAATTGTTGATTGTAGCAGTTTTTGTGGCTTTGACTTTGTCCAGTTATTAGCCATTTTAATATTTTACACAAACTACTGTACTACCTATTCTTTTATTTGTTTGTAAAAATAATCACTCACAACTGATCACATAATAACCATGTTGATGATGGTTCTAGCTTTCATTATGGAAAGGTGAGTGATGGCCTAACGTAATGCACTGGGAAGTCAGAAAATGTTGATAAGAACCTATTGAAAAGTGTACAGAATGTATTTTGAATCCTGAGAAGAACTGAAATTAAAAAAAAAAAAAAAAAAAGAAAGAAATCTCTAGTCACTGTTTATAGGTAAATAAATTGTATTTATGAACTATATACTGATGCAGACTGTTTTTGCTGAAAGGCTCCTAAACATATGTGATCGGTTTTATTCGGTGGCAGCCATTTTTTTTACTGGTGTAGCAGGTTCCTGTCCAGCTATTGGATCGCATACCAAGTGTTATAAATGATGACATCAAATATTGCATGTAGGAATTGGAAGTGTTTCAGGACAAACAAAAACAGTAGAAAAGCTTGGAAGTTTGGAAAACTAGAATGTTTGTAATACAAATAGGTGAATTTTGTGACAACACAATTCTACAATGTGATGCTAGTTCTATGGATGAAAAACCACAAAATTCCAGAAGCCTTCGTTGAGTCAGATCTTCTTTGAGGACATCACTGTCCATAGACCTGCTGCTTTGGAACCCTAAACCATCAGCATTTGGACCACTGAGAAACTTAGGCCAAGGTGGAGCTGCTCATGTTGATGTACATTGCTGCCACCTATATAGTTTGGGCAGCCCAGTACTTCATCGGTTTTTCTCTATCAGCTGCTCATTGGAGAGTGGAAAAGCCTGTGTCAATTTGATTTGGTTTTAGTTTTCTATTTTACTTTCTAAATACGATTGTGTACTGTTACCCCTGACCCTCGAGAAGCCTCTGCTTTTCTCACTTCTGCTGAGTGGGAAGATATTTTAGAGACAATGCTTACACACTTCTTGTTAGCTTCCTGTGCCTCCTATATGATGTGAAGACTTGCACCATTGATAAAAAAAGATGCTGTGTGCCCCATCTCAAAACAGTGCTTTTTCAGCCGGCCCAGTGGCGTTGAGGGCTGAGGCACTGGACGCCTTAGCTCAAGCCATGCCAGCAACCCGTGCTCAGGAATGAGCACGGGTCGTCGGGGTTGGTGGCGAGGAGAAGGATCGAGAGTCCACTGGACTGCACTCTTTCTCCAGGGTGGGGGACACTAGCTGTCGGTGCTCCACTGGCCCCTAACGGCCGCTGGAGGCAGCGTGTCGATACTACAGCTGAAGGGAGGGATGAGCGGACATGGTGAGCACATGCAGTAGCATGCATTACTCTCACCGCAGGCATCAGTGCGCCCAGCCTCCTCACAAGGGAGAAAAGTGGAAAAAAGCTCCAGCTGGATAGCGTGGTCCCGTGGCGCGCCACCTAGGAGAAGGCACCTCCCTGGCAAGGATCCGTTTGGGGCGGGTTGAGTCGCTCCCTACCACCCTGCCACGAAGGGTAAGTCGTGGGGTGCACAAGGGAGGGGGTCTAACCTTCGGGGAGGGCTCGCTGGGGGACAACTGATGGCAGAAGCTGGGAGCTCAGAAGAAATAATACATAAAAAAAAACCTGCTTTTTCAAATGGTTGGCATTTGTAATTTGATTTTATTAGCAGCATGGCAAGGAGCTTTTTAATCCTGTCTGTGGGCATGCTAACAGTGGCTTAGTTACTTCTGTGGCTTGTTCACATTCAGTCTCAACAGCTGACATACGCTCTGCCACCGCATGAAGTTCTGTCCACACTTAAAACACTTCAGTCTGGACCAGGTGTCTTATAGAAGGGCTGGTATTGGCCTCACCATCCTCCAAAGCCTGCTGTCTTTATGGGTCATATATTCACCCGTTGTCTGGCCTTCTGCTCTGCCATTCTGTTGTGCTTGGAAAATAATTCAGAGGTGTGGATTTTTGGAGGGAGATGTTCTCGAAAAAGATAATATACTTAGCAGTAACAGCACATCCTGGAGATAAAATGATCTATTTAACTATAGCTCATCCTCCCACCTACCCCCTTCAGTGTTTCAGGTAGCATACTCTGGAAGATGTACCTCTTACTGCATGCCCGGTCATTTTCCTTTTTGTGCTGTTTCAAATGTTTTTTTTTCTTTCCAAAACCACAATCGCCGCTCCTTTTTAGTTTGGTTGGCATTCTGGTCCCCCGTTCCTGTTAGTATAGTACAACTCTGAGCTTGTCTCCAGTGGGGAAACTGAAGAGGTTTGGGGCTGCCCACATTATATAGGTGACACTAATGTACATCATCTTGGATGATCCTGATATAGACGGCATACAGTTCCAAAGGTGCAACTCTGACAGATTCTCCTGGAAGATCTACTGTTACTGGTAAGTTACAAAGCTTTATAACGTGACAGTGTGTGTGTGTGTGTGGTTATGCTGTACTAAATGCACTTTCTTTGTGGACTGTGAGGCATGGCAGAGTGCCTTCAGCTACCCAGGAATAGTATTTGTTACAGCATAACTGTCATGGAGTGTTACTGTGCTTTAAAAATGGTAAGAAGTGCCTTCAAAACTAAAGCAAAATATATTTCACTGGCCCATGTTATACTGCGCTAGTGACATCCACTCAGCACAGCATTTCTTTTAACCATTTTATGTAAGTGGAATAACCAACTTAAAGGGACACCGTCAGCCCCCTTGGGTCTCAGTGTCCCTAGTTTAAAAAACACGTTTTATGATTGCCAAAATTCTGTCAAGATTGTTGATGTAGCTGGTAGTTTGATTCTGAGTCTTATTTTCTTTAAAAAAGCAAAAAACAGACTGCCCAACATACTGGTGTTATCACACCAAAACAGGTTTGTTTACAGTCCTTGATCAACTCCAAATGCACCTTTCCTGAACTTGGGAACACCCACAAAACAGTCTAGCCCCTCATGATGCACTGGGAGATTAGGAGGCTACTGCCTTATGAGTGACTGCACTGTTTGAGTGTTTCTAATACTCAGCACATATGTGCAGTAAGAACAGAGCCAGGTTTGTAAACAAAAACAAGGTTATTTATAAATATACATTGCCATGCATTTCAGTTCTACTAAGCAAGGATAAAGACAAAACAAACAGCAACATCAGTGAGGGTAAGCAATCATAAAATGTGGGGTTTCAACTACAATTAATATGATGAAAAACAGGTTGACAGTGTTCCTTTAAGGTGTGCATTGACACTGTAATAACCATATTTCCTGGGTGATTGAAAGCACCCTTTCCTGGGTGTACTATTACACATTGTACACCCTGTTACCTAGTTTGTGTGGTATAAAAAAAATTGCCCAAAACAAAAGTAATGTTAACCATTTCCAGAAATGCACAGCAGTGGACTAACCATTTGTTAGTGGGTCCATGTCACAGAGGAGATTGCATGAATAGCCCTTCAATAAATAGGGGTCTAAATCAGTCTGTGGCGAATGCTGTGCATTTTCACAAATGATTAGCTTTTTCACATGCAAAACTGAATCTGTTTGCCTGCAGTCTTATCACCTTGGAGCCTGATCCAGTCAGATCTCAGCAACTAAGCAAGGTTGGGCTTGGTCTGGCCAAAAGTCAGATGGAAGACCTTCAGTAAATGACTGGTGATGTAATAAACTGTGCTGCTAGCTGTGCAGAGAGTACTCTTCTCTTGCTTATAACTGCACTTACGCCCTGGTATATTGCTTTTGGGGCACCGCTGTCGTTGGGTGCTGTCTTTTGAATGAACCCTTTAACCAAGGTCACATTTCCGTGGCCTAATTGTTAAGGTGGACAATAAACATCCCAGGGCACATCTTGAATAGAATAAGGGAATTTTTCCAGTGTCTTAGCCAGATTTAAACAGATTTATTGTTTACTGTTGATTTAAGTTCTATATGACCTATAGACCATGAGAATCTGTGATATATATTTTTTGTATTGTACGTATGCCATGATCTCAGATCATACCTGAAAAAGGAACATATGTTCCAGTGTACCTTGTCTGATATTAAAAATAAAAATGAAAGTAACTCATTCACCAACAAACCAACTACTTAAGCTGGTTTGGTATCAATAGATTTACCTCTAAATAGATACATACTCCCTGGGAGTTGTGAAGAGGGTCAGTATAGGAAATATTTCCTAGTCCTCCCTTCTCATTTAACAAAACTAGTTAATTTATTTGCTTATTTAACATCCTGGGTTATTCCTTGACCCCTCCCCCCCAAAAAAAAATAAATAAAATGAAAGCCAACCCACCGGAGCCTGTGTTATTGTAACAATAATAGTATAGTGTTGGAATTTGTATAGTGTTATTCCAGAAGTGCATGGTCCCACATAATCCGTAAATCATGAATGACAAAGCCACAAGCTTTATGAATGTCTTATCACTCATGTGGAGATCAGTGTGTTATTCCACCACAACCCACTATGTAACTGATAAATACCACACTGTAATGTTTGTATGATTAATGTTTTTTATGAATGTTTTACTTTGTTTTAGCTTAAAACTGCCTTTCTTTCAATTGTAAACTCTCAGTTGGACCCTTTGCCCTCTGCATTCTATTTCCATAGTAAGGGATCCAGAGCCACAAAAGCCCTCAAAAATTGGTTGTACCCGACACCTCTTGCTATACTTTGCAGGCCACCATTTTTGGAAAGAAGAGACCCCCCAGTACCATAATCAAGAGGTCTGCTGTGTCATAACTCTTGTTCAAGTCGTGAAATACACTGAAATAAGAAAGGTGTGAACAAAAAATAGAAAAAAGTGGACATTTTACCAGATATGGTCTAGAACATTCAAAATTCCTCAGATCGGTCTAAAATTTGTACCAGTTATGCACATTGAGGCTATTCATATAAAACAAGTCTCATTGTTATCATGTCTTCACAGTATAGACCAATATGCAATTATTGTAGGAAAATATTTCCAAAATTGCAGATTTTCCGGCTAAAGATTTGAACAGACTTCATGGTGTTTCCTCTGACAAAATAATCATTGCATTTATATTACATTATACTATATTTCTATCTTCTACTATGTTTCTGCTTTCATTTAAAAGAAACCTGACTCAAGTATCATGATTTAAGACTGAAATATTTCATTTTGTGTACTCATACCCCAAATGGACAATGTCACCATACTACCCAGCATTTGCCAGTTTTAGCTATATATGCATTTCTAGTTTGATTTTGGTATGGTTTGAAATACTATATAGGAGTTTTATGATATTAGTAATCTACCTATTTAGGGAATGCTTTTAAAGTAAGCAGTGTTATGCTTTGTGCCAAGTATTTATGATGTGTATTTTTGTATTTTGTATAGGGGTTTTATGATATTAGCAATCTGCCTATTTAGGCAATGCTTAGTGTAATCAATTTGATGCTTTGTGCCAAGTATTTATAATGTGTATTTTTGCATTTCAGATTTATGACTGATCAACCATGGAGCCAGTATTCCAAGTCGGCACTACAAGGCGGCGACCAACCACAAATTACTCCCGCTGCCTCATTTGTCAGCAAGATGCAAAACGCAGTTCTTTACAAAGACTGACATAACTTGTATATCCCGCCTTCTTGTATGCAATTCAGAATCATGCTGATGATGTCACTTTCCAACTGGAAAAGGATGTGTTATGTAAAGATGAATTCCTAGCAAATACCCCAGTAATATATGCAAGTGGTCACACCACATAAATCAACAAAAAACTGTTGAACGAAACTGCTGTAGAGTTTCCGAACAGGACAGTGAGCAGTCGGGTCCATCTGACATGGTCACATAATTTCAGTTAACAGCCTATTTGTTTACAAGAGTAAATATTTTGTGTGGGACAAGATGGGGAATAGGAAGCTGATCATTGCAACTGTTGATTGTCAAACCTCTGTGGCAAAAAGCCAAAGAACTCAATGACCGTACCATGTTACATAAGTTGCAAGGGTTTGGGAATGAATGCCTAGCTCTGATAGCACATGATTTTCGATACCATAGATCATGTCTTAACTATATAAATAGAACAGTTATGGAAGGCGATAACATCTATGATGTAGGGTCCTGTTTGCTAATTTCTCAAATTGATAGGTCAGTGCTTGGCAATGGAAGTGTCTTCTATATCGCTAAACTTCATGAAAGATATTACCAGTGGTTAGAAGATCATGATGTAGATGCAGCATCCTACAGGTCAGCAAGTCTGAAAAGACACCTACTGACATACTACACTAATCTCTGTGACTGTAGGGTAACCGTAGTTCCTCAGGCACATCAAGTCTGTTGTGTTCAGCACAGTTGAATGTTGGTCAGTTGCTTTCTGAAGTTACCAACTTAAAGCAAAATATAGAAGAATCAGAATATACAGAAGATGAACCCGATGATACTCTGACTCAAATGGATGCAAATATGTTCAGTTACAATGCAGAAAAATTAATAAGATCTGAACTGAGTTTGGCAGAGAAGAACATCAAAGGATTACATCAGCAAAAGAGTGCACATTGCAAGATCAAGACACGTGAAACAAACATGGCTGTGTCTTTGAAGCTGCTTCAGAATGTGTGGATACTATCTGCAATCACGTAGATTGAATGCTTACCCATGCTACTTCAGAAGTAGGCAGTGATGGGAGAGTTCAGCTAAACCCAAAACAGCATGAATGGGTACTGAATCTTGGACAAGACATATGTACAGCCATTGCTGGTGTTCCAACACCAAAACCTGTTGGTACTGCCCTACACACACTAAAGGCCATCTGGAGCAAGGAGACCTTAACCATGCTAAATAGATTTGGAAATTATTAGCTACCAAGATGTCCAACATTATATTGCTACAATGGCAGCAGCTGCTGATGAGCATGAGGCTCAAGACTGGGTTTTCATACCAATGACTCTGAAGTCAGGTCAATTCACACAGTGTGCAATTGACAACCTAGACTTCCATGAGAGTACAAAGGATGGTAAAACTATGCATGGAACATTGCATGCAATACATCAGTATGCTGATGAAGGTGAGCATTAACAGTCGATGGCTGTTAGGGTTCCCCTAGTTAAAAAAATAAAAACACATCTTCTCAATCGTATCTTCAAGAATTTTGAGCAGGGAAAAGCAATCTCACCCTCAAACACTGCCAGAAGAGTCGTTCATTTGCTGACATGGCAGTAGCATCACAGCAGACCAGAGAACCACTCCATCCTGTAGACTGGCTTTGGCAATTGGTGAATAAAGATCCCACTCTGTTTTTAGACATCATATAATGATCAAAACCTTTTACATGGTCCTCCTTTTATGAATGAGTTACCCAACAGGAAGTACAGGTGACTGTATTAGGTATGGGCCTTCCAGAACCTCTTTATATGCCCTGATGTGGTCAAAGCGTCATTTCAGTATTGTTTGAAAACAGGAAAAGCTTCATCACGCAAAGAGAAGAGCATGTGAACCTCTGGAATCCCTACCCATGCCTTATTGGAAAGACTTTATTGCTAACTCCCAAAACAAGGCCAGTCTCCTTGATTTCTTGGGAGGTGCTTGGGTAAAGCACAACACTCCACTACCAGAGGGATGTAGATTGATTCTTGGTGGATTGTTCAAGGACCCAGGCCGTTCCGTTCTTCTCTCAAAAGACGATGTAGTAAATCCTGAATTGTTATATATGAAACATGAAGAATCAGATATAACAATAATCTCCCATATTGCATATTATGTAAACACACTTGATATCGGAGAGGATTAGTGGCAGCCACAGACACTGATGTGATCATAATGTGCATCTACTGTAGCACTCAGATGGCTGGTCTAGAAGAGTTATGGGTTCAGAAGATGGGTGTGTACCTGCCATGCCATTCAGTAGCAGCTTTTCTTAGCACTATGTGCAACACAGATGCATCACAACTCACATCAATTGTTCTTAGTGCTTACATCTTAAGTGGCTGTGGTACTGTCAGCTATCCCTTCAGATGAGGGAAGTGTGCTCTAAAAGTTGCCCTTGAAAATGCAGCCAACCTTCGTGCAGTAGCAGATTATGGAAAGCCTGGAATAAGTCTAGATGTCACTGATGAGCCATTTCAGCAGCATGCGAGTTCTTTATTAAATTACAGAGACAAGTTCAGTGGTGGCCTGGATGTAGTCTGAGCTCACCTGTAGGTGACAACAAAGGGTGACCTACGGACTCTGCCACCAACAGAGTAAGCCTTTAGACTTCACATGCTGCACGCTGTGCATCAGAGAGCGGTGAGTAAAAGGGCTAACAAGTCAAATCCAGTGCTTCCCAATCCTACATAGTTTGGGCGAACTCTTGATGGCAGGCTAGTCCCACATATAGTGACAAAGGAACCAAAGCCAAAAGTGGCCGTGCAAACCAACTACTGCAAATGCAAAAGAAATACCAATGAAGCTGCATTTGTGCTAGGGCAAATGTCAAATGTGTTATCACATGTATATGTAATGCTGACCTCATGAAATGTAGTGTAGTTCAAATGAGTCTGACTTTGGAAGACCGTGACAGTGACCGTGATTTAAGTGACACTGAAGGTCACATCTGTATAAGACTGGTGAAAGTTATGGATTTGATTAGTATTGTGATGATCTCATGTAATTGAATAACTAGCCATTATCAATGTAAACTAAACAGGAAATTCTACAGCCTTAGATCATTGACTAATAAGTTTTATATATGCAGTTAACTAAATTGTAATTAATCATAATTATTTTCTTAATTCTAAACTATACTCTTTATATTGAATTTGTAATTTTAACACTGTTTAGTGTGATGCACCCTTGTTTTGATTCTTTCCTTACATCAGTGAAACAAAATAGTTTTTTTTTTTGTGCATAAATGTTTTATTTACCCATATATCTACAAATTTTGACTGGGTCCATTTGGGGGTATGGGTACACAAAATGGAATATTTCAGTTATAAATCATTTTATTTGAGTTGGGTTTCTTTTAAATGAAAGCAGAAACATTGTAGAAGATAAAAATATGGTATAATGCAATAAATGCAATGATTGTGTTCGTGGTGTATCCATGGCACTCCAGACATTACATCATGGGTTTTAGTCCACCTGATAGGCTATAGATGAACATGTGACCTAGTATCAAATTTCATAGTATACCTTGATCCCAGGAGTCTCTGCCCTCCAGTTCTCTTGTGCATCTGAAAGGCTAGCACATCGGAGTTCCTCCCTAGAATTCAAAACAAGGTAAGGCATTAAAGTTTTCCAGATTCTAAAACTGTATTTGTCAGAATGCTGGGATTATGTGAGGAACAGTAGCTCTAAGGAAATATTCTCGTCTCACTAGACTGCAGTAGAATATCTGAAGAAAGCAGTGTAAATACTGTAACAGCACAGCCCCAGATAGAGACGCTGTTCCTAACGTTAGCAGAGAATAGAAAGAATTGTCCACTTAGAGAAATAGTGTCCGAATTGAGTTGTTAGAACTTGGTTAGTGCTTGGTTAAAGATTTGAGTTTGCTAGAATGATGGCGAGAAGACGCAGTTGTCTTCAGTTTGTTTGACTCTTGCACTTCCAGTAGCATTCGTGCGGTAGTAGATGGGCCACTCTGGGGATGAATTTCCAATCGAAAAAGCAGGAGATGAAGATGAATTTTGACTTGGGGAAAGAGCAGGCCATCTTAAGGACGTGTAACTGCCACCTCCTTCCTCGTATCCTCCCCAGAGGCCTACCGGGAGCCAGTCCCAATCAGGGTGGTGTTCTGGAGCCTGAGATCTGGGTCGTGTCTGAGGCCCATGTGTCCCGACCCAGTGGCATTCTCACCGAGCGGACAGAACTCTGGTAGCAGGTCAGGGGCCTCTCCCTGTTCGCATCACTTGCCGCTTGTGGGAGCCATCAGTTTTCTCCTTCTCATTTTTAGAATGTTTTATTCAGCGCTGGATTCAGCTGCAGTTGGGGGTTGTTTATTTGGACTGTCCTGCTTCCCTCACTAACGGAGTAGGTCAGGGCCCCCGATATCCATGCTGCTAAAGAGGGGTCCTGTATTTTTCTCAGATTGTGGGCTTACAACAAGCAGTGCAACCACGGAGATGATGCCCTTCACTTTACCTGCACTGTCTGAGATGCAGGGACACATTTGCAGGCCCAGCAGCTCCTTTGACCACACCAGACCATGTGGTCGAGGGAACCCCAAGAGCCAAGGTGGCCATTTTGTTAAGGGGAATGAAGGTGAGCAGCAGCCAACATTTTGTGACTTCCAGGCCTAATGGAAGCCTGAAGCATGGCTGATTTACTTTCGATCACCTTTCACAGTGGATCGAAACTAGGCGCAGTTTTACATATATCCCAGTGAACCCTCTACAACAGCGGGTTCATAGAGACTAGACTGAAATAATAATTTTTAATTGTTCTCAGGTTCCATCACCTCCCCCAGTGGATCAAATTTGAACACACCTCTACGCAGGTCCATGTGGCTTCCCACCACAGCAGACCCACAGAGACCAGCAAGGTGACAGTGTTAATAAGGGTTCAAAAATGCTGAAAGTGAGCAGACCCTTCAAGACCCCCTAACATGCGGGGCAAGAAAGAGGTTGTGCCATACCTCCCAGGCCATCACTGGTATATCCTGCTGCAATTATCTGGCTTTCTTGCCCTCTAGAGTGGTAAGGTACGAGTTTCCAGGAGGTGCTTCTGTCGGCCTCACCTACCTGATCGCTCGTCATATACAGTTCATAACCCAGTCCTTGTCTCCCCTTGTGTCTTTCAGATGGCTGAAACTAAGAAGTGCACCACATGCACTGTCACTCTGCTGCCTCACAACTCGGGCCCTCAGTGCCCAGCCTGTCTCCATGATGAGGACGACCTCTGCCTGGAGCAGTCCCCATCACTGGATCCTAGTAACCCAGGAACCAGTGGGACTATATGGGTCAATCCAGGGGTTCTCATCCAGAATCAACAGGCCACAGCAGCCATGATGGAAAGCCAGCAGAACATCATGCTGCGGGTCATGGAAAAACTGGAGGCATTATCCCAAAACAAGACCCCGGTCCCAAACCCAAGACCAGAGCCTGTCGCTCCCCCTGGTGATCCCAATGACAAGAATACATCAGTCCCGGAGCTCACTCCCCCTCAGCCAGACAATGGACAAGGGGATAAGGAAATCCCAGATCATGAAGATAAGGCCTCTGACGAGGAAGAGATGGAAGTCTCTCAGTCCAGCCCTTCCATTACTTCCAAACTCTGCTCTTTCAGCCTCATTCCAGGAATCATGAAAGCCATAAAGATCACAATGGGGTTCGAGGAGGAGGCAACCAAACCAGAGTCCAAACTTGATCCAATGATCCAACAGAAATCTTCGAGCAAGGATACCTTTCCAGTGTGCCCAGCCATAGATGATATATTCACCAAAGAATGGGAATCTACTGAACCTGGGTGCATGTCAGAGAAAAGGAACCCAGATAGAATGTTCCCTATCCAGGAAGACGGAGCAAACACCTGGTGTGGGGCCCCTACAGTAGACCCACAAATTGCTGCCCTCAGCAAGAAAACCATCCTGCCAGATGGAACCATCTCCCTGAAGGACCCGACTGACAAAGTAGAGGACATGCTAAAGAAGCTGTTAGAAATCACAGGCATGGCGGCAAGGGCGGCCACCACAACAGTCAGTGTGGCTCAAGCACAGATCAGATAGGTGAAGGAGCTGCTAGAGAAGACAGATCCCAAGTCAAGAGATTCGGAATTGTTAGAATGTTCCCTGGACACCACAAAATATTTGGGGGATATGGCCGTGGACACACTTAAACTAGAGGCCAGAACCTCAGCACTAATCAATAGAGCTAGACGGGCACTATGGTTGAAGTTATGGGAGGCTGATGAGTCAGTCTCCTACAAAACCTTCCACTAAAAGGGAAACATATATGGGACAGGCACTCGAGTATCTGAAGCAAAAGGAGGAGGGTAAGTATCTGGGAAAGAACAACAAATCCACATACCTGCCATCGGGCAGACGTCGCTTTTGGGGGAACAACAGGTTTCATCAAGGCCGGAGGCAAAACCAATGTAGTCAGCCTAACTCCTTTCAAGACAGAGGTTACCACCAAGGCAATGCCAATCGTGGTGCCTTCAATGCCAACTATGCTTCCTCTTCCTTCTCATTCAGAGGAAGAAACAAGTTCAGAGGCAGAGGTAAATCCCATTGACTATCAGAACATAGATCCACCATTGCCCACTCGAAGGGAAAGAAGATACTACCCCCCAGTGGGAAAGAGACTCTCTCTGTTCCAAGACCATTGGGAGGACACTACCATGGAAAAGTGGGTACTGGAGGTAGTATCCAAAGGGTACACAATAGAGTTTGCACAGCAACCACACAAATACAGATTCATACACTCCCCAATATCCAGGAGAAGGGCATCTGCCCACCAGGTGCAGCAGATCCTACTGGACCTAATCCTTAACGCCATTCAGACTGTCCCCAAACAAGAGCAAGGAAAAGGGATTTACTCTTTTTCCTGGTTCCCAAAAAGACGTGAACCCCGTCCTATCTTGGACCTGAAGTACCTGAACAAGTTTGTTCGTACTCAGAAATTCAAGATGGAGACTCTCCGATCAACCCTCAGAAGTGTCAGAATCAGGGATTTCCTAACCTCGATTGACCTAAAAGACACCTACCTCCATATTCCTGTCCGACCAAGCCACCAGCAGTACCTGCGTTTCCATGTACTGGGCCAGCATTTTCAGTATCAGACACTACCCCTCGGGCTAGCCTCTGCACCAAGAACCTTCACAAAGGTATATGCATCATCCCTTATTTGGATGACTGGCTGATACGGGCCAGGTCCAAGAATCAAGCACAGAGGAATACCCTGCTGATGCTGCAAACTTTGGAAGAGCATGGGTGAGTAGTTAACCACAACAAAAACTCACTGATACCAGACCAGCAGCTGGAACACCTAGGGGCGGAAATAAACACGGCCACAGGGATAGCAAGGCCATCAATGAAGTGTATGGACAACATGGTGGGTCTGGTACAGGAAATAAAATCCTGCCAGTGGCCCACCATCAGACAAAATAGCACAGGTGCTAGGGTACATGGCCTCATGCATAGACTTCATCCAAAGGGCCAGGTAGAACATAAGGCCACTGCAAACTTACCTGTTGACTCAGGACTCCCCATCCGAGGAGAACCTAGGAGTCAAGATTGCCCTACCACAGGAGGTAAGACATTCTCTTACTTGGTGGATAAACAGATGCAACCTCCAGGGTGCATCTCTAGAATTGACATACGAGGTCACAGTAGAGATGGATGCCAGCCTTACAGGGTGGGGAACGTCCCTAGACTCCCAATCAGCACAAGGCCAGTGGGCATGCTCAGAAACCAGACTCTCCATCAATGTGTTGGAGATGAGAGCAGTGTTCTTTGCACTGAAAGCCTTCAAAGAAACCATACTGGGATGCAATGTCCTCATATGGTCAGACAGTCAGGTCACCGTGGCCTACCTGTCCAAACAAGGGGGCATGAGAAGTCAGGCCATGCTGACCGGGGTGACAGAGGTGTTATCCTGGGCACAGATCCATCTGAAACACATCAGGGCCATTCACCTAGCAGGCAAACTGAACATCAGGGTGGACTGGCTAAGCCGTCAACGGGTCCACCCCAGGGAGTGGCAACTACACCCAGAGGTCTTCCAGATGAGTCATACTATGTGGGGGCCCATCACCATGTACCTCATGGCCACAGGAGCAAACCATCACGTGAAATACTTCTTCTCAAGGTACAGGGAAAGAAAGGCCAGCAGGGTCGATGCCTTGTCTCAAGACTGGACTCAAGGCAGAGTGTACGTCTTTCCCCCGATCCCTCTGATTCCCCAGGTCCTAGGCAAGATCAGAGAGTCTCAGAGGGTCATCATTCTAGTGGCACCATACTGGCCTCGGAGAGCCTGGTTCTCCATGGCAATGGCCATGACTTTGGATAGGTGGAGGCTACCCTGCAGAGCGAACCTGCTAGTACAGGGCCCAATCACCCATCCAGCACTTGATTCCTTCCAGTTGTCAGCCTGGCTCCTGAGAGGCAGAGATTGCTAAGAGCAGGATATCATAATGTTGTCATTTCCACCATGCTGCAGTCTAGAAGGTCCTCTACCACTTCCACATATGGCCAGCAGTGGAACGTCTTTTCCACATGGCGCCATACTGAGGGCATGGATCCTAACACAGCAGACATGTCCACCATTCTGCTATTCCTATAACTGGGCATGGAAAAAGGGCTATCTCATTCATCCCTCAGGGTGCAACTCTCTGCTATAGGGGCAGCTTTAAGGCTTGTGGAACTGCACAGCCCGGGGTCCCACCCAGACGCAGTTAAATTCATGAGAGCTGTCGAAGTGATGAGGCCTCACACCAGACCATCCATGTCACCCTGGGACCTCACACTAGTTCTAGACTCCCTGCCCTTGTCCCCATTCGAGCCAGTACAGGACACACAGTTGTACTGGATGGGGTTGAAGATCTGTTTCCTCATAGCCATCTGCTCAGCCTGCAGAGTGGGGGAGCTCGGGGCTTTATCATGTAAAGAACGATACACGATCTTTACTCCCGAAGGAGTATCTCTGAAAACAGTTCCCGCTTTCATTCCAGAAGTGGCTTTCCTGTTTCACAAAGAGCAGACACTGGAATTCCCAACTCTGTATGTACAAGGGGAGCATGTGGTCAGTCCTATTCCACACCACCTCGATGTAAGAGCTACACTGGCCATGTACATTACTAGAACTCTGGCCCTAAGAAAAACTGAAAGACTTCATCATTGCAACAGGACAAAGAAGGGGTATGGCGGCTTCAAGGACAACAATTGCCAGTTGGCTAAAGAGGACAATTCAAGAGGCATAAGCTCAAGGATGCCACACCATCAGAGGGTATCAAGGCTCATTCAACCAGGGCGGTAGTCACGTCCTGGGCCGAGAGGGTCAGTGCCTCATCCGAGTATATCTGCTGGGCAGCAACCTGGACGTCCATTCATACCTTTGCTAGACATTACAGATTGGAGACCCTGTATAAACAAAGGGCTTCCTTTGCCACCAAGGTCTTCTCGGCAATCACACAATGTGCCCATTCTTAGTCACTCTGCTCTGCCCTGATGGGAATAATACTGCTGATTAATTACCCATGATGTAATGTCTGGAGTGCCATGGATACATGACTAACACAATGGGTGTTTACTCACCTAGTAAATGTGATTGTGTTAGTATCCATTGCATTCCAGGGCCCTTCCGTCAAAACGAACAGAGGGGTAAGAGCATGTATGATACTCATAGTGAACTACCAAACCTGAATATGTGGGGCATGAGGACAACATACTGAAGCCTAGACATTAGGTCTACCCAATGACATTATGATAGTTGATGGAACTGGACATAGGATTTGGGTGTGTATATGTGTGTGTGTGTGTATGTGTATATATATATATATATATATTTTTTGCCTGTAATTATGGTATCACGGTAGTGCTTCCATAGTTGGGGTTGAGGAGCCATTTACATGTTAAACCAAAAATTTTGCACCTTAATAACTTTGCAACTGTTCAACGGATTTGCCTGAAATTTGGAATACACGATCAAGACCCATACACCTCGGGATCTGCCAAATGTTGTACCAGTCGGATATATGGTTGCAGAGTTAAGCGTGATCTGCGCGTGCATTTATGCTTTTTTTTGGAATTCTACGGTCGCACCTACAGGTCGCATGTTTTTTCTCGACCAGTCCGAAATCTTCAGGAAACATGTGGCCGGGGTCCCTGATGTGCATTTCGAAGATTTCGTGAAAAAATATTAAACGATTCAAAAGTTATTCAAAAAAACAAGTTCCCATTATAAGTCAATGGGAAAAGTTAATAAAAAGTTCGACAGTGTCGCAAATGCAGTTTTTACTTTCGCAAATGGCCCTTTTACTGTCGCAAATCCACCATTTGGTTTTCAGTTGGTGATCAGAAAAATGCTTGGCATTTAAATTTGGGACCCTCTAGCAACCTAATTCTTTTTGTATTCACCTAGTCGGAACCTGAGGATGCTAGCCATGTCTTCATTTTGGGGTAAAACACACCAGAAATATGTTTTTCACATTTCTGGAAAAAGTACTTTCGCACTTGCGACACTGTCAAATGAATTTGCGAAAGCTTTCGTAAATTGCGACAGTACTTTTCTAGGCTGTGGGGAAAATGATAGCAATTCTTTGGCACACTGCTGCAAAAGAACCGTTTGGTGTTTTGGCCTGACGTTTGGAGGGAATGCAGCAGACGACTCACAGATGTGCCTTTTAGTGTTTCGTGGAAAAAATATTACACGGTGGCAAAGTTACGGCACTCCAAAGTTGACGATTTTTCCCATAGGATAACATTACGGCGTCCGACGCATTGCAGCAATCCTTTGGCGCCCTGCTGCAAAATAACTGTTCGGTCTTTTGGGCTTAAATTTGGAGGGAAGATAGCTAACATCCCAAAGATAGGCCTTTTAGTGGTTTGGTGAAAAAATATTACAGGGAGCCAAAGTTATGGCACTCCGAACTTCTCTTTTTTTCCCATAGGATAACATTACGGTGTTAGCCACACCTTTCAGGGCCCGTATCTCGGAAAAGGTGCGAGATACAGACTTTTCGTCAGAAAAATGAATGGGGGCTAAGTACAAAATTAGCCAAGAAAGTCATAAATCATATGACTTTAAAAACTTTTTTCTACGCCGTACGGTTCCTGAGATATAAGCAATTTAGTATTCCAACTCCTCATTTTCTGCTCAGAGACCCATTATTATGCATACATTCTTTGTACTAACTGTGTTTCTCTATGAAGCTTTTGGGGAAAACCAGCCTGTGCACTTACATTACTGCTACCGTTGCCCTTTCCGCTTGCGGTTCCGTACCCGTTTCACTTACCGTTCACGTCTATGCCACCATGTGCGTTACCCTTTGTGTTTCCATTATTTTTTAACCATTTGTGTCTACAGTACTGTTTCTCTTTCTGTTTTGCTTTGCATCACCATGCCCATTACCATTTGCGTTAGCGGGCACCATGTTACTATGTGACAAAACATCACGTGGCAGACCATTCCCATCTACGCCACTGTGTACGTTACCCTTTCTGTTCTCATTCACGCTTGCGTTACTATGTGTGCCACTGTTAGCACTTCTGTTTGTGTTGCTGTTCCTGTTACTATGTCACAAGACATCACGTGGCGGGAGCATGGGGCCCTTTTCCCGCTGCCGCATTACATTCACTATTTCTCGTTATCATTCTCAAAAAGAAGGGAAATTAGAGGCAAAAAACTCCATTTAATGCATCAGTTAGGGTTGTTCCACAGTGACAAAAGTGAGGAAATGCAGTGTTAGGGTTGAAACCCCCCCTTGGACCCCACAGCCCACCTCCCCAACCGGCATTGGGGTGCACATTGGAGTCTTTAGTCCTAACTCTTACCCCATTCTCCTATACCTCTGCTTCTTTACACATGTGATGGGGTGAGAGTTAGGGCAGACCATTCCAGTGCTGGTTGGGGGTGGGCTGGGGGGTCCAATGGGGGTTTCAACCCTAACACCAAATTCCTCACTTTTGTCTGGAACTAACCCTAACTGATGCATTAAACTGATTTTGTTCCTCTAATATATATATATATATATATATAAGAGAGAGAGAGAGAGAAGTGTGTGTGTGTGTGTGTGTGTGTGTGTGTGTGTGTGTGTGTGTGTGTGTGTATATGTATATATAGATATATGTGTGTGTGTGTGTGTGTGTGTATAGATGTGTGTGTGTGTGTGTGTGTGTGTGTATAGATATATGTGTGTGTGTGTGTGTGTATGATATATATGTGTGTGTGTGTGTGTGTGTATATGTATATATGTGTGTGTATATGTATGTATATATATATATATATATATATATATATATATATATATAGTACACAGTAGTGCTACCATAGTTAGGATTGAGAGCCATTTCTATGTTAAACCCCAAACTTTGCACCTTAATAACTTTGCAACCGTTTGATGGATTTGCCTGAAATTTGGAATTTATGATCAAGAACCATAGGCCTTGGGATCTGCCAAGTTTCATGTACTGGTTGGATACGGCTGCGGAGTTATTAAGTGTGATCTGTCGTCGCGTTACGCTTTTCTGGAATTCTGTGGTGCTTACAGGTTAAATGCGGTTTTGCGTGACCGGCCCAAAATCTTCAGGGAACGTGCAGCCAGGGTTCCCGATGTGCCTTTCGAAGATTTCGTGAAAAAATATTAAACAGTTCAAAAGTTATTCAAAAAACAGTTTCCCATTATAAGTCAATGGGAAAAGTTAACAAAAAGTTCAACACTTTCGCAAATGCATTTTTACTTTCGCAAATGGGCCTGTTACTTTCACAAATCGGCCATTTTGTTTTCAGTTGGTGATCAGAAAAATGGTTGGCATTTAAATTTGGGACCCTCTAGCAACCTAATTTTTTTGTATTCACCTAGTCGGGCCCTGAGGATGCTTGCCATGTCTTTATTTTGTGGTAAAACACCCCAGAAATATGTTTTCAAATTTCTGGAAAAAAGTACTTCGTGCTCACGAAAGTGTCATAAACCACTGCAGCTTTCATAAATTAGGCAATAATTTTCTAGTCTGTGGGAAAATGACAGCAATTCTTTGGCACTGCACTGCAAAATAACCGTTGGGAGTTTTGGGCTGAAATTTGGAGGAGCGCAGCCAACATCTCACAGATGTGCCTTTCAGTGTTGTATTGAAAAAATATTACATGGCGGCAAAGTTATGGCACTCCAAGTTGACAGTTTTCCATAGGATAACATTACTAGCGAAGCATTGCAGGAATCCTTTGGCACCCTGCTGCAAAATAACAGTTTGGTCTTTTTCCTGAAATTTGGAGGAAGACAGCCAACAGTACACAGATGTGCCTTTCAGTAGTTTGGTGAAAAAATATCACATGGCGGCAAAGTTACGGCACTCAAAATTGACATTTTTTCCCATAGGATAACATTCGGCGCTGACACTTAACAGAAATCATTTGGAGCCCTGCTGCAAAATAGCAGTTTAGTCTTTTTCCTGAAATTTGGAGGAAGACAGCCAACAGCTCACAGATGTGCCTTTCAGTAGTTTGGTGAAAAAACATTACAGGGAGGCAAAGTTATAGGCGCTCGAACTTTTTTTTTTTCCATAGGATAACATTACGGCGTTCGCCGCGCCTCTCAGGGCCCGTATCTCGGAAACGGTGCGAGATACAGACTTTTCATCGGAAAATTTCTTAGCCCCCTAATGGGGCTAAGATTCAAATTAGCCAGGACAGTTATAAATAATATGACTTTCAAATTTTTTTCTATGTCGTATGGTTCCTGAGATATAATGTATTTAGTATTTCAAGATCTCATTTTCTGCGCTGATACTCATTATTTTGCATACATTATTTGTACTCACTGTCTTTCTCAATGCAGGTTTTGGGGAAAACTAGCCTGTGCACTTACATTACTGTTACTGTTGCCCTTTCCGCTTGCGGATCTGTACCCGTTTCGCTTACCATTGACGTCTGCGTACCATATGCGTTATCACACGCGTTTCATTTTCTTGCGTTTCTGTTATTTTAGCCATTTCTGTCTACAGTACTGTTTATCTTACTGTTTCACTTTACATCACCGTGCCATTGACATTTCTGTTTGCAGGCACCATGTTACTATGTGACAACACATCACATGGCAGACCATTCCGTCTACGCCACCATGTGCGTTACCCTTTCTGTTCTCATTAGTGCTTGTGTTACCATAATGCGCCACTGTTAGCATTTCTGTTTGCGTTGCTGTCCCTGTTAGTATGCCACAACACATCATGTGGCGGAGTCACGGGCCTGAAGAGACTACGCTCCATAACGCTGTCTCTTACATTACATTCACTATTCTCGTTATCATTCTCAAAAAGAAGGGAAGTTAGAGGCAAAAAACTCCATTTAATGCATTAGTTAGGGTTGTTCCACAGTGACAAAAGTGAGGAAATTCGCTGTTAGGGTTGAAAACCCCCCTTGGACCCCCCCCACCCCCAACCAGCATTGGGGTGCATTGGGATCGTGGGTCCTAACTCTCACCCATTCTCTATACTTCTGCTGCTTTACACATGTCATGGGGTGAGGAGTTAAGGCTGGCGATCAATCGCCTAATGCTGAGTAAATGAGAAGATCAAAATTTCAACAAGCCACTGTGTGCTCACTTTTGTCGCTGTGGAACAACCCTAACTAATGCATTAAACAGAGTTTTTGCCTCTAATATATATATATATATATATATATATATATATATATAAATCTGTGTATGGACACTTACCTAGGGTGAGTTCAAAGTCAAGATCATATTTTTGTCAGACATACTAGATGGTTGAGCAACAGAATTGTAACAATAGGAAATAAATCCGTATGGTACCATTTACCTCTATCTTCTGTCTTTATTCTCTTGAGTATAGTGCATAGATATAGTACATGTTGTTTACAGACTAACTTTGTTTCAGCTTTGGAAAAATTTAACTGAAGGGCAGGGACTCCTGGGACTAAGGTATACTGTGAAATTTGATACTAGGTCACGTGTGCATCTATAGCCTATCAGGTGGACTAAAACCCATGATGTAATGTCTGGAGTGCCATGGATACTGACTAACAAAATCACCTTTACCAGGTGAGTTAACACCCATTATTTTGTTAGAGGAAACGCCATGAAGTCTATTCAAAAATGCAGCCGAAAAATCAGCAATTTTGCAAATATTTTCCTACAATAATTGCATATACTGGTCCGTACTGTAAAGACATGACAATGTGACTTGAATAGCCTTGATGTGCATAACTTGTACAAATTGTAGGCCTATCTGAGCAATATTGAAGGTTCTGGATCATATTTGGTAAAATTTCCACTTTTACAGAGTTTTCTCATATTTTTTGTTCTTGTCATACTTACTTCAGTAAATTTCACAACTTGTACAAGAGTTGTGACAGAGCAGGCCTCTTGATTATGGTACTTGGGGGGGGGGGCTCTTTTCAAAAATATTGGTCTGCAAAGTATAGCAAGAGGTGTCGGGTCCAACCCCATTCAGGAACCCTGGATCCTTACTACCAGATCCTAAATGGAAGTAAAATAAATAACAAGTGCTCCATGTAAAATAACATGTTCTATGTGAAAATAATTACTTATTTCAAAATAACATGATTGATTTGCCCAGTTTGTTTAACACTGGTGTGGCATTTGAGGAAATAACCAAATCTGTGAGTTCATAAACACAGCTGGTGTTTATGTTGTACCCTATATGGCTATTGGAATTAAGCCCTTACCATAGAAGTATTAATGCTATAAGACCTGACCGAAAAGTTTTTCTCTCTTTCAGACAGCTGTTAAGTTGCTGCTACCATTACTAGTGTACATTTTAGTTACAGAATATTGACAATAAAGAGAGTTTATTTCAAATCAGTCAGAATGCAGGAATTAGCATTCTGTCCCATTGTGATCTACCACTGTGTGTTTATGCCACAGTAATCGGAAAGTGGTTCTACATTCTGATGAAGACTCTTTTCAGTTTAAGTAAGCAGTGAGACTCTCTAGGGAGTGGGTAGCTAAGTACTGCATGCCCAGGTGCGTTGAGGCCCAAGGTGCATCTTCTTCTAGGCTATCTCTTGCAGCAGGTCACATACTAGGAACCTCTCACCGTCCGACACCAGGATCACATGGAAACTTTATGCTAGCTGCCTTCCTGGGGCCACTAACAACATTGACATCCCCATGTTGATGCTAGTCTATATAGTCATTGGTTGCCCCATACCCTCCTCAGTTCTTTTCTTGCTGTCGGTCATTGTGCCTCAGACTTGCAGAGCATTGTCACCACAGGTGACTGCCATTTCTACCCTTGTTGATGAACTTTGGTTTGTTGTTTTTTCTTCTCACCCTAGTTTTTTCCCCAGTCACTTTAGTTCAGTCTAAAGTGATTTCCCTCTTATTTCCTTCATTTATATCTGAGTCTCTGTTTTCATCGCTGTCTGTGTGGACAGAAGATCTTTGACAAAGACCTTCACGATACTCGAGTTCGCTGCCTGGATACTGCTTACGATGTTCAGGCCTGTTCCACCTGCAGTGGGTTCAAAAAAAGCCACCCACCATCTGTGCATAAAATTGTTGAAGTCCTTCTTGATGGAGCAGATGGTCGCTATTCTGGAAAAGGAACTTCAGGCTCGATGCTTCTCCACTTCCCCAACAGCGTCCTCTGGCACTCAAATCACCAAAACCCAGAATAAGTTGGGGGACCACTGCCATGGGGAAAAAGGATCAAACCTGCTCCCATGAGTGGTCTTGATCACCGTGTCAATCCAGTGGGGCTTTGTCATTGGGCTCACCTAGCTTCCCACAAGTGATACATACCTGCCTCCCTCACCCTGTCTGAATCAAGGGTGGGAGGGGGGTTGGGTGGAGGAATTTAGCTGTGCAGCCTGTGGGATCTTCCCACCCCAGGCGCTCATCTTTAGGGTTTCCTCCTGTTTCCCCTCCCATGCGACAGACCATACTGAATGCCCCCCTCCTCCCCAAGGGGTTGACAGAGGTGGCGGTGTTAGGCCTTTGCTGACCAGCAACCGTCACTCTCTGGGTGCTTGACTCCCCTTGTCATCACCCTTAGTCGTCCCTTCAATAATGGGAGTGCTGGCTCCCCAGCTGGTACCTCAGTCAGCCTCCATCTCACCTCTGTCTTACTTTCATCAGGCGCAATGTACTCTCCTCCACCACCTCAAGGAGTCATGCCCTTCTTGGTGCTGGTAAATGTCCAGGTCCTTTTTTCATCTTTCCTGGACTTGGTTTAGAAGGCAGTTTCATCCCCGTACCCTCAATGGCGGGTCCCTTTCCATCAACCACGGTGCCTCATCACTCGTCGATGAGGCCGATCCTTTCTCGCTTATCATTATCCTCAGTCCCCTTCCCCCAAGCACAGGAATGACAGCTAAGGTCCAGATTATCTCCTCCTGGAGGATGACGACAATGGTGATGAGGATGTTGGGACTAAGACCCCTTTCAGCCTTTCCACCATTTCTTCCGCTGGGATGACTTGCTGAAATATGTTCCTCGATCCCACCCAGATGACCACTTATTTGCCTCGGTTGTGCACCAGCTCCATCTGGCTATGTGGTTCAAGTACACTGAACAGGATGAGTCCAGGCAGAATCTGATCCATTATCTACTCTTGCCAGAGTCCCTACCCCCATCATCCTCATTTCTTCCATGTCCCCAAGTCCTCCAGGGACCTGCATCCCATCCTGGACCTGCAGGCACTGAACCTCCTTATTGAGTACAAGAAGTTCAAGATGGTCATCATCCTGGGTCTGTTGCCTTTACTAAGGCAGGGAGACTGGATCTGCTCCTTGGATATGCAGGATGCATACTTAAATATTATAATTTGTCCTACTCTCCAGAAGTTCCTCAAGTTCCTATTCTAGGACCAGCACTTCCAGTACATGGCATTCCCCTTTGGCTTGTTCTGGGCACCTTGAGTTTTTAGTAAGTTCCTGGCTGTAGTGGTGGTGGTCCTCAGGAGGGAGGGCCTGCTATGTCTTCCCCTGTCTGGACGATTGGATGCTGAAAGCCCCATCCAGGGAACAGCTGTCTGCGACCTTGATGAGTACCCTCCAGCTATTTGCCAGCTTGGGAATCACCATCATCCCTTCCAAATCTGTGTCGACCTTGGCCAGCATCTCCAGTATATAGAAGCCATACTGGACACTGCCCAGGGCTGTGCCTTTCTTCCTCTGGACAGGGCATAATGCCTTGTGGTCCAGGCCCAGAAGTTGTACTGCAGTCGGTATGTCATGGCCAAGACCTGCCTTCAAATGGTGGGCCTGATGGCAGCAGCCATCACTATGGTCCTCCTGGTGTGCCTTCACGTGTGGATTCCTCAATGGACCCTACGAGTGCAGTGGAACCAGAGAACTGACAACCTGGAACAGCAGGTGCTGGTATCATCGCCGGTAAGGAAGGTCCTTCTTTGGTGGATGGAACCCAATAGCTTATTCAAAGGGGTTCCCTTCTTGATCCACTCCCCTCCCCTCCCCTCTCCACCTTCTCGCCACCGATGTTTTGGGGGTGGGCTGGGGAGCGCACTTAGTTTCTCTCCAGACTCAAGGAACATGGATGGCTGTGGAGGCTTCCCTCCACATCAATATCCTGGAGATTAGGGTGGTTCTGTACACCCTGCAAGCCTTTCAGAAACCATCTATCCCTGGTTCCCCTGCTGGTGCAAATGAACAACATGAGCATGGTCCACTATATCAACAATCGGGGTCACTCACTGTTACCCCGTATGCAGAGAGACTATGAGGATTTTGCATTGGGCTCTGGAGCACGGCCTCAAGCTGTTGGCTGTGCATGTCCCCAGCATCCAAAATGCCCTTCCAGACAGTCTAAGCAGGTTGCAGTCCAGAGCTCACGAGTGGGAGCTGTCAACTTCAGTTACTGCAGACCTGTTTGAGTGGTGGGGTTGACAAGAGCTGGACCTTTTTGAGTCCCAACAAAATGCAAAACTGCTGTGTTTCTGCTTGCTCACTCCAGGGCCTGGAGTTTTCTGGCACAATGATTTGCTCCTCTCATGGTGAGGGATGCTTCTCTGTGCATTCCCTCCCTTCCACTTGATTTAGAGGGTGCTCATGAAGCTGCAAATGGAAGAAGCTACAGTGATTTTGGTGGCACCTGTCTAGCCGAGGCAGATTTGGTTTCCACTGTTGCAGCAGTTGGGGGCAGAGGCACGAATCCCTCTTCCCTGGTGTCCCCGGCCTCCTGTTTCAGTACCAGGGAATGCTGGTTCATCTGCATGCCTGGCTCTTGAGGATGTAGCCATTGCTCAGTTTGGGGTTTCCTTGAAGGTAGCTGAGGACCTGGTGGCTGCCAGAAATCCATCGACCAGGGCAACTTATTCTGTGAAGTGGAAGCAATTTGTCTTGTGGGCTGCTTCCCATCAGTCGGACCCATTCACCTGTGCAGTGAATCACATCCTGGACTACCTGCTGTCCCTGTCGGACATGGGTTTAAAGTATTCCTCCTTGAAAGTGCACTTGTCAGCCATTTCGGCTTTCCATGTGCCTATCGATGGCAGCACATAACTCAGCTGGATGTGACCCAAATGTTTTTGAGGGGCATCCTTCACTTGAAGCCACCTATCTGCAAACCCTGTCCCAGCCTGGGATTTGAACTTTATTTTAGAGAAACTTACTCTGGCTCCCTTTGAGCCTGCCTTCGACTTGCGAGCTATACTTTCTGTTGTGGAAAGTGTTATTTCTAGGATTGTGGATATGTTGTTCTATCCACACAGTTTGGCACGTCTTTTCCCTTTAAGGTTCTTGCCAGAAGGTCTTTAAGCTGTCTCCTCCGACCCACCCGGGTGATATATGCCTCAGCTCTACCCCTTGACGCCAGATCTTCCTTTCTGCTGGATTCAGGTTCCCTCCTTACTGCTCACATGTTATTGTAGGCCCTGGTGCTTAAATCTTCGGATTTAATCAAACCCTGACTCATTACCGTTTCCCCCAGTCACTTCGCGATCTCAGCCGTGATGGAGGACAAGTCCTCACCTGGTTTCTGCTGCTGCCCGTGCGGGCAAAAGATGTCGCACACCAACCTGCATGCCTCGTGCGTCTACTGCCTGGATCTCAGACATGACACCCAGGCCTGCGAAGTGTGTTGTGCTTTTCACCCAAACATCTTGGACAATCATCTCGCATGACTGCAACTGGGCAGACCAGAGAAACGGAATTCGCTGGTCAAATCCAAGGAAGCCCGTTGGGCGGTCTCTGCGGCTACAGGGTCCACTGAGCAGCTCAAACAGATGAAGACCTTCAATGACGAGGCGGCTCAGGCTGCGGATCAGTACTCTTCCATGTCCATCTTCGTCCCACTCAACCTGGACTCCACCTTCTCCAGCTCCTTTCGGGAGTTGTGCCAGTCCCTCCCTACCAAGGAAGAGGGTCCCTCAGGTGCGCATGTCTCTCGGTCCCATTAAAAGGACAAGGAGCCTAGGGAAACTTTGTCTCACCGATGACATTCCTGGGACTGTGAGAGATCTCGGTCCCAGGAATCTGCTGTCTTGACTTCTGTTGAGGTTGTGACCTCAGCAGCTGGATTCATGGCACCCCCATCAGCCAGCCAGCTAAGATGCAGGACGACGATCTGGTTGAGATTATTCTCGACCCCGTCGACCCATTGTTTCTCGATGAGGCCGACAAACTCCTTATTCAGGACCCTAGTCCTGCCTGATCCCACCGAGGAGACCCAGCACACCCGGAATCCCTTACTAGTCCCGTTCCTTGACCAGGAAGAGCCGTGGTTCTCCCCAGCTCCTTCCGAATGATCCCGTTGATCCCCCCCCACCGATGGTCCAATTTGAGGTCTCGGACACCTTCAACCGACAAGCCGAAGAAGGCACATAAGTGCTCTAAGAAGCGGCGCTGCCGCCACTCTTCCTTGTCCTCCTCAGATGAGGAGAGGCTTTGACGGAAACTCAGTCGATGCTACAAGGACTTAATGTGGCAGCAGCTGATTATGTCCAGCCAGAAGTCGGCCCCGGCTTCTACCCCAGCCATTACTTGTCTGTCGCTCTCTAGGCCAGTGTCAACTCCTCAGGAGCCTGTCCGTACCGTTCCTCCACCTGTGGAGCCAGTCAAGACCATTCTGGCCTCCTTCAGGGGCTCCTACTAAGGAGTCTTGGCCTGTTCCAGGCCTCCTGTATAGGCTTTCCGTCACTCTCACTCCTGACCATCCTAGGTGGGTGGAGAGCGACTCCAGTTGCTAGACGATCTATCCGGACTCCTTGGAGTCCAAGGACTCTGACCTACATTCTTGCCCCCAGACAAGGAATCTCTCGAGAATCTGTCGATGGAGGAAGGTCCCACTTCCTTCATGGTCATCCTCTGTCTCATCTCCGAATCCACATGGATGCCCTTAGAACCCATTCAGAAATGGGCCAACTATCCCCTCATGGACATTTTCAAATGAGGGGATTCACAGACAGAGGCCTTCCCAGTGGCCAAGGTCATTGTTGGTCCAGCCTTGGAGTTGTGGCAGCACCCTGCCTCCTGCTCCGCACCTTCAGCCTGAATGGCTCACAAGTACACTGTGCCCATCGAGTCCCTCTTGGGATTCACAGAGCACCCCTTTGCAGAGTGACTGGTGACTGAATCTGTGTTCAGGCGCTTGGTTAATTCAGGAGACACCAGTAGACCCCCGGACAAAGAGTCCAAAAAATTGGACCATTCTGCCCGGAAAGTCTTTGCCGCCTCTTCACTGGGCCTTCATCAGGCAAGCATGGCTGTCGTCATGGTGCACTTCTCCCATGCCCTCCTGGGCTCTCTTGATGAGTTTCTACCTCACCTCACTGCAGACCTCCAGACCACGGTACGCAGATCCATTACCAGGGTCAAGCTGTTGTGAAACAGCAACTCCAGATGGCCTGAGACCCCAGGGACTCATAAACCCGTTTGGTGGCGGCCACGGTTGCCATGCACCGCAGAACTTGGTTGCGGGTCTCCACCTTCACAGCAGACACCCAGCACAAGCTGATGGATGTCCCTTTCCTGGGTACCAATCTTTTCGGCCCAGGTGTGGACAGTCGCCTTCAACGCATTGAAAAATCCAATGCCACCTTGGATTCTATGACTTCTGCTCAGAAGGAATCCCAGGGTTCCAAAAAGCAGAAGAAGCCCTTTCAGCATCCTGCCCCTGTGGTCAAGCAGCCCCATTTCCAGTCAGGGCAGCAGGCTTAACCTTGGCACCCTTGGCCCAAGTCTGAGCCCCCGGCGGCCCATAGACCCAGAGGATGGGGTTTAGGCAGTCCAAAAACTGGACCCTCTTCCTCCTCCTCCAACCCTGGCCAGTGACGGGATGGGGTGTAGCCACCCCCATACCCCTCACACCAGCTCTGGATCCTCCCATGGGGGCCTAGCTCTGCCACTTCCTTTCTGCACAGTCTGCTGTTGCAATGGACAGGTGGATTTTAGAACTGGTAGGCCAGGGACTGCCTCTGGAATTTGAGCAGTATCCACCAAGCAGAGCCCATGCCTCATGGGAGGAAATGGTGTCTGTACACACTCAGTCGGCTCTCCGAGATGACATCGCTCAACTCCTCTGCAAGGAGGTGGTGGCCAGAGTCGCGGACCCCCCCCCGTCAACCCAGGGTTTGTTTCCGGGTACTTCCTGGTCCCAAAACGGATGAGGGGCTGGCGCCCCATTCTAGATCTGCATGACCTGAACCAATTTCTTAGATCCCGCACTTTCAGGATGGTAACTCTGTCCCAGATCATGCCATATCTCAAGCTGAACATGTAGCTTTGCTCTCTGGATCTCCAGGATGCATTCTTTCACATCCCGATCTGTCCATCTCACCAGAGGTTCCTTCGATTTCGAGGGAGCCCCCTTTGAGTTCCAAGCCGTGCCATTCTGCCTGTCATTGGCCCCCCTGGGTCTTCACCAAATGCATTGCAGTGGTGGTGGTGGCCCTTCTTCTGCTTCAGGGGGTCAGGGTGTACCCCTACCTCGACAACTGCCTCATAGCGGGTTCCTCCAGACAGGAGGTGGAGAGGTCCAGGGATCTGGCCCTCCAGACCTGCATCAAGCTTGGTCTCCTGGTCAATGAGACCAAGGCAGAACTCGTACCATCGCAGGTGATCTGCTTTTTTTGGGCAGAGCTTGACTCTTGCCAAGCCAGCGCCAGGCTCCCGTTGTACAGGGCAGAGGTTCTTTTCACCTTTGCCCAGTCATTTTTGGCTGGGCAATTGCGCCCTGCCCAGGACTTCCTGCGCCTTCTGGGCTACATGGCAACCTGCACCACCATGGTCTGATGGGTCTGGTGGCATATGCACCCCCTTCAGTGGGGGCTGGCCAGCCAGTGGACTCAGCGACATGGTCAATTCGACCAGTTGGTCTCGGTGACCCAGAAGATGTGGGAGGCTCTCCAGTGGTGGACCGTCCCAGCATATTTGCAGGAAGGGATCCCATTTGTCCATCCTGAGCCGACAGTCATTCTCATGACTGATGCGCCTCTCACTGGCTGGGATGCCCATATGGGGAATCACAGAGTCCATGGGCTTTGGACCCCCGAGGAATCCCGATGTCCTATCAACCTGCTGGAGCTCAGAGCAGTCCGACTGGCACAGTCAGCATTTGCTCAGCTCCTTCAGGGTCAAGTGGTGCAAGTCCAGACAGACAATACCACGACCACTTACTATCCCAACAAGCAGGGTGGCACACACTCCCAGCCTCTGTGCAGAGAAGCGCTCCACATCTGGAATCTCGTGTGCTGACTGGAGGCAGATCTCCTAGCCATCCATGTGGCAGGAGCCTCAAACCAACTGGCTGATGCTCTCAGCCATGTGGGCTAGGCATCTCACAAGTGGATTCTCCATCCAGAGATAGTACACAACCTGTTCTCCCACTGGGGCAAACCTCAGGTGGATTTGTTCACCTCCATGGAGAACACAAAGCTGAGGCTGTTTCATGCCCACCCCCCTCAGCAGGGCTTGCTGCAGGGGGATGCCTTCTTGAGGCTGTGGACCCCAGGCCTCTTCTATGCCTTCCCTCCATTTCCCTTGGTTCACAAGGTGATCCTCAAGGTCAGGAGGGACAAGGCTCGGGTGATCCTGGTAGCCCCAGACTGGCCTCGCCAGTTCTGGTATCAGATCTCCTCAGGCTCAGCTCCAGGCCTCCAAGGCATCTTCCAGTATGTCTGGACCTGATAGTCAGTCGGGGGAAGGTATTTCATCCAGATCTTCAATCCTTGCACCTGACAGCCTTGTTTCTGAGTGGCTAGAGTTCCAGGCTTTGTGTCTCTCTGAGGATGTAGTCACTGTTGTGGAAGCATCCAGAAAGGAGTCGACCAGGAGGTGCTACACCTTTAAATGGAAAAGGTTTTCCATTTGGTGTTAGGGCAAGAGCTGTGGACCCTTTGTCCTGTCCAGTGGCTAGTATCCTCGACTACCTTTGGTCTCTGTCCAAGGGGGGTCTTCGGTCTACATCCCTTAAGGTGCCCCTGGTAGCCATCTCTGCTTACTGGGTGTGGGCTGGTCAGCAGACGGTGGCACAAGAGAAGGTGGCCTGGTACTTCTTTAAAGGCCTCAGTCATATTTTCCCTCTGGTGCGTGAACCACCACCACCGTGATATCTACTCGTGGTTTTGACAAAGCTCATGGGCAAGCCATTCGAACCAATGCACAGGTGTGAGATGTCACATTTGTAGTGGAAGACCACCTTCTTGGTGGCTATCACATCAGCCAGAAGGACTGGGGAACTACAGGCACTCTCTGTTGAGTCTCCCTATTTGGTCTTACACAGGGACAAGGTTGTTCTGCACCCCCACCTGAAAATCCTTCTGAAGGTGGTGTTGGAGTTTCACCTTAACCAGGTGTTGACTCTGGTGGTGTACTACCCCAATTACACCGAGTACAGGCTTCCATACCTTGGACCTGAGATGAGAACTCCCTTATTATAAGGAGCGGATGGCTGACGTTTGGGGAGAGGTTCACCAGCTGTTTGTCACCTGTGCTGAAGCTGCACCTGGCAGACCTGCAGCAAAGCAGATGATTGGCAGATGGATAACATCCTGCATTGATCTCTGCTACTGGTTGGCAGGCAAGGAACCTCCCGTAAGGATAAGAGCTCACTCCACCCACCATACTGCTGCATCGGTGGCTACTTCCAGGGACATCACTATCCAGGAAATCTGCAGGGCTGCTACCTGGATGTCAGCAAACACCTTCATTACCCACTACCACATCGACCTAGAGTCACGCCAGGATGCTGGTTTTGGGGCCTCAGTTCTCCAATCTTTGTTCCCCAAGTAAGTATTGAGGGGATGTGTGCCTTGCTTCCCTCCTCCCAGAGAACTGCTTGGAGTCTGCCAAACAGTGTGGCTAGAACAACATATCCACAATCCTAGAAAAACAGGTTACTCACCTGTAACAGTAGTTCTAGGAGTGGTATATGTTGTTCATGCACACAGACCCATCTGACCTCCCCGGCTTCAACTCACAACCTAAGCTTCCAGTGGGAAAGATCTGGCGTCAAGGGGCAGAGCCGAGGCATATACCACCTGGGTGAGTGGGAGGAGCCAGCTTAAAGATCTTCTAGCAAGAATCTCATAGGGAAAGGACATGCCAAACAGTGTGGATGAACAACATATACCACTCCTAGAACTACTGTTACAGGTGAGTAACTTGTTTTTTTTAGTTGCTATTACTTCTGCTCGATGGCTTTCTGAACTCCAGACACTTGTGTGCGCAGCCTTATTTGATTTTTCACAAAGATAGGGTATCTTTATGCATGAACCCTAAGTTCCTCCTTAAGGTGTGTCTTGAGTTCACACTGAACCAGACCATCCACCTCCTTGTTTATTACTTGGAGCATGCTAATCCAGGGGAATCTTTGCTCCAGACCTTAGATATACATAGAATTCTCCACCATTACATTCACTGCATGAAGGACCTCTGGAAGACCTCACAGCTTTTTGTTCCCTTCACCCCTGGGTAAGAGGGCGTCCCCATTTTGAAGCAATGCCTGTCCAGATGGTTGGCTAAGTGCATTGTTTTTTTTGCTACAGGAAGTACAGCAAGGAGCTTTCAGGGGCCATCAAAAGCCATTCTACCAAAGGTATGTCAGCTTCTGTTACCTGTTTCAGGGGAGTTTCCATGGCCAAGATTTGTGCTGTCACCACTTGGAGTATGGTCCATACCTTCACTAGGCATTAAAGCCTGGACATCACCTCTAGAAGGTGAGCTATCTTCCACCTCACCATGCTCCAGGGCTTCCTTTCTTGAGCCTCTCTCTTCCTTCCTCCCTTCTATGGATTCTCTGCATCCACTGCTTTGGACTTGTTCCTGGTGTGTGATCTGCTGCAAGAGATATCCTCAAAGAAGATAGAACAGTTAATGTAAGAACTTATCGTAACAATAGATCCTCAAAAGAATCTCTTGCAGCAGGGCACCCTTTTTTCCCCTTCCTTTTTCCCTCCTTGGTATCCCCTCCTGTCCTCCTCTTTCCAGGATGGTCTGCCTTCTGCTTCTGTCTGTTTCTGAGCATTTTTTTTCTGGCTCTCCTCTGTTTCCTCAGGAGCTTGTCCTCGCTGGATGGTCGCTGGTGGGGAAATGAGGAAGGTATAGGACTGCCCACGACTATACAGGGTAGCACTGACGTGGTGACATCTACGTAACTAAGTAAATCTTTATTTCTACAGTGCCCAATCCCAGAGGCTCTGGGCACTTTACAGAGAACTTTAAGAAACATACAAAAATTACATACAAAATATAGGGTCAATGGAGTAAATAGAAACATTAAAAACAGTAACAAATAAATTATAGTAAGATCAATGCTGTGGCTAAATAAAGAATGCTTCTTTAAAAAGGTATGTCTTCAGGCCCTTCTAAAAAAACCTGTACTGATGGGGCCTCCCTCAGAGATCTGGGGAGTGGGTTCCAGAGGGCCGGGCCAGCCACCACAAACTCAGTCTCCCTAGGTTTTCAGCCTGGCCCTGAGAACTACCAGGAGGCCCTCAGTGGAGGAGCAAAGTGCATGCACTTGGGAGGGGGTCAGGAGGTCACTCAGGTAGTCATGGCCCAAGCCATATAGGGCCTTATAGGTGAGCAAGCCCACCTTTAAGATGATCCTCCATTTGACAGACAGTCAGTGCAGATTTGGTATTACTGGGGTCACATGACAGGACCTGGGAAGGCCCCTCAGCAACCTGATGCTGCGTTTTGCACCAGCTGAGGTCAACGGAGGTTCCCTCCACTGACCCTGAAGTAGAGAGCATTACAATAGTCCAGCCTTGATGTGACACAGGCATGCATCAGCGTGGGCAGGTCACCAAGTGGAATTAGGGGTTTAATCCATCCACAATCCACAAAAAGTAAAAGAAATATGTTGTGTGACTTTTACCAGTCACGTTATGGGCAACCCCAGGAAGACTGCTAGCAAAAAGCTTCCGTGTGATCCTGGTGCCTGATGCAAGAGGTTCCTAGTGAGTGACCTGCTGCAAGAAATTCTCTAGAAGATCTACTGTTACAGTAAATTCTTACATAACCATTCTTTACTTCAGCTACTAGAAGTGTTACTGCATAAAATCAATGGCTTTGCACTAATCATGATGCAAGGCATTCCTTCCGAAAGTCCAACAGAGCTTGTAAATCTCCGCCATGATCGGCCACCATGGAGTAACAGCTGCACTATTTTGGCTGTTACTTCTGTACTCTGGGACAAGAACTGCACATGAGCGCCTCACACACATGCACAGTTCTGCTGGCGATGCCACCCTGTGAATGGCAGAATGCCATTCACCACAACTATGCATGCATGAATGCCGCTTCACCACCATCTTGTGGCTAGCACTTCTTCCACACCCTCCCACTGCTCCTGTCCTCCCCACTTCCTTTGTTCCCTCCCAGTACCAGCATCAAATAAAACCCTCCCACTCCCTCTTACTGCTGCTGTCCTCTCCACTCCCTGCCCCCACAATGACATTGGGGTACCCAATCCCCATGTTGACATGTACCCCCCAACTCATGGCACACTGGGAGCCCACCCCAGTGTGCCCAAATTTTTTGTGTGTTTTCCCCGTGCCAACATTGGGGTACCCAATCACCATGTCAGTATCATGTTACACCACCCCCAACTCATGCGGCACACTGGAAGTCCACCCCAGTGTGCCCAAATTTGTTTGTTCCCCCCCACGCCATCGGGTTGCCCAATCCCCGTGTCCCAATCATGTACCCCCCAACTCATGTGGCACATTGGGAGCCTACCCCAGTGTGCCCAGATATATACTTTTTTCTTTTGTTTCCTGTAAATAAAGTAAACTGTCCCATGACATCCTTTTTTACCTTTAAAAACAAAACAGCCCTCATTGTTGCCCCAATCCCCCTCCCCATCCCCACCCTCCCACTGAGCACCCACCTCCTTGCACCCCCCCTTACCCCATACTTACCTTCTGAGGTCGGCGCTGTCATCTTCTCTGGACTGGAACATGTCTGCACTCTTTCAAGCCGAACCACAAAATGAAGAATCAAAGGTAAGCTAGGTAAAATGGCAGTCAATGGAGTTTTCAACTTATGTTGATATATAGTATCAGCCATTTTTAGGAATTTTGGCCCCGAATTTTCAACATGGAGTTCTTGGGACCCCACCTCATGAAAACTGTCACTGTCATTTTGCTACTCTGTTCCAAAAGGTGAAAAAATTCCAAAGAATGACTGCGTTATGACTGTGCGTTGTGCAGTTTCTACGCATGTGCCTAACTTCATCAGTTTTTAATATTTTTCACTCCAGATTTTCAACATTGCCATTTTTGCACACCTCCTTATTAACAGCGCAGCTGTCATTTTTCACATCCTGCCCAAAATGTGTTTTCGTACCTGTGGCACAGAATGGCGCAGTAATTCTGATCCAGAATGGATGTCTCCCATCAGTTCGTTGTTAATAACCCCTTTCCTTCTTCACAAGGTTGAAGAATGAAGGTTTAAACACACGTTGAATTTGGCTTGATAGGCTGTTAAAATTTTCAGATATGGGTCAGGCTGTTGACACTGTTGATTAATAGTCTTATGATATCAAAACTTTTGTCCCAAACTTATACAGAGAGTAAATCAGCAATTAAACCAGAAATAATTCATCCAATCCAGTGACAAAGTAGTTTGGTCATCACAACTTCTATTAGCAGTGTTATAATCTAGAGTTTGAAGTTTTTTGCTGCTGAGGGTTGGGGATGAGACAGACCAGCATGCTGCAGTAGGAACCAGGGAGAGTGGGGAGTGGACACAAGTCCATTCTTGGAGAGGGTCCAGAAGGGATTGGAAGCCTTTAAGGATAATAAGGTTATAGGGCTGGGTGGAATTCATATGTGTCCTAAAAGAACTAAACACAGTGCTGGCTGCCTTTCTGGCCGCACTTTTTAGCACCTCCATGGAGATGGCAGATGTTCCAGAGGAGGGCCAATGTGGTCCCGCTGCACATAATAGGCATTAGGGAGGGTGCTAGCAACTAGGCAGTTAGTCTCACATCAGTGGTGCTGAAGTTAATGGAGGTACTACTGAAGGAGAGGATATTCATTAAGGATATCACTTTCATCAGGTCACACCTTTGGAAATAATACAGTGTCAGTGCTAGAACCACATGGAATCTTTTGCCAGTTGTCGGCCAGGGGCCGCCCATGAAGATGTTGTGTCAGCGTCCATGTAAGATGTGGGCAGCCCCCTGTCCTCCGTTCTTTTTCTACTGTCAATTACGTTCATTGGACCTGCCAGTGGAACTCACAATGGCAGTTTATTTTTATTAGAATAGTACAGTTAGCACTTTTCAGCCTTTTCTGTGCTGCTGATGAAGTCTTCAAAACTGTTCTGCTTTTATGACTCTGGGGAGTGAATTTATAAAATAACATGCACTGTGTGTGTGTGTGTGTGTGTGTGTGTTTGCTGCCAAGGCCTCAATCATGATGATCAGGTGTGTGAAATCTGCCGCTGTTTCAGTTCTGCTACCAGGCAGTAGAGGCAAGTTGCCCCAATACCTTTCTCCTACAGAAGACCCTAGTAGCGATGTAGAAACAGTTACAAGAGAAAAATGTGTTGTCCCCCCCCCCCCGTCGACACTGCGGAAAGTGCCAGTCACAGAGCAAAGAAAGGAAGTCCTTGGGGAAAAGCCTCAAACACAAGCAACAGGACAGAGATAAGGCTACCCAGGAGAGATCCAGATCACCATAGTGGCCTTTGAGGTTGCCTTCCTCCATCACTGTCCATTTCTATGCAGGTGACTCTAGTCACAGTGACTGTCCTCCAGACACTTTGGCCATGGTAAGGCTTGGGAACTACTGGGCCTATTATGGCTAGTAGGTCACCGCCATCGACAGTTCTTTTAACTGTCAACTAATTTGGTAGCAGCCACTAGCAAGGGCATGGCCACTCCTGATCTCTCCATCCCCAAACCTCCCTTTTGACAAGGTTGGGTCAGGCGTAGGTGCAACTGGGCCTAACAAGTCTGTTCGTATGCCGTCGACTGGCTTCCCATTGTCAACCCTCATCGCAGACCCTAGTAAGTGCGTCACCAAAGAGGCATGTTCAGCAACCCAGACCTCCCTTTTGACAAGTTGAGATCTGGTTTTGGTAACACTGAGTCATTATGGCCAGTGATTTGCAATCATGCAATCATCGCCAGTCCTGAGTCCGGAGTTGACCTTTGTGGATGAGGCCCCTATTACAGATGCAGCCAACACTATGGTGTCAGTCCCTTTGACCATCCACCAGACCCCACATTCACAGCTGGGCTTTAGCACCTCCGAGCCATTCTTGGCAGTTGTTCAACCATTGCCACATGTCCAACAATGGGTGCCATCTCCATAGCCCTCAACTTGTAACAAGAGGGTCATCAATGCTCAACCTTGTATCTTCCTCGGTGATGCTACCTCACAGCTTGCCTGGAAGGTGTTGACAGTCTGCTGTCTTGTCATTGGGGCTTATTACCCTATCTGCCCCATTGACACACCTAAAATCTAGTTTAACTAGTGGGTCACCTTCATTACCATCCATGTTGCCGATGTGACCCCTCCACCTCTTTGTCATTGGGCATGACAAGGAATGAAAGCATTCTCCTTCCCTCCTTGGGTATGTGGCAACTATGACCTGGGATGATACTGATTCCATCCTGGCCTCATGTAGTGAGGAATCTGTGGTCTACACTCTGAGGTTTCCACCAGAGGACCAATCATTCTTTTCCATGCTGCAGGGTATACAGGCTGCCATGGGGTTCTCTAGGGAGGAGAAAGATTCCTCATAGTGCGATCTTCTGGAATTTCTGGAAGTCCCAGAAGCTACCCAAGAGGTCATCCCTCCACAGTTTTGGAAGATGCCACCTATGCAGCTTGGTACCCCAGAGGTCATCCCTCCATTATACACCATTTTGGAGGATGCCAGCTATGCAGCTTGGTACTGGCCAAATGCAGTGCCACCTGTCCCTAGGAAAGCAGGCAAAACATATCCTGCCCGTTCTAATAAAATCAATTATGCCCATAAGCCTGATCATAACAGCTGGCAACCATTGTTCTTGGGCACCTAGTTGCCTCAGCTGTCACCCTTCCAACAAAGAATCCAGGAAGATGGATGCCCTACAAAAGCATATCTATGCCTCTGCCTCCTTGGGCTTATGGATTGCCAGTTATCAAGCACACATGGTGAAATACTGAATATTTTGTGGCAAAAGGCACATACCTCTGCCCTCTAGCAGCTAAACAGGACCTCTGATGAAACCTGAAGACATCCACCCAAGTAGGCAAACACCTCATCCCAGCAGCATCTGATGCCTTGGCCAGTGCTGCAGTCATGGGCATTTGTTTAAGGTGCTACACCAGGCTTAGAGCCTCCGGACCAGATACAGTGCATGGTGTTACACGCCCCTTTCAGAGGGCAGAAACTATTTGAATGAGAGGTGGAAGAGGCCTGTGAAGACCTGCATTCTGCCCACCCATTACCAGGGTGCCCTAGGTGACCCAACCATGGCCCAAGCACACCTAAGTGTACAAGCAGTGGACATAGGCCTGTTATTGGTACACATAGTCAAACATCTCCAAAGAGAGACAACACCAGGAACACCAGTTTCTCGGTGGTCCCAGCTTCTTCAGTTACAATAGTGGGCCTGCCTAAAAAGTCAGTACTGGAGGTCCAGCCATCCATGGTTTTGCTTACCCTCACTAGGCTCAGGATGGGGGCATAGGGGTCAGTTTCCCCTCCCCTACACTTTTTTTCTCTCTAACGGTTACAAAAAGGTGATTGAAGGGGATAGGAGCCACCCTTGTGATGCTAGGGAATGCCTTGAGGTATTTTCTCCTCCATCATCTTTTATTTCTGAACCAGGGCATGTCCACTGTAGGAACTTTACTCATGCCACAAACCCTAATGGCTGTCAAAATCCTGTTGTTTTTTTTTTTCTTGCACAAATCATAGTAAATTTATTCCGGTCTCATAAATAATAGGACTGTAGGCTTGCTTGGAGGCCTTGGTCCCAGAAACGGAGCCAAAAATCTAACCAAGTTATACTAATTGCACGCTTCTCAGACACCTGAGAAGTTCTGATAGGCAATTCCAGTGATCTATAGTACCTAGAGTTACCATCAGTGTTGAGCTGTCCCTTTTGCGGGAGAGGCCAGTTTTCAGTGTGCCTCTTTCCCTCCCCTCCATACTATGGCAGTGGAGGGGGTCTGTTGGTGCTACTGTCTCGGTACAAGGGCCATTTGTCCCTGAATGAGGGGCCATTCTGGCTCTGAGGTACTTATCGCTGCATATCTGGTTCTGGCAGCCATGCATTTTTGCCTCCCAGAGCCTCCTGCGATATAGCAGAGGCTTTGGTAACTGCCAAACTTCCTCCATTAGGAACCTTTACTAAATAAGGGGAAGGGGGGGAGTGGTTCACTTATTGTTATGCTAGCAAACATTTCAATTTCTGCACCTCCTCAGTTTTGGGGGTGTTGATCACCATATCTGCTGCTGCTGCTTGACAACATCCCCACATCATAGGATGTTTGCAGGGGGCTCTGTTAGCCTTTCATATTAGTGTGGATAGTCATCAGCTTCTCTGGCTTAGAATGGCTCGCACCTTTTTTGACTGCCTTTTTACGCTGGCACCTATAGCCCACCCTTCCAGTTCCAGTCTGGATCTGGCTTGTTGTCCTGGGGTATTTTTACATGAGCTCCTTTTGAGTCTACCACGTGTAGTGAACTATGCTTCCCTTTTGTTTTCTAGTAGGTGTCCTTTTTGTTTGTTCTAGTGGTTCTGTTTTAAACGTGGACATTTTTATGTACTACCGGCTCTGGTGTGAGCCTCTGTCTTTGTTCTTCACCCACTTCTTTTGCTTGTTCCCTAGAGCATGACAATCCAAAGAAGCATTGCTCCATCTTTGATGTATTATTTCCCCAAGAACTGAGGGAAGTCCTCTTAGTGTTGTCTTTTGTTTACAACACAAAAAAATTATCAAAAAAACCAAGGAGAGGACATCTTGGGGTCCACCACAGTGCCTGCTCTACGACTTGGTCACTTGTTTTTTTTCTGTCCTAGGAAGTATGGTAAGGTACTTCCCGATAGCACTGTGGTATTCCTTTAGAGGATTATCCACAGTTGGGGCATGTTTCTGAGCTGTATTCAATGCAGTAGCTGGTGCAGCCACCACATGCAGTACTGTCGGGTCCTTTTAGGAATGTCAGTCTGGTCATTTTATCATGTATGGGAACGAGTGTTGGCCTCCCTGTAGTGTAGGGTCTGCCCTCATTGTTCTTTCCAGTCCGCCTGGACTGCTGCTTTTTGCTGATGCTAGGGACACGTTCCAAAGGTGTGACCAGATGAAAGAAATATCCTTGATGAAGGCAGAATAGTTATGTACTTTCCGTAGCAGTAGATCTTTGACAGAATATTTTTTATCAGGTCATGCTGTCCTTCCTATGGCCCCTCTTGGGTTGTCAAGCAATTTGTTTATATCCATTTCCTCTCTGTCTGCTCCATTCAACACCTTCTGTCACCTGGTATGCAGGGTGCTGGTCTAATCTCCCTGTTCCCCGGATCATAGTCCTCCAAGCATAATGTCTGGTGGGGAACTGAGGATGGGGGGGGGGTGCCCACATCTTATAAGCACACTGACACATGATGTTGTCTTGGACAGCCCCTGGTTGACTGTTGGTGAAAGTTTATGTGTGGTCCTGGTGCTGACGTTGCATTAGTTCCAAATGTGTGACCTGATGAAAGATTCTCTTGACAATCTACTGTTACGGTAAGTACATAACTGTTCTTTCATGGAGCACCTGGAGGCAAAAGGGATGCAGGACCACTGGCAGCATGGTTTGACAGAGGGGAGGTCTTGTCAAGAAAATCTCAGATTTCTGTGACTGGGTTACCAGGAAGGTGGATCAAGGGAGAGCAGTGGACGTGGCCTATCTGGACTTCAGTAAGGCTTTCAACACTGTGCCACACAGGAGGCTAGTTAAGAAACTAAGCAGCCTGGGGATGGGGGAGGAAGTGACAAGCTAGGTGTCAAACTGGTTAAGAAATAGGAGGCAAAGGGTGGTGGTGAATGGTACCTACAAACACTATCGACTCCTTGATTAGTAAACTCACTCAATGTTCTTCAATAATTTTATCTTTTTATTTTAAATGTTCAGTGATGTCAGCAGTGTTATTTAGCAAAGTCAGCCTTTTCAGTCAATCAGCCATCTTTAGGGGAATTCATTTTGGAACAATATTAAAGAAGTTAACAGGAAAGCAGACAAAAACTTCACCCACTATGCTGGTCGTAGATGGAATCGCAACGCTTGACCCGACTACCGTAGCAAATTCTTTCAACTCAGCTTTCACTGACCTCAGCACTGTTCTTCCACCTGACTATTTCAACAAAGACTACCCTCTAACTCTCCTCTCAAGCCCCACCCTCTCTCCTAATCGACCCCCATTCTACTTCAAAATAGTCAAGCCATACGAAGTATGCAACTATATCAGTAAAGCTATTGCCAGGTCCAAGTCAAGTGGGAACTCCCTTGACCTCAAGCTGCTGGCCCTCATCCTTGACGTGGTGCTCCTACCATTAACAAAAATCATCAGCCTCTCCCTTTCTCTCAGCCAGGTCCTTGACAGATGGAAATCCACCACTGTAACTGTCCACAAGAGTGGGGACAGGGCCCTCCAGGTGAACTATCGTCCCATCTCCATACTACCCCCGCTCTCTAAGGCCATAGAATGTATAGTATTGGACCAGCTTATGGAATACCTTGATAAGTATGATATCCTGTGCGCTCAACAGCACGGTTTTAGAAAAGGACACAGTACCACCTCAGCCCTCTCAGAATTCACTGGAGCAATCCATTGTTCCCTGGACAATAGCCTTCTTACAGGATCAGTCTTCATTGACCTGATGAAGGCGTTCAACACTGTCCGTCATCATCATCTACTACTCTCGCAGTTGCAAAATACCGGGCTATTCCCTGAATCTACAACATGGTTAAAGAGCTACCTGGAAAACTGCTCTCAAAGAGTTAAAATAGCTGATGTCCTCTCTGATGCAAGACCAGTGTGCTCTGGAGTGCCACAAGGGTCCATCCTTGGGCCTCTTCTCTTCAGTGTTTTCCTGAATAGTCTTCCACAATCCTATCCTGAGCAACTCCTCTTATACACCGATGATGCTGTCATCCACTCCACCCTCAAGGACCCCCACCTTCTGCAAAGCAAACTATAGCATGGCTTCTCCTCAGTTGAAAACTGGTTCAGTAAACACAAACTGGTCCTCAACTATAAAAAAACAGTCTATGCTTTTCTGTGGCTCACAAAACAAGCACCGGGACCACCCCCTCACTATTGCAAACTGCTAGGTGCAACCCTAGAACAAATGCAATCCTTCAAATACCTTGGAATCACACTTGACAGTAATCTATCCTATGGGACTCACTGTCAATGTTGCCAAAGTGGCTAATACACACATTGGCCTGCTTTACAGGCATAGGAAATGCCTAACTTCGGAAGCCTTAAGAATCACAGTCCAGAGCTCGGTGGTCTCAACTATCGACTATGGCCTCATCATCTATGGTTCCACTTCCACCACCGCCCTCAGGTGCATATCTATGGCTTTGAACAAAGCTTGCCAACATCACCAGGTCCAATCGTCTCACCCACTCGTGTGAGCTATAAGCCCAAACTGGGCGGCTTCAACTCTCAAGCTGCATCAAGTACCAAACATGCATAATGGCTAAAAAACATTGATGGGCTTTGCCCCAGGTTCAAGCTCTGCTACAATCTGCACAGAATCCCTGCCTCACCAGGGCTCTGAATTTCAATTAATGCATATCCCGAGATGCTGGACCTCGGAGGGACAAAGATCCTTGCCTACAGAGCTCTCAGCTGGCTAAACGGTCTAACCAGGGACATGTCCTCCCTACCTAAGCTAGGCCCATTCAGATCTAATCTCTGCCTATTCCTCTCTGCCTCTAGCACAAGTGACTGTCTTCTCTAACCTGCTGTTCCCATCTGGCACTTGTCCCCTCTCATCACCCCCCTACTATCCCCCCTCTACTTACCCCCCACCACCTCCTCTTACTTGCACTTCCCACTTGCTCTTCCTGTGTGTTTGACAATTGCCTCTGGCAGCTTCTTCAACCTGTGTCTCACCCAAGTTCTTGTTATCAATGTTATCCCTGTCTTGTGCATGCTCCTAGTACCACCTAACTGTATGTACTGCTGTGATGGTAAACAACTGTAACCTGTCATCCTGTAATAATGTCCTGCTTTGTTAGTACTCATTCCGACATGGAACCTTTGTTAAAGAGCCTTGGCTCAAAGGTAACTGTAATTCTAGACTCAAATAAAATAAATAAATTTTACCAGGTGTTATCTCCTCCTCTTTTGAGAACATTCCCTCTTTCTCAAGGCAGCAATAGATCTTACTTCGAAGGAAGCTCTTGCAGCAGGCCAACACTGGTAGAACTTAGCAGCCAGGACCACACAGAAAATTTCTAGCTAGCAGTCTACCATGGGGGACCGCCAGTGTCTACCTCTGATGGCCTATCCTATAAAGGAGGGTGGTCCACCACACCCTCTTCAGTTCTTTGCCACCATCGACCCACACATGTTGGACCGTAGCAGATGCCGCAGCTGCAGTCTATTCCTTTACTCATGCTTGTCGCGCATTTTTATCTTCATTTTTCTATCAGTATAAGTACAGATTTTTCAGTGTTCTCACCATTGTGTCTTCTCCACCTGCCTCATCTTCCAGCCACTCCTTAAAGTGTGCCTGCGGCAAACAAATTCCTGAAAAAGATGGCCACTCTGTGTGCATCCTGTGCCCAGGCCCCAGCCACAACACCAAAGCCTGATAGATTTTCCAGAAGTTCAACCAGGCCACTCTGAGTCATTGCCTTAAAATACTGGAGAGCCATCTTATCAAGCAGAAGTTGGTCGTGATGGAAAAGGAACTGCAGGCCAGGAGCTTTTTGGCCTCACTTGCACAGTCTTCCAGGGCTGCTTCTTCATCTCAGTCCCAGGAGAAATCTGACAGGAAGCACAAGCATCAGGACAAACACCGCTCATGGTCACCACATAAGCTCTCGACTGTGTCAGGGTTATCTTTCCACCATGTGTCAGCACCTATGGCCCTACCAGCCCTTACCTCCACTGGGCTGCTGTTGGCCCAGCCACCCACCATTATTTTTTATCATGGGTGACTCTTTGGGGCAGGGAACTCTGTCTCCTGTCCCTCAGGCCCTGACACTCAGGCCCATTTCCTCTATGAGTTCTCAGCCAGGAGGCTCATACGGTGTTGGTTTTACTGACGTTGACTCTTTGGTCATCACCCCCCCCCACCAGCCAAGGCACTGCCTACATCAGTCCTGTTTCCAGGACCTGATGTCAGCACTACAGCAGGCTACTGCCTCCTCCTCCTCTAGTCTGGCATCACCTCTACCTGTGCGATCTTCTTTCCCCCAGGCACCTGCTTTTCCTTCAAACCTGGTGCCAGTGCCCCCTACTGATGCCCGCTGGGTCTCTGCCAGTTCTGCCACTGCCCCAGCCTTTGGGCCCAGCACCAGCGTTGCCTCTCCCACAACTTGTGTTATTGCCAGCCCCTGCAGGACTGGCGCCGGACCCACAGCTGGCACAGGTGGGTCCTGTACCAGGGTACCCTGTGCCGGCTCTGACAGCCCCACCTCTGCTGTACCCCTACCCGGCACCAGCTTACCCTTACCTAAGGGTCTACAGTTTCCATGCTCCATTAGACTACAACACCCTGTTCTCCGCATGGTGATCCTTCATACAGAAGCAGTCCCTCATCCCCCAGGCAGCCAGTAGGGACCTTTCCGTCCCAGGATAAGGAAGTGTCTGCTGTTGGCGATACCTTGACACTGGAGCTCTCCAGGTCCTAACCCAATGTCAGTTCCAGCTCTTCCTCCACTCCAGAGGAATCTTCTGAGGGTGAGGAGCCCACCAAAGTGATTCCCAAGTCACCTCCTGATGATCTATCATTCATGGACATCATGCAACATATCCATTCAGTCATGGGCTGGGAAATGGAAGAGAAAGACCCAGAGAGACGTCACCTGGCCGTTTATTTGAGGGAGCGGGAAGTCTTCTCCATGGTGTTGCCACCCCTGTCTTAAGATGATGTCACCAGGGTGGCTTGGAATTGCCCCTCAGCTATTCTTCCACTACCTAAGAAGGCAGACAGGATCTACCACATTCCAGCTGGTAAGCCTTTCTTGGGAAGTTACCCTAAGGCTGACTCCATGGTCATCAACGTGGCACATGACTGTACTAAGAAGTCCAAGCACCTTAGTGGTCTCCCCCCAGATGGGGAATCCAGACTGCTGGACCACTTGGGTGAGTGCATCTTTGCATCCACTACCCTCTATCCTGACTATCTAGGCCATTAACTACATGGCCCATATGATCCAATATAAGAATGTCCTCTGGGACCAGGCCAAGGACCTCACTCAGGCTTTGCTTGAGGATCTTGCTAAAACACAGCTCACCGAGCCACTTAAGTTGGGCTCTGATGTTGGCAACCATATTCTTTGGCTGCTTATGATGCCATGGATGCCTCAGGCAGTGGAGTGGCCACTGGTGACTGCCTCTGGCACCATTCATTGCTCTGGGTATCCAGCATTCTGGATGCCCCTTTTTGGGGCTCTGTCCTCTTTGGAGGGGACGTTCAGGATATAATTTCTACCCTCCAGGAGTCAGGCCGTGCCCTCCGGTCTTTTCACTTGCTATACCACACGCAACCTAGGACAGGTCAGTGTCCTTCATTTCGCCACTCCTCCCGTAAGCCCCCTCCGCCAGCCTGCCAAAGATCAGGACATGTGAAAGGCAGCATTGGTCTCCTTTTCCTCTGCCGCCAAAGCCCTTTGAGCACCCACGGCTGACCTCCTGGTGCCCCCTTGTACCTCTTGACTCTTTAGCTGTCCCCCCCGGAAAAGGTTCTGGTTGAGGCTGTCATGGGTCGGTTCTCCCTCCACCTCAATGGATGGAGAGATATAACCACAGTCAACTGGGTGCTATACATCATAAAGCATGGCCACACTCTGGCGTTCCTAGAGTGGCCCCCAGAAAATCCTCCGGTACACTCCTGTTACCCTGCAGCTCACCTGCCCCTCATCTGGGAGAAAATTCATGCTGTTCTGTAAAAAAGGGCCATAGAGCTCATCCCTCTGGCTCAATGGGGAAGGGGGTTCTATTCCCACTTCTTTCTCATCCCCAAAAAGGCCAGGGATCTCTGGCCTATCCTGGATCTGAGTCATTTGAACTTGAACATAGAATACAGATGTTTCAGGATGGTCACCTTGCAGGGATTGTTGCCTCTCCTGCACCAGGGGATTGGCTCTGCTCTCTGGACATGCATGATGCATACTTACATATCCAGATTTTTCCTTCCCATCAATGCTTCCTCTGCTTCCGGTTTCAGGGAGACTATTTTCAAATCTGGCCCCTCCCTTTTGGCCTTTCCTGATCCCCAAGGGTCTTTACTAAGTACCTGGCAGTGGTGGCAGCTTCCCTGAGGAAGCAGGGCTTCTGTGTGTTCACCTACCTGGATAATTGGCTATTAGTGACACTCTCCAGGGACCATCTGGTCCAGACACCAGAACACACCTTCTGTCTGTTTCAGGTCTTGGGGATAACCATCAATTGTCCGAATTCCTGCCTCTTTCCTTGCCATTGCCTCCAGTACATAGGGACAGTTCTGGATACTGTCCAGGGCATGGCATTTTTACCCATGGACAGGTCCCTGCCAGTGTGTACCTTTGTCTTCTGGGTCATATGATGGCAGCCATTGCCATGGTTCCCCTCACCCGACTCTTGGTATCTGTGTAGGTATAATGGCATTCTTGGAGATAGCGGTTCCAGGAATCTTCAGAGATGTGGGCATTCAGAACAGACATCCACTTCAATTGGCATGCGGTTGAGGGGTCTACTTGAGAATCTCGCCATGTCCTATAAAAGTGTCCAATGAGGCCTCCAGATGAGAGGGATTTATGTCTATGGGCCAGCCAATTCCATTCAGGGTCGGGGCAGATACGGGGCCTGTCAGCTTGTACAGCACTGTGTAGCTGGAGGAATCTCCAAAAATTGCTACTCGGGAGATGGAATTTGTGTTGCATTTGTTTGAAGGACATAAAAACCAAGGAGCCAGAGATGCACAGATCCTGTATGTAACTGATGCCCTGGGCTTCCCATGTGGGCCAGTACAGGGGGGTATCACCAGTTACTAAAGTTTTATTATGCCACAAAGGGGTATAGAGCCATGGAGGGGCTTGGGCAGCACGGCGGGTGTGAGGCATGGTCATGAATGAGTGCCACGTCCGTTTGGTCTCAACCAATAATGGAGCCAGGGTGCACTAGTTCCGGTTCTGAGGGTGTAGCAGCAAATGCAAATTAGTATCTGCCGCCAGCTCAGTTTCCAACTGTATCCAGGGTGGGAGGGATAATGGGCTAGGAACAAACCACTTAGTGGCAGTAGCAGCTGTGCAAGACAGGTGGTATCCTTGAAACCAGGGGGATCCCAGTCCCCCCCTTGGACCAGTACGCCCTTAATTTGTGCTTGCTCCACCTGGGAGATTTCCCTTCCCACAGGAAGTGAGACACCTGGGTTTCCAAGGAGGCAAAGAGTTTGGGGAAAAATGCGTATTGGGAGATTTTTAAAAAGATACATGACTCATGGCAGGAAGAGCATACGAATTGCAGCCACCTTCCCGGGCAGAGACAGCTGGATTTTCTTCCATCTCTCTATCTCTGTAGATAATTGAGTCAGAAGTGGTGAGAAATTGGCCGGCTCCAGACCCAACCATTTAAAGGGAATGGTTATACCAAGATAGGAAAAGCCCTGTATAGCCCATAAGAGCTCTATTCCTTGTAGGCAGCTTCTTGTGCAGGCTATGTTCAGAGGGGTCAGGAGTGTTTTCTTCTGATTGGCACAAAGGCCTGAGAGAATCAAGAAGGTCTGCAGAAGGGATAGGACATGCTGTAATGCCTGCTCCAGCTGAGAGAGGGTTAGTAGTAGATCATTGGCATATGCAGCTACTAGATAGGATTTCCCAGCATATTCAATGCCAATGATATCCTTTGATGCAACAAAGACACATATAAGAGGGTCCAACGGTACTAAGAAGTGAAGGGGGATAGGGGGCAGCCCTACCTGCTGCTTCTATGCAAGGGAAAAGGTGTGGAAATAGTGGTGTTGGTCAGGATTCTAGCCAGCGGGGAGCCGTATAGTGTGGATACCCACTGACAAAAAGTATGGCCAAAGCCATATAACCTTAAGACCTGGTGTAGATAATGCCATTCAATGGAGTTGAAGGCTTTGGTGAAGTCTATTGCTAGTGCTGCCATGGGACAGGAAGAACGGGAGGCTATCCATTTTAGATTAAGTAGGATCCTTGTGTTATCTGAGCCAGATTTACCTTTCATAAAGCCGACTTGAGCTGAATTGATGATAGATGGTAACACCTCTAGCATCCTAGTGGCTAGAATCTTGGCCAAGATTTTAGTATCCATGGGAAGCAGGAAGATCAGGCGATAGTTTGCACAGTCTAGAGGGTCGTTATATTTTTTCAGTAGGAGGGTAATGAGGGCTTCTCTCATAGACGTAGGGAAATGAACCAGCTATGTGGGCTTCTTGGAGAGCAAGGAGCAGTGGCTGTGATATGTCCTCTACCAGTGCTTGGTATAACTCAACTGTCATGCCATCTGGGCCAGGGGCCTTACCTTTGGCTATTTGAAACAGGGCATGACATAACTCTACTGAGGTGATCGGGGCATCTAAGGTGGTCACTTGCAAGGGGTAAGTCCCAGTCTGTCGAACCGATGGAAGAATTTATTCATCTCTTGCTCTAAGTTAGGCAAAGAAAGGCTGGACTGTGACCTATATAGAGCTTGACAAAAAGCCCACATAGTGTTGTTTGTGTCCTGTGGATTATGTACAAACTTACCAGAGGAATTACGAAGGGTATGTATTCGAGAGGAAGCTTGTTGCTTCCAAAGTTGGAAAGCTAACAATCTGCCGCTCTTTTCATCCCATCCCAATATGCGTGTTTAGACCGCATTACATAACCACTCGGCCTTCTGGTGCAGGGTGGCATTAATTTAGTACTTAAGGCCCACAATGAGTCATATAAGGGAATTAACAAGGCTAGAGGCATGAGAAGATTTAAAACGAGACTAGTGTAGCAAGGTCTGTTTGCCAGTGAGCCAGTTTAGCTTTGCGTGCTTTGTTCTTAGCAGCCGAGAAGGCAATTATACGGCCTCTGAGGACAGTCTTGAAGGCTTCCCAAACCATACCCGCAGAGACACCACATTGTGCATTGATGGCAAAATAGTCCTTCGCAGCTTGGGAAATTACTTTATGAAATTCTGGATCTTTTAAAAGCAGCAGGTTGCATCTCCAGTGGGTACCCATTTTGGATTGCCCACCTACTGTATAAGAGGCTAGTACTGGGGCATGATCAGAAATAATATTCCTAATTTTTGTATTGAGAATATTTTGGTCCACTACCATGTTGGCTAAGAAGAAGTCTTTGCGACTGTGGGTAGAGTGTACTGGGGAGTAGAAAGTATAATCCCGTCCGGAAAGATTATCTCTGTGCCACACATCTGTTAATCCCCTTACCTCTTGCAGCTCATGAAGAACCAAGCTTGCCTTGGATCTGGCCTGAGGAGTAGGCTTCAATTTATCCACAAAGACATCAGAAACCATATTGTAGTCTCCTCCTACTATGATGGGGATCACCCTGCCTTCCCAAGACAGGGAGGAAATGGCCTGACTGATCGAGGGGAAGAAATCTGTATGATCAGTATTAGGAGCAAACAGGTTACAGAGAATCAGTTTTCCTTCTGGGGAGGATAGCTTAACGATCACCTATCTGCCATGTGAATCATGCCTAGATTCCTCCAGGACCCAGATAGAAGAGTGTTGGATCAGTATGGCTACCCCTCTCATCTTGGAAAAAGCCAAACTGGCACAAATGGTGCCCACCTAGGATTTCTTCAACCAAGGGACAGCCCTCTTCAGAAGATGAGTTTCTTGAAGCAGGGCAATGTCTGTATGCAGAGACTGAAGGTGTTGAAGTACCTTGGTTCATTTGATAGGGTGATTCAAACCATTGACATTCCACGATACCAATACAGTTGGGGAGCGAGTAGGGCTGTCCATGGCAGTTGAGGGGAACACAAAGGGCTCTTGAAATGGAAAGTGTGTACTTACCCAAAAAGTAGAATTGGCAATCTGGGGAGGATCTCACTGCCCTAACAACACTTTGAAAAACTGGAGTGTCTCCCTGGGCTGCCAGATGAGAAGAAGGAGAAACTCAGGAGGAAGAAAAGATATACACACCTTGGAGGGTTAGCTGCAATAGAACAATATTATGAACACACTCAATCAATAGAAGCTAGTTGTAATTTAACCTGAGAGCAGACAACAGGAATATCTGCCCCAAACACAAGAATTAGTTCTTATAATAAACAGTAATAGACTATAAAATAACAGTGCACAATAGCGCTGTAGGATCGAGGCTATAGGTGAAAGAGGCTAACTTGTACTGTTAGCCTCAGCTACACTAGCTCTCAAAACCTAATAAGTAGGAGGTGTTTACAACCGAGTTCAAGAGCTCCAGGCCGATAATATACCTAAGGTCGGGCATTCAACTCATGGGGGAAGAGAAAAAGGGGGGACCATGAAGGGTGTTGAGAGAAATAGGAGGGGTGGGAATTAAGGGGAAAAGGGGGAACCATCTTATCCACAAGGTAGAAGCCCCTTATAGACCTCAGGGTGTTGTAACCAGAGGGAGAAGGCTACTACCATATCTTAACTCCATTATCTCTGTAACGACCATATGCACCGTCTGTTGCCACTGTGAGCAGTAACTACAGAGGGTTTGGGAGCTACGTGCTCTCTGTATGGAACTGGTTCTCTGTGCCCCTTGTCAAGCTATTTGGGGAACTAGAGAGGTTATACCATGCATCTATGATTTAGAAAAACTGCCACCCAAGCCTTAGCAGGGTATAGGCACAATAAAGGGCATAACAAATCCAGAAACACAACTTATATTTGAAATGGCTGATGAAATGCAGCCCAAACCAAGACAGCTCAAAATGTTCAGCCTGGAAGGTCCTCAGTTGGCTCATTACTCACTGGGGGAGAGAGTGCAGTCTCAGAATTGTCCTTGGCCACAGTTACTGCGTAGGAGATCAGCCCAGGTCTAACAGGAGTCATAGCGTCCACTGCCTCCACCAGCGAGGCTGCCGAGATGTCTGCCCATTCCGAAGCTATAGCGGTTTCCATATCTTGGGAGTCAGCTGAGTAGGGCTGAGCACTACAAGAAGGGGAGGTTCTGTCTTCCCGAGAGACTTTAGCAGGGGGAGCTGTCATAAAAAAGTCCTGTGTCAATTGGTTCCCACTTCTCGACAGCTGTCATTGCCTGGAAGAGGGGTTGATGACTGTGGAGGCATAGCAGTGGTATCTTTAAATAGAGACTGTGGAGCTATGATAGGGCATGGTCGAGTAAGTTCAGAAGGGCCCATAGCTACTGGGGGACTATTTTTTGATGCTGCTCGTCCTCCCACTTTATTGTCCTCCTGATTCCTGTACCCTTCAAAATGGTTCCCCTTCGGAGTATTCGGCTCCCAAAGCTTTCTGGGAAATGTAGCTGGGATGGGTAGTTCAGGCCAGAATTTAGCAAGCCATCTTTCTATATCTAGTGGGTGGTCTGCCAGCAGTTCCCTGCCATCTTTAGCTACAAGTAAACTGGTGAGTCCCCTGAATTTGAAGTGGAAATTAAATTGGTACAGGAATTTTTTGAGACGGCCAAAAGCTTGTCGTTTGTTTGCAGTTTCATGAGCGAAGTCCTGATAGAATGAGACAGGGGTTCCCTGCCATCTCACTTCTTCTAAGTCTCTAGCAGCCCTGAGGACTTTTTCTTTTGTGATATAGTGTAAAAAGTATGCAATTATTGGCCTGGGCATGGAGGAATTCCTGTCCCTTCTGCCGGATATTCTATGCGCCCTTTCCACATCCATATTTCCCCTCCTCCTATCTCCCAGCTTGATGGGCAAGGTCTCATTCAAACATTTCTCCATGTTTTGTCCTTCTGGTGTCCCTATTATGTGCAGATTATTCTGTCTGGCTCGGTTTTCTTGGCCCTCTATTCTGTCCCATAACACTTCCACTTTCTCCTCTTGTATCTGTAGGCACTGTAGTAGCTTAGATTGTTGCTGTTCACAAGTTTCCACCCTTTGTTCGGAGACATTCATGCAGCCCTGTAGATTCCTAACATCAGCCATGGTGCCCGATAAAGTGGTGTTGATATCTTCCACTCTGTTTAGCACTGTCTCCAATATACACGTAATGTATTGTAGGGACTCATCAACTAAATGTATCTGTGCAGGTGGGTAGGTTAGTGAGACTGCCTGGCTATTTTCACCTTGTGAATCCATGGTGTCCCCAGTCCAGAGGACGACAGTGAGAGAAAAGGGTTTCTGCAGTCAGCATATGTCAGAGGTGCAATCAGAAAGGTCCAATGTTCCAGCTGTTCTGCCCGCAATTGCTGTGGTGAGGCCTGCATGGCCTAGTGTGTGAAGCAATGTACGGGAACCAACGCTTTCCACTGCCGCAAAACTGCATCTAATTTTGATTCCTGTAAGCATTGGCAGGTAAGGGGATGTTACCCCATCAAATTCAGTAGTTGGGGATTATAATAACCCGGGGGTCTGAACGCCAAAGCTCTGATATCACCTGGCCTAGAGCGAGCTCAAGATTTTAGACTGCCATCACGTTGATGGCTAAACCATGCCCCCCACTTTTCTGCTGTCTTTATCCCAGGCCTGGAGTTTTCTGGTGAAATGCATTGTCCTCCTTTTGGAAGGAGAGGTTTCTGTATACCTTCTCTTCCTTCCCGCTTCTACAGAAGATTCTGCTCAAGCTCCTGTTGGAAGGGGTGGAGATGATACTCCTAGCCCCATTCTGGCCACAGCACATTTGGTTCCTCTTGCTGCAACAGCTGGTGGTGTAAGCTCCAGTGCCCTTACCCCAGTGCACTGGTTTGCAGGACCAGGGCACCTTGGTCCATCTAGATCTAAATTCTCTGCATCTCCATGCGCGGCTCCTGCAGACTTGGCTATCGCCCATTTTGGAGTGTCCTCTAGGGTCACAGATGTCCTGGTGGCTGCTAGAAAGCCCTCCACCAGGGTCACTTATGCCACAAAATTGAAGCGCTTCACCCTTTGGGCTGCTTCGCACAAACTGGACCTCTTCACCTGCCTGCTGAATTAGGTGTTGGAGTACCTTCTCTCCCTCTTGGACTCCGACTCGGTCTTGGGGTGCTCCTCATGCAAGGTACATCTTTCTGCCATCTCTGCATACCATGCTCCTATTGAGGGCAGGATGATGGCTCAGCTTGAGGTGTCCCGCACCTTTCTGCAGGGTATTTTGCATCTGAAACCTCCCTTTCGGGACCCAGTCCTTCCATGGAACCTCAATTTGTGTTGGAGAAACTCACATTACCTCCCTTTGGAACCAGTTGCAAGCTGTGCTTTCTGTTGTGGAAAGTGCTCTTTTTAGTTGCTCTTACTTATGTTGGAAGGATTTCTGACCTTTAGGCTCTCATGTGTAAAGAGCCTTATTTGGTTTTCCACAAAGACATGGGTGTCTTTGAGTACTGATCCTGAATTTCTTCCCAAGATGGTGTCGAGTTTGCTTTGAACCAATCCATCCACCTACCAGTTTATTATCCTGAGTGTTCTAATCAGGGGAAGGCTTTGAAACATAGAAACATAGACTTTGACGGCAGATAAGGACCGCTAGGCCCATCTAGTCTGCCCATTTCCCTACCTACAGGATAGGCTGCAGATCCTATTTAACCAACAGCCTATATCTTCCTGCCCCCCACAAGAATTGCCTTATGTCTGTCCCATGCATTCTTGAATTCTCCCACAGTTTTAGACTCCACAACTTCCTTAGGAAGGCTGTTCCATGCATCCACTACCCTCTCTGTGAAATAATACTTCCTCACATTGCCCCTAAACCACCCTCCTTCTATCTTTAAATTGTGTCCCCTTGTTCTTGCAAGTCTCTTTTTCTGAAAGATGCTACCCTCTTGGACTTTGTTGATTCCTTGAGGTACTTGAAAGTTTCTATCATGTCCCGCTCTCCCTTCTTTCCTCAAGGGTATACATATTAAGCTCCTTTAGTCTCTCCTCATACGGCTTCTCTTGCAGACCCTGCACCATTTTAGTTGCCCTCCTCTGGACTGCCTCTATCCTGTCTATGTCCTTGCGGAGATGGGGTCTCCAGAACTGGACACAGTATTCCAGATGGGGTCTCACCAACTGTCTGTACAGAGGGATAACAACTTCCTGTTTTCTGCTGCTGATGCCTCTCCCTATACATCCCAGTATACCCCCAGCCCTTCCTACTGCCTTCTCACATTGCTTGCTAACCTTAAGGTCATCTGATATGATTACCCCAGGTCCCTTTCCTGTTTTGTTGTTGTTACTACCTCCCACCCATTGTGTATTCTTCCCCTGGGTTCTTGTTTCCCAGGTGCATTATTTTGCACTTTTTTGCATTGAATCCTAGCTGCCATACGTCAGACCATTCCTCCAACCTTGCCAAGTCCCTTTTCATCCTTTCCACGCCTCCTTGTGTATCAACCCTCTTGCAGATCTTTGTGTCATCTGCAAAAAGGCATACTTTTCCTTCTAGTCCCTCTGCAATGCCACTGATGAAGACATTACTTTGGATGTACATAGACTCTTGCAATACTATACACACTGGGTCAAGACTTGAAGAAAGTCTGATCAGTTGTTTGTTTCATTTGCCCCAAAGAGACAGGGTGCTCTGGTTTCCAAACAGAGTTTGTCTATGTGGTTAGCCAATTGCATTGTTTATTGCTACTGTAAGTACAACAAGAACCTCCCGGGACTGGATAAGAGCCATTCCACCAGAGGTATGGCTGCCTCCATGGCTTGTTTTAAAAATGTGTCTACAGCGGACATCTGTGCAGCTGCCACCTGGAGTTCTGTCCACACCTTTACTAAGCATTACAGTTTGGACATTGCTTCTTGGTGCAGGGCCAGTTTTAGCATTGCCGTTCTGCAGTGCCTTCTCTCCTGAGCTGTTGACTGCTGCCCATCCTCCTCCTGGTGCTGTTGTCCTCATTATACCCATACTGCTTGGGACTCAGTCCTACTAGTGTTGACCCACTGCAAGAGTGTCCTTTGAAGTAATATAGTACAGTTATGTAAGAACTTACCATAACAGTAGATCTTTGAGAGAAGCTCTTGCAGCAGGCATTAATTTTCCCTCCCTCCTTCCCCCGTCTGACTCTGCTGTTCCTTTTTTCCATTTGCGCTATTTTCTGTTTTCCCTGTTTTGGATCTTGGGAACCTCCTTGGCTCTTCATTTGCTGCCTACTTTGGGTGTCTGGCCGGAGAACTGAGGAGGGTGTGGGGGACCACCCATGTTTATAGGATAAGCTGATGTCAGAGGGTGACGTCTATGGTGGGTGGTCTCCTGTGGTAGACTGCTAGCTAGAAAGTTTACACGTGGTCCTGGCGGTTGGCTGGCCTCAAGAGCTTCTCTCGAAGATCTACTGTTATGGTAAGTTCTTACGTAACTTTACTTTACTAAAAACAGCAAATAATAATGCAAAGTTTTATTTTTTACAAATCTTATTTAACTGAAAAGCTAGTCATCCATTTGCCTAAAAAAAATCGTTCAGACATTTTACCTTCCATTCTATATTAACTTAGGTGCCCTATTGCTCCAAGTGCAACTGTGTGTTAAAGTATCAATCTTACTTATTATTCTTAAAGTATTTCATAAATAAATATTTGTTGCATATAACATGCATTATGAATATGTATATGGGGGGGGGGCGAAACTCTATTTTGTATTCTACCTGATTCATTGCCTTCCTTAAGATTTTTTTTCTGTAAGTACATTTTCTAAGAGAAGCAAACACATTACTATAAGTACAGTCTGTATTTTGAAGAAACCTACATACAGTTAAAAATGCACAATCATAGCCTTTGTTAGCTTTAAGGAATTTCTCCACGCATGCATCAGTTGTATTCAGATAGTCAGCTGGGAGTATCTCTACCTGTGGTTTCATCACTTATTTATTGCATTGGCAAAAACCTCAAAATAGTAGCCATCTCCATTTTTGCGCAACCTGCAAATACAAGGTTGTATGTTTTACTAGTACTACATCTGTTTATGTTACTCAAAGCGAAAGTGCTTTGTATCCTGAAAAACTCCTTTTGGTAGACATTTATTTATTTTCTAATAAGTCTTTAGTTTTTTTATAGTACTCTTATCATACCATACATCTCTTCTCCAGCATTAATTTACCATTGGTTTAATTTTTCATTCTGGTTCCCCTCCGGTCATGCTTTTTTCTGCTATCCTATCAAACTCCATTTTTTCTAGAAACCATGTCTTGTAGTATCTTCAGTGGCTCCCTTTATCTCTCTAACTTTTTTGCTACTTTATCCTCCTAAAACATCTTTGATCACACGCTCACCCTTCTAATCGGGTTGCTGTATCAGCTCCTAGTCTGCCAATCAACTAGGATGTCGTTCTCTGATGTATACTGTTTATAAGTTTTTTTATGGTGGCACTTCATTGTGGAGTGGATGTCCTGACTCCACCATCACAACTGTGTTGATGTCATCACCATGGTGATGTCAAAGTGCACGCTGACCAGTGCAGACCTCCTAGGCCATGAACTACTGCCTTCCACATTATAGAGAATACTCTATGTATTTTAAACTATTCATTTTGCATTTTTCTTTTTTATATGGGACCACCTGTTACTTTATTATTGTGTCAACCAATTCTTATGCACATACTTTAGGAAAAGCTCCAGAAATACACCATTCAACCTGATTATGGTATTATTCAAGATATATCATCTGAAGTAACTCTAAAACTTTTTATAATAATATGACAATAAGGAAGGAGTGGCCAATAGGGAATGGGGGGGGGTAAACACTAAGGAAACTATATATCCACTATATGAATATACTATTAAAGTCTTGTAAAACATATTTATGCCTGTCATATTACACATAAACTGAAGATTTATTGGAAGCACAAAACAGGACCAGTAAGACAGATCTATTTCCATCCTAAGCTGAAAAAATAGATAAAATATCTATACACTATCTGGAATATATACATTGTCTATTATTCAACACATCTTGGTCACAATCACGGGATTTAAGAATGCATGGGATAGACATAAGGGAATCCTTGAGGTCAGAGATAAGGGGCAAGAGACTTCTAGAAAAACATAACATGATCTTACAAGCTCAAATGGGTAGACTGGGTGGGCCAAAAGCCCTTATCTGCTGACGGTATCTATGTATCTACAATTTGTGTGTTTTTCAGTTAGACCACTGATGGTTCATATCTTCATTTAAATCATAATTCTTTTTGTTGGTTTAAAGCAATTGATCCAATAAGCTTATTTATGTAAGACTTTATTTACCCTACGACTACCCCTTCAGAGAGCTGACACATGTTCCAGTCCAAAAAACCTGAGGCTTGATATTGGATGATATGCCTCCATACAGCTGTCTTGCCACTGGACATTTTTCATCAGATCTCCTGATATTGCTTTTGTGTTCTAGAAAATGTTCTTGAAGTCTTCTAGTTCTTTGTCCAGTGTATACTAGACCACAAGGACATTTTAAGAAGTACACAACCTATTGTGTCTGGCACATGATGAAATCTAGGATTTCCATGTGTTCATTTCTTGCAACATTTATTATTGTTTTACCCTGTACGTACAGTAGCAGCCACAGACACTATCAGCTATTTCCCAAAATATCTGTGATATTTCCAGAAATATCTCTTGCTTTCTGCATTTCCACAGTAGGGGAAGCAGAGAGAAACTCTTCAGAAATATTGTGAAATATCGGGAAATAGCTGGCAATGTCTGTGGCTACTACTAATGCAGCAGGCACTGCAATGTCTGCAAGGGTAACTGCCATGAATGTTCAAGCCTTTGTTCCTATGTTTATATATGGCTCTCTTTATTTCATAAAATTTGTCAGAGTATGTTGTCACAAATAAAATATTTGGATCATCACTGGTTCTGTTTTACAAGTATGCTCCGTCTGTGGGCATGTGATATGTAACAAGCCTGACATCACTTATTTGCTTACCAATACAAACTGTTCAAATTGTATGCTATTAGACACTATGAAAACAGATTTAGAAATTATAACAAGAGAGTTGCAAGCAGTAAAAGAGATTAAAGAGCTGGAAAATTTCATAGACAATATGGTCAGAAATCTTCCTAGCTCACAGTTAGCTTGAGATTCGGTTCATATTACCAATCAAGCAGTAGTACCTGTTGATAGCATCAACACTAATTTTCATGTTCTGAAAGAAAACTTAGGTGAATCAGTAAATTTTAATTGTAATGCTCTACCTCATTTTGGAAATATTCCATCCTTAATTACTCAGGCTAACTGCTCTCCAAATCAATCAACTTCTAATAAGAGAAGGAGAGATGTTTATATTGATTCACATGAGGAAGGATGGGAAGTAGTTCCCAAGTTCCCAAGTGAAAATACAGAAGGGGGTGATGAGCAGATTATATTTACTCTATACCACCAAATGATCCACCTGAAGTAAATTTAAGTAGCGAGAACTACATTGCTAATAATAGATATTTTTGTCTATCAAACGAACAAATTGATTCAGCTCCTCCAGTGGCATCTTTGATTGTAAATCTTCCTACCATCATTATTGGAGACTCTAGTGTGAAATATTTAAATTCTTACAGTATATGTCAAACTTTGATAACAAAGTGTCTGTGTTTTCTTTCCTGGGTACCAGAATTGAAGATATAGCAGCTAGGGTGGACTCTCTTATTACAGGCCCATCTAATGTTATTCTTCATGTGGACACAAGCAATGTTGGCCATACACATGAGAAAGATATCTGTTTAGAAATAATTCAGTTAGGTGAAAAAATTAAATCAAAAAAACTAATGTCTTCATTTCTGGTATACTTCCCATTCCTAGGGCTAGGACAGAGAAGAACCATACTATTGAAAGAATCAATGCTAGACTGTCAAATTGGTGTCCTTTAGGTAGTCTAGTTTTTATTGATCATTGGAAATATTTCATCTGTAATCCTAAAAGTTTTGCAAAAGATGGCTTGCATTTAAATTGATTGGGTGCTATCAATCTATGCAAATTCTTTTGCACTTGGATCCCCTCAATCAATTTAAACTAGCTAAAAAGGGGGAAATTATAAAGTCAAATGTCTCCTTGTTATCTCATTCATCTAAATCCAATCAAGGAAAAAATCAGGAAATAAAGTTCTTGTTGTTAAATGCTCATAGTTTGGGTAATAAAATGAATGAATTAATATTAAGAGTAAGAACTGATAATCTTGACATTATAGGCATTACATAAACTTGGTGGTCCAGCGAGCAGGCTTGGGAAACATGTATCCCAGGTTATGCATTATTCCATCATAGTAGGTCAAATCATAGAGGAGGTGGTGTAGCTGTCTTTATTTCCTCATCCTTGAGTGTATTTGATGTTTTTCACAAGATTAAGAACAACTCCTCTTAGTAGAATCCGTATGGCTTCATATTAAACACCATAATAAAATAAATTTAATTTTGGGACTTTGTTATAGGCTACCTGACTCTAAACCAGTGATATTAAATTATATCATTGCAGAGATGTCATCAGCTGCTGAATTAGGGAACATCTTGTTTATGGGTAATCTAAATCGAGGTGACATAAACTGGACAAACAAATCTGCCAGAACTAGCTTATCAAAAGAATTGTTGAATACTTGAGTTGAGTTGAATTTAATTTAACATATTACATTTCCAACCCGCGACTCTAATGTTCTGGATATTGTTTTAGGTATTGAGCCAATAAATAGCAATGAATGTCTGCCATCTGCTCCACTGGGAAACAGTGACCATTGTACTATTAGCTTTAAATCTCATAGCATCTGCTTGGAATCTGATAATGTTACAGAAGTATTTGCTTTCTATAAAACAGATACTATTGCTCTTAATAAACATCTGGCAGCTATTGACTGGTCCACTCAGTTAAATAAAAACAGCATTGATGATATGTGGAATTCTTTAACCACTATTATTTTAGACAATGCTAATAAATTCATTCCTAATGTACTTAAAAAGAAGTTAAGCTCTCAACCAAAATGGCTTAATTTTAAATTGCAGAAATTTATAAAAAGGAAAAACAAATATTATAAAAAATATCATTTACATAAATATGACAGAACCCGCTCTGCATTTAAGCAGGTACAAAAACTCTAAAAAGGAGGTTAAAAAGGCAAAAACATCAATGGAAAAATCACTAGCTAAACAAGCACAAAAAGGGAACTGTGAAATGATGTTCAGTTATATTAACTCCTTAAAAAAACACACTTGCAAGGTATTTCCAATTAGCTCTGGAAATAAGACTTTGTATCACCCTAGAGATATGGCTGAATTTTTTAATTCACAGTTCTGTAAAGTCTTTTCAGATAATAATGTCCCTTGTAATGCCTCATTAGGTGATCAGCCTTTTCACAGTGCGGACATACTGATTGAAACCATTAAATCCAAATTGATGGAAATAAAAAAAAGGCTCCTCTGCTGGTCCTGATGTCATCTCCAGAGATTTAATTACTTTAATGAAGGATTACCTCTGTGTTCCATTAAAATACTTTTTGACATGAGTTTGAATACTGGTCAGATTCCATCTGGATGGAAACATGCTAATGTGATTCCCTTATTCAAAAAAGGATCTAAAAGTGTTTCAGAAAATTATCGTCCTATCAGTTTAACACCTATTTTCTGTAAAATATTAGAATGAATTATTAAAGATTATTTAATCCCTGTTATTACTAGATTAGATCAAACTCAACATGGATTTGTAAAAGGCCGAATGTGTACAACAAACTTAATATGTTTTTATGACTTTATTAGTGAAAACCTGGATAGAGGCATTCCATGTGATGTTATTTTTCTAGACTTTAAAAAGGCCTTTGATTCCGTACCTCACTGGGCCTTGACACAGAAGCTACAGCTCCATAATATAGAGCCAATATACTGTATATCAGATGGATCACCAATTGGCTGTCTGAAAGGAAGCAGAACGTTATAATAGATGGCCATACTAGTAGCTGGAAAGATGTTAAAAGTGGTGTTCTGCAGAGATCAGTTTTGGCCCCACTTATTTTCCAGGTCTTTATATCTGATTTATCTACAAACATCAAAAGCAAGATTATTAAATATGCAGATGATTGCAAAATCAGTAACATCTGTAAAAGTGTAACTGATTACATGGTTATTCAGGAAGATTTAAAGTTATTACAGACCTGGTCCATAACATGGAATCTATATTTTAACATTTCTAAGTGTTGTGTCTTGCACTTTGGGGAAAAAAATCCCAAATATCAATATTATCTTTATGATAGTATTTTAGTAAGTAAAGACAGTGAAAAGGATTTGGGGATCACAATTGACTTAAGCATGTCATTTGATTCCCGTCTCTCAAACACTATTAGTAAAGCAAACAAGATATGGTGGGCAATACAACATAATATAACATCCAAAAACCCAGATATTTTGATGCCTTTTATACAGAGCATATGCGAGACCTCACTTAGATTTTGTGTCACAGTTATGGAGTCCACATAAAAAGAACAATATAGTAAGAATTGAGAGAGTTCAGAGAAGGGTGACAAAATATTTTGTATCCTCCAAATGGCTTTCGTATCCAGACAGGCTCTCCAAATTTTATCTGATGTCCCTTGAAGATAGAAGGGCAAGGGGTGATCTATTGCTCACATGGGACATCATTAATGACAAATATCTGTCCGTAGAAAGTGGTCTGGATCTTAAACAAATTAGGGTCAATACCAGAGGACACCCACTGCAACTAGCTAGAAATAAATGTAAAACCAAAAAAAGGGCTCACTACTTTTCACAAAGGATAGTAAAGCCTTGGAATAAGTTGCCTATAAATTTTGTCAGTGACAGTAAGAATATTTTTAAGAACAGACTTGACAGTTTTATGAAATCTAACAAGTTGCCAAACCACTATATGTAGGTCTGATGCTCTATGGGCATTCAGCCTTTTGCTTCATACAGTTTCTTAGTATGATCCTTTGCTGTTGATAGATTCATAATTTCTGACCTTTCTGTGCTCCTACATTTTCATTCCTAAATTATGTTGTCAGGATACCCCCTTGCCTGATACCTTTGTTTTTGATCATTGTGGGTATTGTCAAAATCTTGTTCTTATAAACAGTTTATTTTGGCCCTTATGAACTGTGTGTGGGGGTATGTGATGGAAATTGTCTGCTATATTTCTATCTGTTGCTTTTAGGTTGAGTCTTGTGTATAATTTTTTTTTTACCGTTTGTAAATTTCTAAATCCAAAATGCTAGTTTTCCAGAACTCTGTTCCATGCTGAATTTTATATGTTCAGCCAAGTGTTAATCTACTTATGAAGTTACTGCAATTCTTCCATTTATTTATTCATTTGTTTCAGTTTAGGAGTAAACCTTTGAGCAGAGAGCTCATTTCCAAAGGTTCCAAGTCAGACAATCACAATGCAAACATGACACATCAGGTACATGTAGGCATTGTAGGACATAGTGTAAAAGACAGTAGATGCACAGTCGACATTTAAGTTACAAGGTCACATCAAAGGAAGTGCCAAGTAAAACAACTCTGTATGAGTGCAGTTCAGTTCTTTGGGGGAGAGCAGAGTGACATCAATGTGCTAGTAAAAATCTATGTCTACAAAGGTTAGCGAAGGGCATGTCTTTCCATAATACCAGACGATCATCTATATATCTTACCTAGTATAATAGTTTCTCACAATAGTCATTGTACATCAGGTTATTTATGTGCTCTAGAATCCTGTCATATATAGGCATGCATATGATGGGGCCACAGTTGATCCCATTGCTGTTCCCTGTGTTTGAAAAAATAATTCCTTTTGAGATTTAAAATGGTTACATTTCGGCACCAGATTCACCAGTTGTAGCCAAAACTCATTTTTTTCTGTCTCACAGTCTTCTCTGTAGTTTAGAAAGTCTTTCAAATGTTATAATCCCTCTTCATGTGTTATTGAAGTATACAGATTATTGACATCAAAAGTTGCCAAAATCACATTTTCCAGATTTTGGTCTGCTGCATTTATACCTTCCATGATGCTGAGCACATGCCCAATGTCTTTAATGTATCCTTTCTGTATTGCCACAAGATCTGTTATGTGAAAATTCACCTATGTAATTAATGGTTCCAAAACTGAGTTAATTCCTTCCTCTATGTGTCTCACTAGTGGCCTAATGGGGTTTATATGTATTTTAGGTATAGTATAGAATAGTGGGATCACTGGCTTTTCGTTTTATTAACATTTTTCTTTCCCATTCCCGTATAATACCCCTCTCGTAACGCTGTTCTAAACAGCTTGGTCCCGATTCTTAAAACTTTGCCCAGGCTCAAACTTGAGTTTGTGTGAGCAAACCAGGCTTTGTGTAGAGTTGCTATTCACAGAAGCCCAGTTTGCACCATGGCAAAGTGTGGAGGGGGTGCGGTGCAAATGAAGAGGAGGGGACCTGAATATTGGCACAGTCTGATACTCAGAGCATTTGCGCCATGCAAGGGTGTTTTGAGCAGTCTCCTTGCATGGTGAAAATACTGCCAACCAAGACTTTGCCTTAATCCATGCAACCTTTGTGGTTGGCAGAGGTACTGCAGCACCCCCCTACCCAACCTCAGCACAGTAGTCCCTGGTGTTCATTGGTCCCTCCACCATCCAATCCCTTGCACAATGTCAAAAACCCTTTTCTCTGGTGTCCAGTGGTCACTCCCCACACCCAATCCCATGCCTGATGGCCAAAGACCTTTTCCCTGGTGCCCAGTGGTCCCTCTCCATGAGTAACTTCATCCCCAATAAGCTGCTGTGATGGCCTAAAGGCTATTCTTGTGCCCCCCCACCCAATGTTTTCCAAGGCAGGCACCATGAGGTGAAGCAAACCCCCCCAAATGGTCTGCAACCAATACTGGTAGCAGCACCCCCATCTTTCAAGAACTGCACCCACCAAACCAATAATGCAATCCCTATCCCCATTTCAGCAGTCTTGCATAAATAAGGTTAGTGGATCAATAGCTTTAAAGCTGGGGGGGTGGGCTTCATGATGCCAGAGACCTGGACAGTGAACTGCGGTACATGGGGGTGGGACAGTTCTTGTGATTCTACACAGAATAATCTACTGTGTGGCAACACAGCACTCCCTGGTCCACACCGTGTAGCAGGGTACTGGTTGTGGTTGCTAAAACCGGAATGAGGATTATTGGTTTGGGGTGTGTGTGTGTGGGGGGTTCCTGAAAGACTGGGATGCCACTGCTAGTACTGGTTGTGGACCAGCTGCTGGGGGTTCACTTCACCCCATGATGCCTGCCTTGCCATTTTGGGAGGGGGCATGGGAACAGTCTGTGGGCCATCACTGCCCCTTCTTGGGGAAGGGGCTACTTGGGGGGTGTGGGAGGGACTGGCCACCAGGGCAAGGGTTTTAAACATCAGGCATGGGTTTGGGTGGGGAGATGGACAGCTAGACACCAGGGAAAAGGGTTTTTTGACATTGGGCATGGGATTGGGTGGTGGGAGGGACTGCTAGAAACCAGAGAAAAGAGGTTTTAACATCATGCATGAGACCGGGTGGAGGGAAGGACCACTAGACACCAGTGAAAAGAGGTTTTGACATCGGGCATGGGATCAGGTGGAGGGAGGGTCTACTGGACTCTAGGGAATGATGACTGCTTCTTGGTCAGGGATTGGGAGGGGTGCCCTAAACTTCAACACAGCCTATGCAAATGGCCACATAGCATCTTGCATACCCAATGGGCTAATTTATATGGCAGCTTTGGAGAATTACAAATAGTGTACCTGTGCTATCCATTGTGGAGCCGTACTGGCTTCATGTCAGGACAGCACTACTGGGGTTAGCCCTGACTCAACCTGCCCCTATGTACAGTTGAATAGTGCAGGTGTGCTCTCTGACTGAACACAGCAACCTAAGACACCTGGGCAAGCATAACATTTTGTGCTGCGCTTTATACCTTTCTGAGAATTGGGCCCCTTGTAACTAATTCTGTTACTTCAAGTGTAGGATTGTAGGTACCCTCCTTATATTTAGTACCTGTATGAAGCTGAGACAAGTGTTCATTTTTGCAGTACTCATAGGCCCAGATATTCAAAAGGGTTGCACCATGCACAATAGGGTTGCTCCAGCGCGAATCCGAATATGCGCCATTCTGCGATGTTCAGTGGGAGGCAGATGCGCCCCCCCAAATCATGCTGAGCAAGGGCACAATGATAATGAATGTATGTGCAACTGAAGGGGGAGGAACCATGCATAAATGGTTCAGTGCGCAATAGGGGAGCAAGCGGAAGTTGCGCGATAGCGGAAATGAGCCAAAATAAAACGGAACACAGGAGAGGCACAAGAACACTACAGGGAAGACACATGAGGCTGAACTCTAGCAACTCAAACTGGGTAGGAGGGACACACAGGGCAGGCCAGGGAAAGAGCACCCTGAACAGAGAGGCACAGGGAAGGTGTGGGGAGCCACAGCCAGTGCAGAAGGGAGAAGTGCCACACAGCACAGAGGCCACCACAGGAAGGTGTTCCCGGTGCAGGGGAAGTAGCAGCCAGGACAGCAGGGAGAAACAAAGAAACAGCTGCCAGAGGGGGTGAACACAAGCCAGGAACATGTCCAGTGCCACCATCCAGATGGAGGCAGTAATGAGGGGGGTGAGAAGGCAGGCAGCAGGGGGGCACGGCCATTGAAGGGCCCATTGGCGGTATGCCCCCAACAGACAGTACCGAGCCCACACCAGCTTCGAGCTATACAGCGATACTGAGATCGTGGGCCGGTACCACCTGAATAGGACAATTCTGAGGCGGCTCTGTGGGCTGTACAGTGATGTGATGCAGGCACGCACACAACGGAGCCATGCTCTGTCAGTGGAGACTAAAGTGACAGCTTGCATGTGCTTGCTCGCCACGGGTACCTTCCAGAGACCAACAGGGGACACCACAGGCATAACCCAGTCGGCTGCATCACACCACCTCACCCAGTTCCTCAGTGCACTGCTGCCACATGCTGTGGAGTACATCCATTTTCACAGCACACCAGCGAAGTGCACAGCAAACATACAGGAGTTACACAAGGTAGCACGTATGCCTGGCATGCTAGGGGCAATAGACTGCACCCATGTGGCATTCCGCACACCACCTGGCCCTGAGGGGGCCACATATATTAATCGGAAGGGCTATGCTAGCATCAACTGCCAGGCGGTGTGCGATGCCAGGGGATGCATAATCAACATCTGTGCCACGCACCCTGGTGGAGCACATGATGCCTTCATCTGGCACCAGTCAGCAGTGCCACAGATTCAAGAGTGGGGACATCCCTACTGGCCACTTAGTGGGTGAGTATGCAAACCACATGCACAAACATAGAGCTTGGGGGGGGCATGGTCAGAGGTGACATGGGTAGTGGCCTACATGGCCTGGGGCAGGGCGATGCTGATCACCAAACTAACCTCCACCCTCTACACACAGGTGACAGTGGATACCCACTCCGTCCCTGGCTGCTCACACCATATCAGCAGCCCGCGACCCCATTGCAACAACACTACAATGAGGCACATGCCACCACACTTAATGTCATTGAGAGGATGTTCGATATGCTGAAGGTACATTTCCGTTGCCTGGACACCTCCAGCAATGCCCTACAGTACAGCCCCTCAAAGGCCTGCAGGCTATTCCTGGCCTGTTGCATCTTGCACAACATGGCCAACAAATGTGGGATAGCCATACAGGTCGAACAGGGGGACAGCGATGGGGACGATGAGGATGCCGGTGACAATGGTGATGGGCAGCCCCCGCTTGGGCGATGGGACCCCTGACTGCTCCAGCTGGCACAGCTGCACCGGGACACCATCATGGAGGAGCACTTCAGCCAACCAAGGTAAGTCATGGGGCCATGTGCAACCACCAGTGGCAAAGGCTCAACCCACAAACATGCATGGACACACCAGGGGTGCATGCCATCAAGGGAACTGGCTGGGCATGGAACCGCACACAGTGCCAGGGATGGGCGGGGTCTAACATGGCACATGGTCAGACACACACACACACACACACACAACTCACCAGACATGCACAAAGGGTAGGAGGCACGCAGACCCAGACCACCACCCCTAGCCACACACGTCCACAGACCACCATGCCCACTGCCTGTCATTGTGCGTGTGTTAGACGCTGGGCACCATTGCACAGAGGTGTACAGTGCAATGCAGGCATCATCATGCACATGCAACTGTGGACAGCAGCTGGGAGGGTGTGCAGATGGACTGTGTGTGTGCGTGCAGGGCCGGGTACCCACCCGTGCACTGCCCACTGAATGACACAATGCACACAGGGCAGCATCAGACAGTAGCCATGCTGGGAGACAGGTCAGTCATGTGCCACAGTACCACAGCCACCACAGATGCGTAGGCGGCCCTGCCGAGACCTGCCAGCAGTGACAGGCTGACCACTGGTCTCATGGGGTGGCACCGACGGTCCCCCAAGGGTTCCACTGCCTGAACGTGACCGTGCTCATGCAGGGGTCTGCAGCACACCGAACATGCCTGTGCCAGGCATGCTTGGGATGCCCACAACTGAACCCGGTGTCGACAAGGATGGTGTCACACGACGCCGGGAACGGGGGGGTGGACATTGCACTGTGTGGTGTCTGCGACGCATGGGCAAATAATTGTGTGCCCATTGTGGCCATGACAGCAGTGAATGTCTGTCTCTACCTGTCAATGGCAGCGGTCACATCCTCCCGTTACCGGTCCATCCCTGCCAGGAGCAGAGCGGTGTCTCTGCTGCGACGCTCCTCTACCTGGCGTGAAGTGCATTCAGTGCATCCACCGTCATCACAAGCCGCATCTGCTCATTGACTGATGCTTGCAGTATGCGGGTGTGCTCATCCAAGAGGTCATCTGCCTGATTGGCATGCTGTTCCTCAGGGTGTTCACAGCCCTGATGCTCATCACCCCTTGAGGGTGGGCACTGCACACCAGGGCCAGGCCTGGGCATGTCCACAGGTGGTGAACTGACACCGCCCCCTGACAATGTACCCCCATGGCCATTGGCCGACTGCTGATGCTGCCCCTACGGCTGCCGCTCCCCAGGGCTCAATGGTGCTGCGGCAGTGGCTGCAACAGTCCCACTGTCCTGTACACACACCAGTGCTGCCCCACTGGTGCTGACAGGCACAGACTGGGACTGTGATGACACGCAGGCCTCCACGGTGGCACCTGCCACAGCCATGATCACGATGTAACCTGCTGTGTGGCCATCCTGTGGCACACATGTGTCACTGCCTATGACGTTAGCTCCATCATCATCATCAGTGATGGATCCGGCACCAGCCCGAGTCTCAGCATGCTGGCATCCATGGACGCTGGCACGCTGGGACACGGGCAGGGCCTCCTTCGCACCTGCTACACCAACATCAGTCCGGACATCCAGGCAGGCCCACTGTCACCCTGACCCACGTATTCCTGTGGAGGTGGATGGGCCCTCCTCCATCTTCATGTGACTGACCTCAGTGGAGAAGCCCACCACCGCTGACCCATGCAGACGCTCAGGAGCTGTAAGGGGAAAAAAGTCGCTTTACAGCATGTGACCTACCCTGTCCCCCCCCAATAGACAGACCATGACCTACCATGCAGTGATGGACTACCACCCATCTGGAATCCACCACCTGGAACACCCTCAATGGTGCAATGCTGCATGCTGCCAGCAACCTGCTTCTCCCGCGGGGTCAGGCGTAGCACCTCCGGCTGTCCCCCACCTGTCGCAGACTATGCTGCCCTGATGGCAGCCACCTTCTCTTTAATCCTCCGCCTGTCTGTGCCCATCTGCTTTTTGCACTCCTGCACGGAGTGCTGGTGGCTGCCATGCAGGTTTACAGTACGCGCCACCTCCTCCCATGCAGCAGCACGGGCCTGTGGTGTTCTCTGGTGTCCGCTGAGAAGTGGCTCCTGGTCTAGGTAGGCCTCAAGCAGGGCATCTGTCTTGGCCTTAGTGAAATTCGGCCTCCTCTTCCTCCCACAACTCTGTTCCTCTTCCTCCACCACACGCTTGGTCATGATTCATCCTGTGAGAATGACAGGTGTTACCTGTGACTGTGCAGTCTCATGCATGTCCCGAACACCACAGTCCACACTCCCAAACAGCAAGCAACTCACCGCAATAGACTGCAGTAACTGACTATGGCCAGTGCAGCCCAATGTCGCACTTTTATAGTGCAACCCATGCAAATGAGGTGAGGTGCATCTTTAAGTGGATGCAAATGCAGTGACTGCGCCATTGAATGGCTGATTGGCTGATTTGCATATGCCGGCTGAATATTGCGCTGTTGCGCTTTGCGCGATTGTGTTGAACGTGCTGAGCCAAGGGCGCAGTTCTGTGACATGCACAGTACACACCTAACTGCACATGCCCGGGTTGATGACGCAGGTGCCTGCTGCGCTGCTGACATGCTGTACGCGGGAGGCAATGCAGGGCATGGCCACCATTGTGCCAGTGGCACTACAGCACTGTTCACCTATATGGCGCTGTGGCACTGGGGTGTCATAGGCGCACTGGAGCAACAGCACGGTAGGCCGCTACAGGAGGTGGCACACAGGCACCCAATCGCGCTACATGCATTGGGTTCCAATAACGCTGTGGCTGTCCATGCGCCAGAGACCCTTGACCCTGTGCCCAACCTTTGCCCCTAGGTGCCATGCGTCAGGCATGGGTGCACCACTAGCACGCTGTTCAGTGACAGCGTGATAGGGAATGGCAGCGCCGTACCGCGCAGCATCTGCATGTGGCAGGACCGCACTGCAGAGCGCCATTTTGATTGAACTGAGCAGCAGAGATGGCACAGAGGCATGCTGTGCAGTGGAGCCAGATCAAGCTGGCAAACCTTGTGGCCATAGTCCAGTCACATGTTGGGGCTTTGTTTGGGGAGGCACCCCTGGACAGGGCCAGGAGTGAAGTATGGCAGGAGGTGGCCGAAGCCCTGGAGGAGGCCACCGGTATGGGGCGGACGGCAGAGCAGTGCCGCCACCGTTATGGGAACCTGAGGCGCAGGGACCCGGACCTGCTTGCCCGCCTGCGGGCACGTGCCAGGAGGGGCACAGTGCCATGGCCAGCCAGGTGCAATATCCATACACTTTTATCGTCCATACGAGTATCACGGTTGCGTGTGTCTGGCACATGGGGGGGCCATCCGGTGTTGGCTGTGGTGGTATGAGGGTGGGGTGGGTGGGTCTGGCTGTGTGGGATTGAACACACATGGGGCCGGGGGGACATTCCTACCGGATTGTACTGATGTTCCTCTTTCCATGTTTGCACCTTAGGGCCAGAAGAACGGAGGTGCAACCGCGAGGGGAGGCGCCGCATGTTGGAGGAGAGGGAGAGGAGGGATGAAGGTGGTCCATGGCGCGTGGACCAGCCTGCTGATGGTGAGTGCCTTACATCCATGATTACTATTGCATGCTGTATAACTGGGCGGGCAGTTGGGCATGGCCACCATCCAGTAACACCACTGCCATGCATGCAACTTGTTATAGTCTGCACTTTCCAGTGGCACTGCATGTCTGGGAGTGTGTCAATGGTGGTCCATGCATGCACCGGGCACATGGTTGTGGCACTGCCTTCGCACCACATAGCCAATTCACTGTACGGCCATGGTGGTGCTGTGCAGGACATGGGCGGTGGGTGTCTGCAGTGGTCCACATGGCTGTAGCTGCCTGGGTGGGCAGGTCTTGTGGACACGGTCACTGTGGGTGGTCGCACACCATCACAGGGGCGTGTCACATGGCTGTATGCCATGCACAGTGGGTGGGCTGCAGGGGGATGGACAGTCACACCTATTGACTCTGCTCCCTCATCCTAGGTGGCCAGACTGTCCAGCAGATCCAGCGGGACATCCAGGAGCTGCTGCAGGTTGGGAGGGAGACTTTGGAGCTCCTAAGGTACATCCACTGCCACGGGGTAAGGAGGAGGAGGCAGAGATCCCATCAGCACCAGGAGGAAGAGGACCGTGGTGGCCAGTGATGTCCCCATGCCCAAAATACCACCTTCCCCCCTTTGACCCACCCTCACACCCCTTCTTCCCTCTCCCATATGTTCACCCCTGCCCCTTACCCGCCCCCACCTGTTATGTGGCCCTTCCCCCACTATTGTATATAGTTTTGTATATGGTTTGACTGTACATAGTTTGTACATAGCAGGGGGATGGACAGTCACACCTATTGACTCTGCTCCCTCATCCTAGGTGGCCAGACTGTCCAGCAGATCCAGCGGGACATCCAGGAGCTGCTGCAGGTTGGGAGGGAGACTTTGGAGCTCCTAAGGTACATCCACTGCCACGGGGTAAGGAGGAGGAGGCAGAGATCCCATCAGCACCAGGAGGAAGAGGACCGTGGTGGCCAGTGATGTCCCCATGCCCAAAATACCACCTTCCCCCCTTTGACCCACCCTCACACCCCTTCTTCCCTCTCCCATATGTTCACCCCTGCCCCTTACCCCCCCCACCTGTTATGTGGCCCTTCCCCCACTATTGTATATAGTTTTGTATATGGTTTGACTGTACATAGTTTTAATATATACATTTTGTTATAACAACTGTGGTGGCCTCTGATTTGCAGTGGACTACAGGTGCTCAGCTGCAGTGGTGTGCATGGCGTCAGGGGTGGTGCACGCATGGGGAGGTGTGTGTGCAGAGGTGACCCCCCTATGGTGTGGACAGGGGGATCAGTCTCTGCCTGTGGTTTGTGTGTTGTACTCCGTGCACTGCATGCCTGTGTGCAGTGGTCCATGGGGCCTGCACTGTGTGTATGCCACCCCTGTCAGACCATCCATGGCCAGTGCAGCTGACACCCTTGCATGTCTGTGATATGCACAGTCTACGGGCGTGTCAGTGGTGGCTGTCCATGCTGGATAACAACTGTAACCGGCACAATGTCCTGTTGACCGCCATCACCAGTATGGTGCACATCTGCCTCCGGTGGCACTGTGGCCTCCGCTGTTGTTGTTCCCCATCCACACTGTCACTTGTGTCTGCTGCAGGGGATGTGCTCCAGTGTCTGTCACTTGTGCTCTGCACGCTGGTAGCATACAGCTTCATGGTGCCTGTGCAGGGTGGCTGGCACACCTGTGCAATGTAGGAGTGCTGGCTGTGTGTACACATCAGCCGTGGCCACATGCCAGTGGCTTGGTTGACCCACTACTGTGTCTCTGTGTTGCTGTACCATTGGGTATGGGTGGGTGTTTGTCCATGCACTGTGTTGCATCCTGTGTAATGCATGCCTCCATGCTACACTGTGCGTGTCTGTGCTGGCTGTTGTGGCCAGTGCTGGGATGGGATGTGTCCTTGGGAGGGTGTGCAGGGTGCTGTACCACTGGAGGTGGGGTCCGGGGCATGCCCTCTCACATGTGGGGTACCTCGTGTGCTGACGTATGGTCGGTCTCTCAGCTGTACCTCGGGGGGGACATGCAGGGCGGCACTGTGTATGCATCTGTTGCATCACTGTCTGCTGCCGCCCACTGCAGGGTGCCCATGGTGGAGCTGCCTTGCATGGCTCCATGGTGTACAGGGTTGCATTGTCACAGTGGGGGTGGTGGCATGCATGGGGTGTCCTGCACTGTTGGGTGCTACTCCTAGGCAGGCTGTATGGGGATCATGGTGCAGGATGTGCTCTGCATTTGTGGGATGGTGTGGTACAGGGTGGTCGGCCATCCTTGTGTGCTGGTCACAGCTTGCCAGGGGGTGTGATGGGGCACCATGGCCCGGCTGTGGGTTGGTTGCTGGTATCCATGGGCTGGTGGTTATTCCAGCTCTCCCCCGGGTTGTGCAGTGCATGGGGTGTGGGGGGACGATGTCTGTTCTACTGTGTGTTCCTCTGCCTATCTGTGGCATGGGTGGTGGGCCCCTGCATCCCTGGTTGTGCTGTTGCATTGCTGCCCTGCTACTGGGGGCATCCCTGGTTGCGCTATGGCGCCTCTGGACTGCTCAGCTGAACATTCCTTGTTGCGCTATGGCGCATCAGATATGCTCAGCTTCACCTCCCTAGTTGTGCTATGGTGCAGGTGGTGTGATATTCAGTCGTCCTCCGTAGGCGCATCTTGGCCTGTGCAGTTTTTGAATATCATGCTTCTTGCTCATGGGCGCAGTGGACTTGTGCTTGCTCCTGCTGTTGTGCACTTTTTGGGTGCAGTTTGAATATCCGGGCCATAGTCGTATTACTACTGCTCCTCCCTTATCTGCTGGTTTTATAATTATTGACATTTGTTTCTAATCTAAGTGCCCCATATTCTGCTGCTGTAGGGCTAAATTGTTATGTCCTTCCCTTTTCAGTAATTTTTCAATTACCTTTTCCAATTCTTTTTCTGTAAATTTGATATAAGTGTCAATAGCCGATGTTATTACCTCTAGTTTTTTTTAGTTCCTTTATCTTGTTTATTACTGGTACTGTAACCACCGAAACATTATTTTGATAGGTGTTTAAAATTAAAATGGTGTCTTAATTGTATTTCTCTGAAAAATTTAATTACATCTAATTTTACTTCAGATGTATTTTTTGATGGGGGTCAGCATATAAGACCTTTGCTGAGTACTGCCTCTTTCTGTTTACATAGTGTGTAATTTGACAGATTATTCACTGTTTTGCTGGTTTCTTCGATTGTGCTTTATGGTTCCTGGTTTGCATCCTGTCTCTCTCATGTTCTTTTTGTGTTTTTTTTTTTTTTTCTGGTTTCTGGTTCTTGGCCACTTCTCCTACGGCCCTTTCATCTACTTCGGTTGCTTATTGTCTGTTGTCCCATCATCTTTGTCATTGACCTCTGTTGTACCATTTTTGCTATTACCCCCCTCTCTAAGGTCTGCCTCTGCTCTTCCCCTCTTTCTGTCCTGAAAAGTCCTCTTTGTATGTACTGTGCTTCATATGGTCTCTCTGTGCTAGAGTCACTTGAGTAAAGTGAAGTTTCTGAATCTGGATCATAAATCTTATTCAGACCTCTACTTGTATCTTTTTACCAATTGTAAACCTAGGGCCGGATATTCAAACTGCGCCCAAAATGTGCGCAATAGCAGGAGCAAGCACAAGTCCATTGCGCACATGCGCAATAGATGGGATATTCAAACATGGAGCAAGCCAAATTGCGCAACCAGCCACAGCCAACGTCTGAATATCACACAACCTGCGCCATAGCGCAACCAGGAAGGGGAAGCTGAGCAGATATGATGCGCCATAGCTCAACAAGGCCAGCCCAGCTGAGCAGTCCAGAGGCGCCATAGTGCAAGCAGAGAGCCCCCCAGCAGCAGAGCAATGGAACTGCACAACCAGGAAGGTAGGCAGGAGCCCACCATCCATGCCACAGATGGGCACAGGAACACACTGCAGAACTAACAATACACCCCCACACCCCAAGCACAGCATCACTGGGGGAGGGACGGAATATCCACCAGCCCATGGGGACAAGCCAACAAAGCACAGCTGGGCCATGGTGTCCCAGCACACCCACTGGCAAGCTGAGACTGCCACACAAAGAGGGCGGACAACCCAAGTGCACATCAGCACCCCCCTGTCCACAGCACACCCTACACTGGTACCCCAAGACACCACCCATGAGCAGTGACTGTCACTGCAGGAATCACCATGCATCCCCCCCCACCACACTGCTACCTCGTGTACCACAGAACCATACAAGCCAGACCCACCAGAAGCACCCAGCAGTGGGTGGCAGCACACGGCCAGACCGACTGAAAGCCACTACCACACCAGAGACACCTCCCCACGCACACACACACACACATACCCAGGACAATACCACCCCATATGCCATGCACACCACTGCAACTGAGCACCTATAGCCAGCTGCAAATCAGAGACCACCACAGTATTCATAACAAAATAGATTTATCTAATGAAAATATCAACAAGAACAACAGGAACAGACAGAACTATGTACAACTATATACAAGACAAGGGTGGGGGTACGGGTACAAGGTAGGGGTGGGTAAGGGGCAGGGGTGAACAACTGGGAGAGGGAAGGCAGGGTGTGAGGGATGGGTAAAGGGGGGAGGTGAGGGGCAGCTACTGCCCGCCAGGCCGCTCATCAGCTGGCTGCTGCTGGTCCCGGGGCCTCCTTCTGCGCCTGATTCCACTGCGCTGCATGTCCCTCAGGATCTCGAGGGACTCCATTGAGATGTCCAGGAGCCAGTGGACTGCCCGCTCTATTCTTCACAGGATCTGGACACCTAGGACAAGGGATCAGAATCAATGGCTGTTACTGTCCACAACCCTGAAGCCCACCCAACATGCATGGCATACAGCCAAGTGCCCCGCTCCTGTGATGGAGTGCACCCACCCACAGTGACCGTGCACAAGACAAGCCCAACCAGGCAGCAACAGCCATGTGTGCCACTGCACACACACACCACCCATGTCCAGCACAGCACAACCAAGGCTGTTCAGTGACGTGGCTACGCAGTGGGAAGTCAGTGCCACAGCCATGTGCCCAGTGCATGCATGGACCACCATTGACGCACTCCCAGACATGCAGTGCCACTGGACAGTGCTGACTGTCACATGTCACGTGCATGGCAGTGTTGTCCATGGATGGTGGCCATGCCTGGCCCCCCCACAGCATGCAATAGCATTCATGATGTCTTGATATTCACCCTCATCATACTGCTGCTGCAGCTGCTGCTGCTGCTGCTGCCGTGGCTCGACACCACCACCACATACAGCCACCGCTGCCACCCCTCGCTGTGCTTCAGCCTGGGCCTGCCTCCGCTCCACCGTGCCTGTGGGAAACAAAAGGTGAGAAACACATCAGTGAAATCTCAAAGCAGACAGCCCCCTGCCCCAAAGAGTGTGCCTGCCCACCCAGCCAGACCCATACATCACACATCCTGTAAACACCGCCACAGCCAACCATAGACCAACCCTCCCCCATGTGCTGGTCACAATACACAGTGTTACCCATGCGGACAATACAGGTGCATAGATGGCTCACCCACCTGGCCTACGCACCATACCCCTCATGGCTTGTGAACGTAGTCGCGCCAGTAGTGCCTGCTCCCTCCTCCGCAGGTCACCGTACCAGTGCCTGCACTGCTCCACTGAGCACCACCGGCCAGTGGCCTCCTCCAGTGCAGTGGCCACCTGCTGCCACACATGTGTGCGTGCCACATTCAGGGGTTCATCCCCAAACAGTGGGCCATGGTGAGGCTCCACTACGGCCACCAGGTTGGCAAGCTCCAATGCACTCCACTGTGGTGCTCTCCTGCATGCCATCCCTGCATGTATATAGTAGGCAATATGGCGCCCACAGCGCGGCAACCCCACGTGGAAATGTTGCGCAATACAACTCCATTAGTCCCTATCGCGACTGTTCATATCGTCACAGTCCCATCGCTACAGCCACCGAACAGCGCGAGAGAGCTGCAGGCATGCCATACGTACAGCGCGAAGGGGGCAAAGGTCGGGCACAGGGTCATGGGTCTCTGGCGCAAGGCCACGCACAGTGCCATCGGACGTCTACACATCCAGCACAATTGGTCGCCTGTGTGCCAATGCCACAGTGGAGTACTGCGCAGTTGTGCCACAGCGCTATGTGGTGACCGTCGCTGTAGTGCCACTGGCACAATGGTGGCCATGTCCTGAATTGCGAATTGCGCACAGCACGTCATCTGCATGGCAGATGCCTGTGTAAGCCACCTGGGCATGTGCAGTGCGGTGTACTACGCAGTCACAGAACTGCGCCATTGGCTCAGCCAGTTCAACCGTATACAGCAAAGCGCAACAGCGTGATATTCAGCCGCCATAGCAAATCACCGATCAGCCATTCAAAGAAGCGCGATTTGCATCTCATTAAAGTTGCTCCAGTCCTATTTGCATGCATTGCGCTATAAATCTGCGACACTGTTCTGCAGTGGCCAGATTCGTTACCTGCAGTTGATAGGTGAGTTGCATGCATTGTGCTGTACTGGACCATGGTCCCAGAGAATTGCTGTGTACTGCACAGTCACAGGTGACCACTCTCACCCATACAGGCTGTGAAATGACCGAGCGAGGACTGGGTGAGGAGGATGATGGTGGGCGGAAGAGGAGGCCCAACTTTACAAAGGCGGAGACAGAGGCACTGTTTGAGGCCTACCTAGCTGAGGAGCCACTTCTCAGTGGATGGCGGGGCACCCCTCAGGCCCATGCTGCTGCATGGGAGGGGGTGGCACGTGCCGTCAACCTGCACGGCAGCCACCAGCGCTCCGTGCAGGAGTGTAAAAAGAAGGTGGGAACCGACAGGAGGAGGGTGAAGGACAAGGTTGCAGCCATCAGGGCAGCACATACTGCAACAGGCGGTGGACAGCTGGAGGTGGTGCAGCTGACCCCGGCGGAGGACATGCTCACTGCAAGCATGCAGCACAGCACCATTGAGGGTGTACCTGGAGGTGGCTTCCAGACAGGTGGTAGCCCATCACTGCATGGTATGTAATGGTTGGGGGGGGGAAGGTAGAGCACATGTACTAATGTGTCCTTCCTTTCTGTTACAGATCCTATGCGTCTGCAGGGGTCAGCAGTGGAGGGCCTGTCCACTGCAGACAGCCACCCGGAGATGGAGGAGGGACCATCCACCTCCGCAGATTGCTGGCGTACACTGTGGCACTGTGTACGCCCAGCTACCGTCACTGATGCTGAGACCGGTGTGGGGAGTGCCCTTCCTGTGTCCCAGCGGTCTGGCATGCAAGCATGCCAGCACGCCGCGGCTGTGGCTGTGGCTGTGGCACAGACCTGCACCATCGATGGTGCACCGACCACTATGGTTATTGAAATGTGTGTGTCACAGAATGGACACACAGCAGGCCAGCTCACGCCCATGGAACTAGCTGCTTCCGACATGTGTGCCAGCATGTCAGCACAATTCCAGGCTGTGCCTTTCAGCACCGGTGGGGCAGCACCGGTGGCTGTGCAGGTCACTGGCACTGTTGCGGCCACAGCCATGGAACCACTGATCCCGTGGACACAGCAGGTGGAGGGGCAGCAGCAGCATTCACCCACCGGGACTGGGGGTACAGGGCTCAGCGGTGATGTAGGTGCACCGCATGTGGACATGCCCATATCTGGTCCTGGTGAGCAGCGCCCACCCTCAAGGGGTGTTGTACATCAGGCCCTTCCAGACCCTGAGGGACAGGTTGCCGATGTGGCAGATGACCTCTTTGATGAGCACACCCGCCTGCTGCAGTCATCAGTACAGCAGCAGATGCGGGTTGCAACATCTGTGGAGGCACTGTGTGTGGCCCTGGAGTGGGTTGAGGAGTGACTCAGCAGGGACACTGAGAGGATCCTGTCCCAGATTGACCATATGCGGGTGGATGTGACCATCGCCATCGACAGGCTGGCACAGGCAGTGGTTGGTGTCATGGCCACATTGGGCACACAGTCAGATGCCCCTGTGCCACTCACACCGCACAGTATGCTATCCAATCCCCGTTCCTGGCATCATGCGACACCCACCCTGTCGATGCCGGGTTCAGCTGTGGGCATCCTGAGCACCCCTGGTGCAGGTATGTTCGGTATGCTGCAGACCCCTGTGCGGACAAGGTTGCGTTCGCGCAGTGGGACCCCTGGTGGTCCATTGGTGCCACCCCATGTGGCCCATGCTCAGTCTGCCAGTGCTGCTGGGTCTCGGTGGGGCCGCCCATGCATCTGAGGTGGCCGTGGCACTGTGCCACATGACTGAGCTGTCTCCCAGTGCGGGCCCTGTCTGCTGCTGCCCTGTGTGCAATGTGTGTTTTGGTGGGCAGTGCACCAGTGGGTGCCCTACCCTACACGCCAACACATGGACCACCTGCACACCCTCTCGACTGCTGTCCACAGGTGCGTGTGCATGATGATGCCTGCATTGCGCTGTACACCAAAGTGCAAGGGTGCCCAGCATCTGACACACGTACGTGGACAGTACAGGTGGTGGTGGTGGCCTATGGATGTGTATGTGTGTAATGTCTGTTCCTGCTCTGTTGTGTACCTGGCCCCTGTGCACTTTGTGCCTGGTGTGTGTGTGTGTGTGTGTGTCTGTCCATGTGGCATGTTACTATTCACCCCTCCCTGGTTGTGTGTGTGTGCTTCTGTGCCCTGCCACTTCCCTTGCCGTCATGCACCCCTGGTGTGTTTCCCTGTGTGTATGTGGGTTGTGCCCTAGCTACTGTTGGTTGCACATGGCCCCATGACTTACCTGTGTTGGGTGAAGTGCTCCTCTGTGATGGTGTCCCAGTGCAGCTGGGCCAGCCGGATCAGTCAGGGGTCACGCCGTCCAAGGGGGGGCTGCTCATCCCCATCATCACTGGCGTCACCAGCGTCCCCATCACTGTCCCCCTCCTCAACCTGTACGGCTATCCCACAGTCTTTGGCCATGTTGTGCAGGATACAACAGGCCAGGAATATCCCACAGGCCTTTGAGGGGCTGTACTGTAGGGCACTGCCGGAGGTGTCTAGGCATCAGAAGCGTGCCTTCAGCATCCCAAACACCTGCTCGATGATGTTGCGTGTGGCGGCGTATGCCTCATTGAAGCGTTGCTGTGATGGGGTCGTGGGCCACCGGTAGGGTGTGAGCAGCCAGGGACGGAGTGGGTATCCGCTGTCACCTGTGTGGAGATAGTGGAGGTTAGTGTCATGTTCAGGCTCATATTGCCCCTAACCCTGTGTGCCACTCCCATGGCACCTGTGGCTTACCCTCCTTGCCCCCGCCGCCAATCCTACATGCATACCACCCACTAGATATCCTGTGGGGATGTCCCCACTCTCGAATCGATGGCACAGTGCTGATTGGTACCATATGAATGAATCGTGGGCTCCGCCAGGGTGTGTGACACAGACATTGATGATGCGCCAACTGGCTTCACACACCACCTGGCAGTTGACACTGGAAAACCCCTTCCGATTATGATATGCAGCCCCATCAGGGCCAGGTGGTGGTCGAATGGCCACATGGGTGCAGTCTATCGCCTGTAGCATGCCAGGCATACGTGCTACCCTGTGGAACTCCTGTATGTTTGCTGTACGCTCTGCTGCGGTGCTGGGGAAATGGATGTACTCCACAGCATGTGGCAGCAGTGCGCTGAGGAATTGGGTGAGGATGCATGACATGGCTGACTGTGTTATGCCTGTGGTGTCCCCTGTTGGCCTCTGGAAGGTACCCGTGGCGAGCAAGCACATGCAGGCTGTTACCTTTGTCTCCACTGACAGAGCGTGACTCCGTTGTGTGCGTGCCTGCATCACATCACTGCACAGCTCACAGAGCTGCCTCAGTATTGCCCTGTTCAGGCGGTTCCAGCCCACAAACTCTACATCTGAATACAGCTTGAAGCTGATGCAGGCACGGTACTGCCTGTTGGGGGTGTACCGCCGACGGGCCCTTCCACGGCCACGTCCCCCTGCAGCATGCCTTCTCACCCCCCTCATTACAGCTTCCATGTGGAAGCTGGCACTGTCCATCTCCCTGGCTTGTGTCCCCCCCAGCTGTTGTTGATCTGTTACCCCCGCTGTCCTGACTGCTACTTCCACTGCACCGGGTAAGCCTACTGGCCTCTGCACTCTGTGGCCCCACACACCTTCACTTGCCCCTATTCTGTCCTGTGCACTCCCTGGCCTGCACTGTTTCCTGCTGTGGCCTGCTCTGTCTGTCTGCCTCATGTGACTTCCCTGTCGCGTTCTTGCACCTCTTCCTTGAGCCTTTTTATTTTGTCTCATTTCCACCGTGGCGCAACTTCCGCCTGATCCACTGTTGCGCATTGCGCAAGCCTTTGAATATCGCATTGTGCACTTTATGCATGGTTCCACCCCCTTCGGTTGTGCATACGTTCATTTGCATTGCGCTGTTGCTCAGCATGTTTTCTGTGGTGCAACTGCCTCCTGCTGAATATCGCACAATGGCGCAATTCCTGACTTGTGCTGGCGCAACCCTATTGCGCATGGCGCAACCCTTTTGAATATCCCACCCCTAGTCTGTACAGTCTATTAGAGCTCTATTAATTTTTCTTCATTTCTTTTGCCCTTCTTCAAATTCTTGCCGAAATTTTTTCATTTTAGTTAGAAAATCACTAAATTCTGTCTCCATAAACTTGTCTTTTACCTGTTCTGATAATGTATTGATTTCGTCCCTTGTATTTACATATTCTGTATTTACCACTTCTATGAGACCTATCATGAAATCTTTCAAGCACCTGTTCTTGAGCTGATCCCAATGCCTCATTAATGTAACATTTGTAAACCCTAAATTTGCTTCCACTAAAACCCCTAAGCCCTGTGGAATTCTTTTCTGCTTTAAATGTTCTGCCAATTTTACTGTGTGCCACTCCAGCCTTATTTCTTTCTGTCTTAGCTGTTCTCATCTGTTTAAGCTACCTTTGCTGTCTGGGGCAGTAAAAGCCTTTATTGCAAACTATGTTAGCTATTATAATACCCTTGTCTTGTGTGATTTGTAAATAAATTTAACTTTTCTCTACGCGTGCCTCAAGTTCCACAAAAGTGTTTATTGACATGTTTTTACTGTAATATGTGTCTATTCTTATCAGAGTAACTTGTGTACTCCTTATATCCATTTGGGGGATGATGGAGAGAATAAAGATCTCAGAGAAAGTTCTTAATCGTGTTACTTATGTATGGTAAATCCCTTTGTTTTTTATTCTTAAATGGTGCAATTTTTATTTATTTTTATAAATCCATCAAATAACACGTATCTAGCATCTTTCCATCAGATCAAAGAAACGTCCAGTCTGTTCCTAAAGGAAGCCAAATGTTTCTTTTCCTGTGTGGTGTGACTCAATATATTTTTTTTATTTATTGTACAATCAGATTTACAACCTTTGAGCCAGGGGCTCGTTTACAAAGGTACCTCATTACAGACAGGACATACAGTGTCACATATTACAGAATACAATCACACAGAATAACATACTTTTACATAGTTGCTAGAACACAATGAATAATTAGAAACATTTCAGAGTGACAGATATAGTACCAGCAGGTACTGGCAGAGGGATGGGAGGCCATGAGGGAGTGGGGTGCGTGTGTGAGGTGGGGAGTTCAGCCCAGAGGGCTATGTCAAGAGTGTTTTGAGAGTAGCTTTTGACTCTGAGCCATGCAGGTGGCTAGTTAAGAAACTAAGCAGCCTGGGGTGGGTGAGGAAGTGACAAACTGGTAAAAGGATAAGAGGCAAAAGGTGGTGGTAAATGGCAACTACTCAGGTGATAGTGACTAATGGAGTGCCACAGAGTTCAATGCGGGGACCAGTCCTCTTTGATGTCTTAATAAGTGACATTGCCGAGGAGATTGAGGGTAGGGTGTATCTGTTTCAGATGATATAAAATCATGCAACAGGGTTGATACACAGGAAAGGGTGGAAAAATAAAATGGGATCTGAGGAAACTAGAAGAATGGTCTAGGGGGTGGCAGCTGGGCTTCAGGGCCAAAAAGTACAAGGTTATGAATTAAGAGTTGTGGAACCCAGGGGCTGTTTATATGATGGGAGAGTGGAGCTTACCTTCTCTTAGCAAGAAAGGGACCTAGGAGTCATCATATCTGATGACCTCAAGGTAGCAAGGGCAGTGTTACAAAGCAGTGAGAAAGGCTAGCAGGATGTTGGGGTGCATTGAGATAGGGATTTCTAGCAGGAGAAAAGAGGTGGTGCTGCCACTGTTGTCACTTACTGGTGTGGTCCCACCTAAAGTACTGTGTCCGGTTCTGGAGGCTGCACCTCTGCAAGGACATTGAAAGTGTGGCAGCAGTACAGAGGAGGGCAACCAAAATGATGAGGGGGTTACAAGAGAAGCCACAAAAGGAAAGGCTTCAGGAACTCAACACATACTCCCTGGAAGAGAGGAGAGCAAGAGGGGACATGACTGAAGCCTACAAGTACCTCATAGGAGAGAACAAGGTTCTAGTGGAGGATTTGTTTTGGAGATAGAAAGGCACTAGGGGTCATGAAACACTGGATGCCATGAAATGAAGCTAAGAGGGGGAAGTTTAGGAGAGATGTATGAAAATACTTCATGGATTGGGTAGATGACTGCAACACCCTGCCAGAGGAGGTAAGGCAAAGAATGTGGAGAGCTTCAAACATGTGTGTGATAGGCACAGGGGCATATTAGGTAGAGGAATGATGGGAGGTAGTGATGCTGATGACTAACTAGGGTCAGTGGTAACAGAATAGGTAGGAACAAGGATCAAACTGGATGGACCTAAAGTTCCTTTTCTGCCAACAAAATCTGTGTGTCTATATTTCTGTGTTTCTGTTTACTAGATGTTGAACATCTGAATATTGTGCATCTTTTGAAACATAAGATTCTGGTCAGTATTATAAATTAAACACTTGAATGAAAATTGTTTTGTGAAACATAATTTGACTTGAACAACTGATGAATCTGGGTATACTGTAGGTGGTTGTATGCTGTTAACAAAAGCCTGAGAACTTTGTTATTGAATCTTGAAATAATTGCAAATGTGCATTTCTTTACACCTGATTTTAATATGCCATTGTAGCTTTTTTATGCAAAATATGTGAATGAGCCCTTTTTGTTTTATTTGCTTGTTTTTAAAAAAAAAATAGTATAGGACTTTAATTCACAAAACACAAGAACGTGCCCAGTTTTAATTGTGTACTTTTGTAAAACCCATTTAAGAAAATGTGGCATGAAACTTATGTGAAAGGACTTGTTTTTGCCCAAATTGTGCATTAAAATACAGGTTTTTAGAAATGTGGAGTTTTGAATTTACAAAGCACTACAGAAAATGGCTTACTGTTGGGGGTGCTTCTAAATAAAAAACACAAAAATCAAAAAAAAGGTTAGGTACATGATCTACGATAAAAGATATGTAAAGCACAAATTATTTCATTGTAGTTTGTTTTAATTTTGTGCAGTAAAGTGATAAGAAAAAAATGTTTCGCTCACCTCAGTTTATCTGTAATAGGATGATTCTTCAGAGGTATCGAGTGCCACAGATTGAGCTATTTTCATAGGCAGCTTTTAAAGATACTTACAAAATGGGCAGGGAAATTCCTGCATCCAGATTGATTGTTATGTTACCTCTGCATTTCATCTGTTCAATGTACAGATAAAAACAAGTATTAAAAAGCAGAACCGCAGTACAAAAAAATCACTGTGTCATCAGAACTCGGTTAAAAAAAAACTGCCATTTCCCCCACAGTGTTACAACCTAAAATGTCACTGAGAAAGAAGTCTAATTAACATATTTGGCAAATTTTCCCCCCACAAAGTACCATCCCATCTCAAATCTTAAAGTGACACTGAAAAAACAGTATATTTATGAACTGGTCCCATTGCCTGACATGCCGATCACGCAGCCGCTCTGCATATATGGTGCTGTGCTGTGTCTGCTGACAGTGGATCTCCCAGCAAAAACATTTTTGTGTTTTAACTTTCATATTCTTACCTACAGTTGAATTACATTTCTGTGCCGCAGAACTAGGGTCAATGATGCTCTCTGTGGCACAGAGAAGGGCTGCTCGTTCCTGAAGGATGCTCTCTGTAACATGTACAGGCAGTCCCTTCTGTAGAACCACTTGCAGCAGTCACACTTCACTGCAGAGAGCAGCCCCAGTCTTCTGTTCCAGGCTGACAAAAAAAGTGCAGGTGTGTCATCCATCGACTGGGGGGGGAGATTATCCTGGCTTACACTATCAAGGTACTGCAAATGGCAGTTAAAGACAAACTATGGGGCAGAGGGGAGGTGGGGTTCATCTGGTTCATGCTGGCAAGATACTACAAATGGCAGTTAAGGACAAACCATATGAAACAAAATGACACATTTTTGTAGCTGGCTGGAGGACTATATTGTCATACATTGTAATAATAATACTCTTTAAAAAAAAAAGACATAAACATGTGTTTTAATAGCATTTTAAAATAAGAAAAAATGGCCAGCCCAGTGGTGCTGGGTGCCTTACCTCAAGCCAGCAACCTGTACTCAGAAATAAGCATGGGTCACTGGGGAGGGGGGGTGGCTGGGAGTGGATAGAGTGGCTGACAGGCAGCTCCCCATTCCTAGATCAGGGAGGTCAGCTCTCTCAGCGTAAGAATACCACCATGTGGATGTGTGATGGTGGGGCAGGCAGTGAGGAAGTCAGGCGCTAGGCCAGGGATGGGCAGAGCAGAGCTGACCAAGGTGTGTGCATGTGCCTGACCTTGTTTGGGGCTCTGGGGAGGAAGGGGAAGAAAACACAGAAAAGTGTGGGCAACATCTGGATGATGATGCCCCAAGGTTGGCTCTGGTAGTCCTACTTGGGAAGTGGGAGTGGCCCCGAAGGGACCACAGTTGATCGGTACAGATGGCCAACATGAGCCACTAGCCCACTGGGAGGATAAAAACCTATATGTAAAAAAAGGAAAAAATGTAGCCCATTTTATAAGTACAATAAAATACTCTAGGGGTGTGCTTGAACAGCTCTGACTGCTCTTTCAGGGGCTGAAGGCACTCAGCCTATGGCCTCATACCTTACTAAGCCCCTGGTTGTGTGGTCAGAGCTATTCAGTGCACAACCCATTGTGTCTTATTGTTGACATATATTTGCAAAGTGGCAGTAAAGTGCAAACATGGCAAAGAACATACTCTTAGCTAATATGCTCTTACCCGCTCAGCAAGACTTGCCATAGCCTGGGGGATACTCCTTCCCTCACTTACTTATGGGGCTTCTACCTACACATCTGCAAGTAAATCAAGTCTTTGCAAGTGGGAAGCCACCTACAACAATTCACGCCGCTATGCATCCTCCTCCCATCAAATGAAACACCACTGCCTTCTTTACTCTGACGTTGGATGGCTTCCCCCTCATGCATCCAGGTCCTATGCCTTTGGTTCCATCATAGACAACATTATCAGATCCCAAATACCTAAGCCCCTAGAGGGACTCTTTCAAAATCAGGCATCCTGCTATGACCTTCATTCATCTGACAATGCCTTGGTCTGCATCCCTAGACATACCACCTCTAAAGGTGCTAGCTATTTTGCCTGTCATGTCCCCCAATACTGGAACTCCCTCCCACTTACTATTCAACAGGCCTCTACCCATGCCTCCTTCAAGAAATTACTCCATACCCTAACCCATCTCATCTCCTCCAATCAATGCTCCTGTTTCAAACCACCTTAGTCCCTTCCCTAACCCTGCACTCCTTGGCCATTTCCTTCAGACTGGCCCTTACCCAATTGGCTCAGTACTTGCAACGTGATTGTTTACCATGGCTACCTGCTGCCTTACTCTTTTTACCTCTTTCTATGCCATACTCAGTTCTTCCATCCTGCCTCTACCTACCCTACTCCTACCCTTTTTTTAATTTCTTTCTTATATCTCCTTATAGTTATTATAGTATTTACTGCTCACAGTTGTTTTACACTACTCCAATCAAAATGTGTCCTAATTTTGATATGCATTTATTTCTTTCATGCACACATTTCTGACATGGTTTATCGTATTGACTGCCTATGTTTATTTGTTACTTGTCTGTATCAATTTTCTTGTCAAAACTTTCAACCTGTAAAGTAATTGTCACTGATGTTACTGTTTCTGTACTCTCCCAGGTCATGCCTGAAAATAGTCATTTTTATGGCTAGCACACCTACCCGCTAACCAAAAACTAAATAAAAAAAAAAAAATAAATATTACAATAATACCATTTAAAGAGATTGCTTGTTGGCTCTGTATTTAGTTGTGTGAAAAATATAGTAGATTATACTGTCCGGTAAAGGTATATGCACAAGTTGATACTGTATAGATAATTTTTTTCCTAAAGATCATTTTGAGAGGTGAACTGGCTATTCCTAGAAAGACTGTCTTAACTCAGACTTGATTCTGTTTTAATCAGTTGAAAGCTCAGAAAAGCTGTATCTATCACTCTAAAAAGGTTAAAAAAAAAATATGAGTATGGAAAAGTTCTTCACAATTGTTGCCTCCATAGAGCCCCACACATTCGACAGTAAGTCAACAGTGCAGGACCTTGCAGGAAACTTTTCATTGTATCGCACATATAGTGTGGACAGCCCCCAGACAGATCATTTCTTTTTTGCTCACTGTTGAGTACATGTTAAACCATGGGAGACTTTACTTCTTTGTCATTAGTTTGGTGAGGAACTTTTTTTTTTCTCATTTCAGATCTGTCTGCCTGACCTCAGTGACAGCCTCTGCAATTGCTATTGGCCTCCCTTTTGCATTTTATATTGTTGAGCTCTCCATCATTAACCAAGCTGCTGCTTTTTCATCTGTCATTGCAGCAGTAAGACTTTCCGTGACTATCAACTTGACCTCTGTATTAACCGTCTCAGTGCAGAGTACGGCATTCAGTGTTGGCCAGTTTGTCAAGGTTTTATCCAGGCTATGAGAAGAAGCAAGTGAAAGTCACCTTTCATTTTTTCAGAAAAAAAAGTTGAGCATGACCATGCTGTCACTTGTAAAATGCCTACTTCACCATCGATTTCGGGTAAAATATCACCACTGAGGAAATCATCATTGAAAACCACACCATCAGGCAAATCGCAGCACACCAAAAATGGACAATACTGGGCAATCAGGTTCTAGACTGCATTCACCATCTGCTGAATGGTGCTAAAATTTGTCAGACTTCAGTAACAGTCCATGCAGCTGAGGCAGGAAGAGATTTGAACAACGCTAAACATTCCATGTCGTGGATCTACTTTACTTCAACTTCAGCAAGACTTTTGATTCTATGCCCCACAGACACCTGCTGAGGATATTGGAGGAACTGGGGGTGGCTAAGGATATAGGGCACTATGCACAACACTACCGCATGGTGCACAGACATTCATAGTGCTGATGCAGATGGCTATGTGGCACCGATGCGTGGGATCTGGGAAGGGGCTATGCATGAAGGGCATGCAGCACCCTGTGGTGGCCATCCACAGAAAGCAGCATTGCCACAATGTGGTGTATGTCCGCAGGGGTGTGGCTGTGTTATGTGCTGTACAGGGTGCACCAATGTGAATGCATGATGGCATGCGTGATGTGCAGGTGCGTGAGGCCCTGTGCGGACAGTTATGCCTGGGTGAGGGCTGGCGTAACCATACATGGTCATGCACCAGCAGGCATGTAACGGATGTAGAGTCAGTGCAACAGGGCTGGCAGTGGGTGGAACATGCCCACCCCCACAAGCACACTGGAGGGCATTGGCCACACAGGTGATGGACTACATGTACATGCCCATGTGGGACTGGGTGTGCACACCATGAGTGGCATGGACATGGCTGGTGTGATGGCCATTGACCCTGCAGAATGGCCCACACAGCACGCAATGCAGCAGGGCCATGCTGGCAACAGCCGGTGCTGTGGTAGCCATGGTGGGCATGCCACCACTGGTGCCACACACAACCAAGCAGTGTGTCCCTGCAACACAGGTCATATGGCAATGGTACCTGAACCAAAGGCCTGCAATCCCCCACCCCGCCATGGCCCCAGGCATACCCCATGGCAAGTCATGCACCCCACACAGTAGCATTGCCATGGGGTGGCAATGTAAACAGCCGTACCCCTCTAAGTAGGCTACGTGTAAGCTGCAGCTGCATCCCACGTTGCTGTACATGACCAATGTATTTTGTGTACAGAAAGTAGGATGAAGAACAGGATAGGACAAACCCATGGCTGGTGGAATATAATGGGAAGGACAGCCACAGACAGTGTAAAGGACAACTGACAAACAGTATAAACAGTGTATGACATGCATGCACACCACGGCCCCCCTATTCCAATCCCCATGTCCCACAACAGCCCCCAGTAACCACCCTCAGCACAAAATACAGTTATGACACTGGGGCAGTGACAAACATGTTCATTCACAGACATCAGGAGACAGACCACAGTACACAACATAGGAACATGTAGCATGCACCGCATGTAAGCACTGACGGTGAATGGGGACACATGTCATGGGCCACCTCAGCCCCCCCCACAATGTCCACACACCAGTGCCGAGAGGGACATGGCAGCACACATGGACCCCAGGCCATTAGTCACTTGAGCTGCTGCTGCTGTCCTCCTGTGAATTGACTTGTTCATCCCATTGGATGCCCACAAAGCAAAGTATCACCCATTGCACTGGCCCTTTGTAGTGCTGCAAGGGAAAGGGCAACATGATCAGTGCACCATCCAGCCATGTGCCACCCCCCCACCCAACCAAGGGCACACATGTCCTGGCTTCTACTGCTGCACCTACTGCCAAGAGCACAACTACCTGCCAGATGCCGTCATCACCATCCCCATACTACAGCTCTGGGCCATGCAGATGCAGGCTGATGTATTCCAGGAAAGGCAGTTGCCATCTCCTCCTGCACCTGGGTGGTGTGCAAACATAGCACATGGCCCCATCTGGCTGCTCCAGGTCTTCAGTCTCCAGCCTTGTTGGTCTGCCCTGATTGTCCTGTGGGAGACATGACAGCAACACATCAGTGACATGCCCCAATGCCAACACACACAGTGGCCCACAGCCATGACCAAATGTGCACCACTCACCTTGTCATGTTTTGTGACATGCCACTAAACACCAGCCCCCCCCCCAGTTGTCCATGAAGTTATCCTCTGAGACCCACCAAACCTATGGGGGGGAATCAATGGAAGTGGTCCACTTTGTATGCTGCCATTGTGATGAATGTCGCCATGGCAATATGGCCTGCACAGCAATGGAGACACATGCAGCACATGACGGATGCACATGTGAGGGTGTTGCCCTGGCATAGACCATGCCTACTCAAAGGGGTGGTGTCATTGAGGCACAGGTCAGGAAGCATAGGAAAAAACAGGAGCAGTTGTAGAATTCACCAAAATATCTATTTATACTAGCAGTAACATAAAAAAAAATCTTGTTCAGTATGGCTATTTACAAAGGCCAAGTAAACAAAAGATCTATTTGAGTTTTTCTTCAATCTGTGTCCATATTTCATGCAATTGCAGCTTGGCTCTCTTATACTGTAAGTCCTTCCAACCCCCATTCTTAACAAGCATCCTGTTCTTGTATGTTTCAAGCAGATGCTGGCAAGAACATGGTGTCCCTGAGCTGAGGCCTCTTTTCACAGCTCTTCTGCAAAAGGCTTAAAAATTTCCACTCAAGTAACCTCTCAAGATTCCAATAGCTTTTTGCAATCATCTCAAACCACAATTATATACATTTCAACAGTAAAACAATATAATTTTCTAACCAAAGGGATCCCAATTTCAGTTACATTTCCATACAATGATTTGCATATATTTTTATATCGGCAGATATGCAAGGGAGAAAAAGACAGCAAGGGAGACTGAGAGACAGTGAGAGGCAAAGAACTGCAAGACTGTCGGGGTGATCAAGTCCGAGGTCTCACAGGAAAATTTGGTTGCACAACCAGATAGACAAGAGACAGGAAAGAAATAGAACAGATCCTTGCATTTAAACACTTTCTATAACAGCTGGGACAGGGTCCTATTCCACCCTGTCATAGGTGGCAGGTGCAAGGGACGCAGGATAAAGGTGAGTGTGTGTGTGTGGCACACGGACCTGCAGGAAGTGAACATGGTAGAGGAGGATGTGTCCTGGAGCACTATTTCATGTGCACCTCATAGTGGACCAGGTGGACTGGCAAAAGAGGCAACTGCTATGGCCTTGGGTGTTCCATCCAGAGAATGACTCTGCTACATGGTGGGACACACACTGCCTGGAGTGTTTCTGCTTCCCATGAGCCTCCATTATTCATATTTGCAACCTCGTCCATGACGAGGTGTGCCAGAGGACACAGCATTCCCATGCCATGACTATAGAAATGAAGGTGCTGTCTGCCCCTTGTGTATTATACAAGCAGCTCATTCCAGTGAGTGACAGGTGACACCATGGGCATGTGCCAATCATTGGTGTCCTGTACCATGGCACAGGTGACTGATGCCCTGGCTGCCCACGTGGGTGAGCACATCTGTTTTCCCCATTCTATGTAATGCATGGCATGCCCAATGTATGCAGGGTGATTGATGGCATGCACATAGACATACTGGCACTGTCTGTGAATGAGGAGGTATACCAGAACAGGAAGGGCTTCCACAGCATCAATTTTCAGGTGGCGTGTGATGCGAATGGCATATTCACCAACGTATGTGCCAGGTTCCCTGACTGATCACATGACTTGTACATATTGGATGCCTCTGGACTTAGTGCCGTACTGCGTGCTGGATGGTTTGTTTGATGGATGGCTGCTAGGTGAGTGTAGCAATAGTACATGCAGTTGATACCCGCCACATGCATGGCACTACACTGTACTGACCACGTGTTCCCCCATCCTGCAGGTGACAGCCGATATCCCCTATGCCCATACCTGATGATGCCTATTCTTGCCCCGAGCACACCAATGGAGGAGGCATACAACATATCCTACAGGAGGATGCAGGGCATCATGGAGAGGACCATAGGACTACTGAAGATGTGGTTTTGGTGCCTTGACCATACTGGTGGAACAATCATGCTGGCCCCAGCACTCGCCTGCCAGGTGATCACAGTATGTACCATGCTACATAATATGGCAAAGTGTGCCAATGTATCCCTGCCCACACAGGCCACCCACTGAACTCCCTGATTATGTTGTTGAGGAGGTCCTGTGCTTCAAGCAGTGGACCATCGCTGGCCATGTGGCCACACAGGTGCTGCTTGAAGGGACATTCCAATGGTAATGCCTATGACTGGCACACCCACCAGGTGTGATGATGTATGTGTCTCAGCAGGGCCACAGACAGTGCTGTGCCTGCAGGCATGGGCTGTCGGTATGGCCACCTGGAGTATACAGAGTGTACCCCTGTTCTTGTGTATAGTGGGTGCACAATGATGCAGCCTCACACTTAGTGCACCCATGTGGGGGGGTGCCGTGTTGCACATACTCTGCCACCGCTGTGTGATGGCCAATCGTGGCCTGCGGCAGTGGTCTGGGGTGTGTGTGCATGGCTGTTCCTGCCACGGGCTGTGGTGCAGTGTGCATAGTGTGTGGGCACTGGTGGTGTGGCTGCAGCATGATACAGTCCAGTGATGTGGTCCATGCCACAGCCCAGTGCTGCATGCCATGTTGGGGGCACACGTGTGGTGCATGACACTGTGCTGTGCGGGGGAGTGTGCCAGTGCACTGGGTGTGGTGGATGTTGGGGTGGTGGGAGGGCCTCCATGTGCTGCATGTTGGGGACATCCCTATGCAGCGTGGCCATCATGACCCTGTGTGTGGCCCAATGGACCACACCCTATGGTGCCCGCCTGTGTACCTGCCCAGCCATCATAGTGATACTAGTCGGTGGGAGGCCATCAGGATTTCCCTGGAGCTGTGCTGAGGTCCTAGTGCTAGTGCACCAGCTCATGACATGGGGACGTGCCACATCATGTGCTTTCCCACCCCATCCCTGATTGCCCCCCACACTTTCTATACCCCATCCACCTATCATCCTATCCCTCATCCCTCCCTCCCTTAACTGACAAAGCCATCTGGCTGCTACACAACAAGCACAATTTGGGAAATGGTGAAAATGTTTAAACTGTAACTCCCTTGAAGGTGGCCAATATTTAAAACACAAAAAGTAAAAGCAGGGAGTTCACGGCGTTCTTCTACATCAATGAAACACTTGACAAGTGTATTGAAGTTCTGCTTCTTTAATAGAATATCAGCCACCTTTTTTTTTGAAGTTCCGCTTCTTCAATAGAATATCAGCCTCCTACGTTTCGCTCCTAAGAGCTTGTTCACGGAGTATTTTGAAATCTGCTTTTACTTTTTGTGATTTAAACATCTGGCTGCTACAACCTCACTGCACAGCACTTATCAACATAACTGAATTCTCAAAATGTATTGATTATGTTGAATTTGTTTGAATAAGTCTTCTTGATCTGGCTGCAATTTAAGACACAGCCAAATCTTACTGTCTGTGTTTTCTTGTTCCCATTATAACTTATTTTGTACTTTGTCATTGTATTGTTCTGTAATGAGACCTGTGACTTGGAACCTTTGTAAAAGAGCCTTTTGGCTCAAAGGTGACCCATCCTAATCTGAAACAAATAAATAAATAAAATAAATAAACCACTTGGCCATCATCCATCCTGTGATAGGTTGGCCATGCGCCTCTGTGTCTGTGTCACCATCAGCATACAGGGGTGCACACGTGGGTGGGATGTCTGGTGGGTGCCCCGATGCCTCCTGGACCATGCCAGTGACCAAGGGGGGGAGCTCTGTGTACCCATCACCCCTGTGGCCAGGGTGGTGTGTACCATGAGGCTTTACCATGCTGGGGGGCCCCGTAGGTGCTGCACAATCTGCTCCTGCACGTCGGTGCAATGGTCTGTGCCACCCTGCATGCCTCTGGCCTTCGCCATCAGGGTGGCAATCATGGCTGTGTTCGCTCACTGTGCCTCCAGCCTGTTCCACTCGAGCTGCTGGAGCACATGGTACTGTGCCTCCATAGAGGCCTGTGCACACCCAGACCTGCTGTGTTTGGACGTCTGTGATGACGTCCTCTTGTCCCCACTGCCATCTTGGCATGATTGTGTTGGCTCCACACTGGTTCCATGTCTCATGGGCAGTGCAGGTATGCTACTGGTGCTGTGTAACCCACTGGGTGCATCACATGTCACTCTGCCAGGTGTGGGGGGGCAGTCCATGACATTGTCGGGCACCCTCCCTGGCTGAGGCACCATGCACAGACATGGTTTCATCATCCTGCTGCACTGCTGTACCCTCCTATTTAGTGTCACTGTCCAGTTGTGTCTCCATCTCCATGCCTGTTGGTATGAGAGTCATATGTTAGTATGCTGTGTGGCAGTGCTACAGTACCTTCACCCTATGTTGCCATTGTGATGCGTGCCTACCTGAGGCATCTGCCTGCTGGCATCCACTTCCCTGTGCTGCCTGGGTCACCACTGTGGCTGTTGGTGGTGGTGTCACCACTGCTACTGGCCATGATCTGCTGGCTGCCCTGTGGGTACAAGGCATAACCATTAATACCTGCATGGGGTGCCAATCAGTGAGTCCTACCTGCCATGCTGTCTACCCCATCCACCTCTCCATGGACAACTATGATGGTCAGCATCTCTGTCACCAACTCCTCCATTGACATCAGCTGTGTGTCAATGCTCAGGGGGCATCTCCTGCACCCAGGCATGCCTGCAGCGACCTTTTTCTTGACTATGGTGTGAAGGTCCCACCACGTATGCTTTCTGGTAGTCATGGTTCGTACCTCTGGCCCAGCAGGGTTTTCACCAGCCTGGATGTCAAGCCACAGCCTGTCCTGACCTCGGGGACAGGGGACAGTGGACAGTGCCAGCACCCTGTACAGACAGCCATAGTGCTGGCAGATGTCACCCACCATTGCGTTGAAGCTGGCCCCCAGTGAAGTTGGGGGTTCTTGGTCTTGCCCCACTGCATGTGCAGGAATGGCTGCGGTGCAGCTCACCACTCCAGGGCACCCATTCATCCTATCTCAGTTGCGGGGGACCTCCCTCTGCACCACCATCTGGATCCACCATTGTTTCCATTGGGTTGTGCCGTGTGGCATTCACTTCCATGCCGCTGCATGTTTGCATTGACCAGATATGGAGGGGTCAAAGGGCAGCCCCGCATACTCTGGTCCTGCCTCTGAGAAGTACACACAGCATTAAGCAGTCCATGCAGTCATGCCCTCCTGGTGCACACAATGCGCAGTGCTGTTGTTGCATGCTGTATAACATGGGGGGCCTTGCACTCTGCGAAGCTGCATGCAATGGATACTATCCATATCCACATACATTGCACCCCTTCATGCATAGCCACCATTGTTAGAAGGGTAGAAAATTGACTGAAAGGGAAGCAGCAGTGGGTTTTGGTAAACAATTCAGTCAGAAGAGACAGAGGTCATGTGTGGCGTAATGCAGGGGTCTGTCTTGGGCCTGGTCTGGTCCTTTTTAACGAGTTCATCAGTGACATCAGAGAAGGGATCCAGGGTATGATCAGCCTCTTCACAGACAACACTAAAATCTGCAGAAGGGTGGTGAGTGCCAAGGGAATTGGGTGATATTCAATGGCTAGAGATCTGGTCAAATGTCTGGCAGCTGAAATTCAGTGCCATAAAGTGGAAGGTGTTGCACCTAGGAAAAAGGAACCCAAGGACAGAAAACTGGATGGGAGTAGTTAAACTGAGTACCACAGCTGAGGAATGGGTAGTCATCATCAGGGACTTCCTTAAACAGGCTAGCCAATGCAACATGGCCTATAGTAATCCAAATAAGATGCTGGGGTATATTGGCAGGGGTATTGCTAGTAGAAAGAAGGAAGTGATATGTCTCCTCTGTAGATCCTTTGCGAAGCCACATCTGGAGTTCTGTGCCCAGTTCTGGAGCCCTCACCTTAGAAAGGACAGTGATAGGCTAGAAGTGGTACAGTGTAGGGTGACAAAGAGGATATGGGGCCAGCAGGGGAAGACCTATGAGGAAAGCATTAGGGCATTGAATATGTACTCACTGGAGACCAGAAGGGAATGTGGGAATATGATAGAAACCTGCAAATTCCTGAAAGGAATAAACAAAAGAGAACTACAAGGAATTAACCAGTTTAACAACACAGGGGCATGACTGGAATCTGACAGAAGGAAGGTTCAGAAAGGATGTGACAAAGTATTATTTTACTGAAAGGGTGGTGGAACAATGGATCAGCATGCTGGCTGAGGTGGTGGGAACCGAAACCGTGGCGCGCTTCAAACAAATTGGGATACAGCAACGGGAATTGAGCTCACCTCTGGAGACGAAACCAGGAATTGGAAGACTGAGGAGGGTTAGAACCCGGTATCAACACTAGGTCATGGAGTTCTATAGAAATATTGAATTTGACAGCAGATAAGGACCACTTGGCCCACCTAGTCTGCCCATTTTCCCTACCTACTGCAATACCACAGACCCTACTTGATCTCTGGCTTATCCTCTCTTTCCTATCACTACGGTTCCCTTATTTCTATATAGGGCCCAGTGGGCAGACTTAATGGATCTTTGGTCTTTTTCTGTTGTCACTGTCTATGTTTCATTCAGTGCTAACTCCTGGCTCTGCCAGTTATAACACAATATAGGAGATACCAATTTGAGGATTGCTAAAAGGACTGCTACAGTGCAGGTCCTAATCTAAGCTATTTCTTCATACATCCCTTAGAGTAAATGAGAAGTATATAATACAGTCTAAAATAGATTGTTCTGAAGGTAGGTTTATGAACTATGTTTAGAATTAATCCATTATCTAAATAAACCTGATGAATCAGAATGAAACAAGGAACACTGATTGGTTCAGTGTTCCACTGTGATGTATCCGACAGTACAAGTTAGCATTTGCAATAAAAACAACTCGCAAGATAGCATAATAGCTTCCGAGTTTGGTATGAGATATTGCTTTATATCTTTTCATTCATACCTTCATTGTTATACTGTATATATGTGTAGCTAGATATAATTGCCAAAAAAAAGTCTGTTAATGCACATGATGGGGTTTATTTGTGTCTGACATTTCAGGAACATATTTAAAAAATTGCAAAGAAAATTAGATTCACTACCCAGTCCAAAAGAAAAAGTCACCATTGTGGTCTTCATTATAACTTTTGGACTTTGTTGCCTTATTCGAGAATTTATTACACTGTCAATATTTTTTGCAAACAAATCTGGAAAAATAATCTTTCGAATGCTTTGAAAATTAGATTAATATTTGCACATAATACTGAAATTTTATGTAAAACTTCAACACAATAGCTCAGTGAAGTTAGGATTAAAATGAAGGTGGCAAAATGTTCCTTGTCATATTATGGACCAAAATTAACCAATAAAATGACAGAAATTGGTTTGGACATTGATCTGTTGTAATTCTGTGATGTTTTCCTACTGTAACCCCAACCTATTCCCAGGCATGGCTGAAAACAAGTCATTTGATTCAGTCCACCTTCCTGGCAAAATAATTTTTTTTTAAAATAATATTGTTAATGTGACAAAAGTCAGAAAATGTAATGATTTAAATTTTTTTTTCACCCTTAGTCCACCCCTATTCACCACTTTTATGAACACCACCGAATTGAATGCTGGAAGACAACCCATGTTTCATACATCTGTTTATCATCATAAATAACAATACGTGGAATACAATTACATCCCATGATGACTGATATGTTGAGAGACATAAGGATACAGACCAGTGCGTGTGTCTGTGTCACTCACAGAGTAGTTGCATAGTTACACACAGTGTCCCAAACCATTAACAGAATTCACAAGTGGCCCACAAAGCTGCAGCAGCATCACACATATTGACCAAAGCCTGTATCCTGTGGCCTTCTGTCTTACTACATATGAGTGCAGTGTTCATCATGGAACATATCTTTAGTTGTCATGCTATTTTGTTTATTTATGATGTTAAGACATATCTATGAGATCAGAGTTGTGATTTGGCATTCTATTTAATGGGGTTCATGGAGGAGGGTTGGGCAGAGTTAGGGTTCAAAAAACCCTAACATCTTTTTTCCTTTTGTCACTCTAATGAACCCTAACTTGTACATAAACTTAGTTTTTTTGCAGTGAAGCTTTTGTATTTTTGAAATAGATTAAAGCTTACATTACGTATAGTCTTATGGGGGGTGTGGGCCATATGCACAGCAGTTGCCCTGTTTGGAACATCCTAAAAACAATAGCTTGCTTTTGGCATGATCCTGCTGCACCATGAGTGACACTGTGGGTCTCTGACAAAGCAGCTGAGTGCAAGCACAACACCAAAAACACATACATTTTCAACAGAAGTTGTTTACGCATGTGCAGTTCCTTGTTACGGCTGCAGTGGGCAGAGCCTGCAACCGTCTTGCTATAGTTCTCAAAAATGGGATACCAAAGCACAAATCTGGAGTTGCAGAACATTCTTCTGACATTCCAAATAACTTCACCTCCTCTCCTTCCCCCGTGAGTGCACTACTTTTGTTGCCATGGCCCGCTGTGCTCAATATGGCCTCTAACCTTACTGTGCATGCATGAGTACTTGGGCATGTGTGATGTCACTTCCATTGTTGCGGTGAAGTTGCACATGTGCACTGAGATTACAGCGGAACATTCTGCTATGTCCAAGATGGCCACTGGAACTCAGTGCACATGTATGACTTCACTGCAACTGTTGAAGTGAAGTTGCACATGCATGACTACTCCTGCATGTGCAATACAGTTTAGCGGCCATCTTAGACACGGCAAACTGTGCTGTGTTCCACCATTACCTTCGCCAGCTCGACTGCAGCCATATTGGCTCTGGCCAGAGTTTCTTTCTTTAGGCATTTTTTGTGAATATGAAATGTGCCATTTTGGCACATAATAAGTAAATTATGGATGAATCATGCCATTTGCTTGACTTGTAGCAGTCACAGAAATGGCAGGATTCAACCCCCCTGCAAAGAAACCTCCTCTGAGAGGGAGAGAGATAGGAAGCTCAGGGGAGAGTGGGCAAGGGGAGCAAAGAAGGTGGTGGTGGTGGTGGTGGTGGTGGTGGTGGGTTATCTGAACCTGCCAAATAACAACTGAGACATTCCAGCAGACAGATATACCAGATGTCAGGTGCTGTTAGAAACACTTCAAGACCTCCTGCTGTTGCAGCTGGTTAAGGAACCCACAAGACAAGCAGCCATTCTCAGTTTAGGGCTAGCAAACTCTGAGATGGTGGGTGGAGTGAGGGTTTGGGAGCCACTGGGGTCCAGCGAGCATAACTCCATTTGGTTTGGGCTAGCTCTTGGAACCAGAATGCCTCAATTAAAAACTGAAGTCCTAGATTATAGTAAAGCAGTATTCATCTGGATGAAGGAGCTGGTCAGAGACAAATTGACCAGGGTGGACAGCATCAGAGGTGTAGAGGAAAGATGGGGGGAAGCAAGGAGACCATTCTTAAGCAAAAGCATCATGCACAAGAATTGATACAAAAAAAAAATCATTACTAGAGACCAATATGGTTCTCAGAAAGGGCCAGAGAAGCAGTGGGGGCCAAGAAAAAGGCTTTCACCAGATATGGGGAAAAGCAGGAGGAGGTGTGGAGAGAGTACCAAATAAAAACTAGGGAAGCAAAGAGGATGAGCAGGGAGTCAAAGGAATGCATGGAGCTGAGTACTGTGGAAGGAGTCAAGGGTGGGAAGAAAGTCTTCAGATATATTAAGGAAAAAAGGAAGAAGGAAGGGGGTATTGTTAGGCTACAAGAGAGGGGAGGGTACTAGAGGAAGATGAGCAAAACACAGTCATCCTTAACTATTTCTTCTGCTCTGTCTTCACAAAACAGTAGGCCACTGCCTGAAAGTGGCATCAATGTAGCTGTTCGGGGCATTCTATCATGAAAAGGGTCCAGAAGGAACTTGAAGCCCTTAAAGCTCCAGGGCCAGATGGGATGCACCCAAGGGTCTCAATGAATTGGCTGCAGAACTGGCTGAACCCGTAGTAGTTCTAATCAGTAGCTCAATTTAGACACGGGTAGTTATGAAAGACTGGAAGGTAGTGGATATAGTCCCGCTACACAAGTGTGTGTGTGTGTGGGGGGGGGGGGGAAGACAAGGAGCAACCAGGGAACTACAGACTGTATAGAGTCACTGATCAAAGAGGACCGGGTGGACTACTTAGAAAGCTCTGGCCACAGGATAATAAACAGCGTGGGTTTGTGGCAGGGAGGTCTTGTCCAGCCTACTTGATAGTTTTCTGTGAAAGGGTAAAAAAGGTAGTAGATAAGGACCATGATGTGGATTTACTCTACTTCAATTTCAGCAAGGCTTTTGATTCAGTGCCACACAGAAGCTGGGGACCTGGGTGCAGCAAGGGACATATTTAGATGAATAATAAATGGGTTGAAGGAGAGACAGGAGAGGGCAGTGGCAAACTGGGTCAGATTCGAAGATAAGGTGGTCTCGAGTGGGGTGCCACAGGGATCTGTCCTGTATTCTGTCCTCTTCAATATGTTCATCAGTAAGGACCCTGGTTTTTGCTTGGAAAAACTTGGGGAGGGGGGGTGTCACGGAATCATGAATGGTTTGTGGATTTTGAATTCTTTCACCAATGCCACATTGAAATAGCATGTCACTGCCCATAATCCTCAAGATTTCAGTATCTTGAAATGGATGCTGCTTTGTTGCTTAGAGACTCAGTGAGAAAACTACCTGCCCTGCTTTGTTGTTACTGCAGGTGCTTCAGTTTAACTTCTCATGCTTCTCTCTAACGATTCAATCACTTATGCCTGAAAGCACAGTTTCCATTTAGTATGTGCCTAAACATCTTTTGTTATTTTTGTTATACTGGCCGATATTAAACAAACAAATAAAAAAAGCTAAGTATTGGCACATTCGAGGAATCAGACTAGGCAGCGGGGTTGGGGGAGTCAGGTTTAAAGTTTAACTTCCTTGTCTAACCTTCATTCGATCTGCTGATTTAACTACTCACCAACATGAAGGTAATGTTTTTGTGTAGAAAAAGTATATAGGTAAACTTTTTTATGCTAGATGATTTGAAACAACAACAGAAAGCTAGATATCAGTTCACTTGGGGAATCGGGCTGGGCAGCAGGGGTGTAAGGTTTAAGTTTAATAGGTCTTCATCTAACCCTTTGACCAACTGATGCATCTGCTCTCCATCTGGACAGTTAGGTATATGCTTAAGCTATTTTTACACACTGCATGATTATAACCCCCCCTCCCCCAAAAGCTTAGTATCTGCACACTTGGAGAAGGAAGTTGAGTATCTTAATTGCATTTTTCAGATGTATGTCTCTGGGAAGTTGAACTGTTAGTCTTGCTGAGCTCGAAGTCTCAGGGGATGCCTGCTGCTCTGGGTGTCTTTGTGTGTGATCAGCCAACCTGGAGGGAGTCTTTGAACACTGTGTTGTTACCCGCATCATCAGGGCAGCCCCCACTTTCATCTGAAGTATGCCCCTCTTCACCTCGTCATCATACAGTGCCTCTGCATCACACTCTAAACCCCACCTGCCCTGGGCAGGGGAGACTGGATTGGCTCAGTTCACTCACCCGGGTCTCTCAATTTGCCAGTGCTGTGCACCATCAGCCTGCACCACTGTTTTGTTTTTTAATTTCGGTAGTGTTTTTTTTAAGCTGGATGGGTGGTTGAGCTGGGCTTCTGCAAGTGCTGGCAGTTCTCTATGCTGCTCTTTGCAGTTGAGTATCTGAGTGAGGATGGGGCTTAGCTTCTGTGAGTCCCTAAATTTGTTGTATGGTCTGGGTGCAGTCGTTACTCTACCTTTCACTGCATGATACCAGCAGGGGTGGGGAGGTGCTGCAACAGCACCTAACCCAGATTGCACACTCGGAGGCACACACATGGTAAGATGGCAGACGCTGTACAGTGCTAGTGGGTAGAGTGGGGCTGCGTCTGTTGCTTGTTGTGTTCCCTTAAGTGACTCGGGGGGGGGGGGGCTTAGCATCTGTATGCCCCTGAGTTTGCTTTATGACCTAATATTTGTCATCTTACTTGTCACAGTATGATGCCAAGAGGGGTGAGTAAGGTTCTGCAATGCACCCAAGCCAGAAAGAACACACTGAGACTCACAGAAGGTAAGGTCTTCAGTACTGATGTCAGTGCAGAGTGGTGCTCAGTTCAGATCTGGGCTCAGACATGAAAACTTGAGAGACCTTCTTTTCATGAAGAACAAGTAAACAATATATTGACATGCTCAAGAGATGCAGGATTTCCCATTAGAAGGTCCAATACTTTTGGCTTTTTCTAGGTGGAAGCACTTTATTTCAAAGAAGCCAATTCAAGCAGTTAAATGTTAAATAGAACTGAGGGAGTCCACCTTGGTGTCTGGTGGTTCAACTAAACTTACATCTGAGTTTTAACAAGCTAAGAGACCCAGGGGGATGTAACTTGGACATGTACGGTGTGAGTGTTGATAGCAGGGGATTTTACTGCCTAAAGGGTACCTAGGCAGTGTGACAGGGCAGTTGGGAGAGCTAGTGGGATGCTGCGGTGCAGAGGGAGGGGTAACACCAACAGAAAGAGGGATGTGGTGTTGCCTCTATATAGATCACTGTTGAGACCCAATTTAGAGTACTGTGTCCAGTTTTAGAGACCATGGGTTTGATTCATGAAACCAGCCTTAGAGTGATGCAAGCTACGGCAAACGGCAGCTTGCATTCAGTGCCCTGCACCCAAATCTGAAACAGGTTGGGTTTCAGCCCCAAAGTCCTGCAGATTGCTGCAACTGTTTCCATGCATCAAACAAAAGGTGCATAGGAGGTATATTGCTGCAGGCTATGGGAGGGTCGTACAGTATGGCAACTAGTGCCAGTACCCCCTTGGCCAAGTGCCCAGGTGGGCAGTGGAGCCTGTGGAGGCCACAGAGGGTTGGATTGGGGGTAGCTTGGACCAATGCTCAGGATAAGGACAATGATGGAGACAGTAGTAACAGTCCCATGAGAGAAGAGAAGCACTGTGCCTGGCTCAGGGGGAAGGGGTTATGGTCACCAATAACATGGACTTTGCCAAAGGAATGGTCTACAGCATGCCAGCTTGGGACATATTCTGGAGATGTAACAGCTTGATATTTTGCTTTCCACTGCATGCTGGTCGAGTGTGGTATGTATGGGAGCTGTGTGGGAATGGGACACCTTGGCCACGCGACTGCAGCAGAGGGGGCACAGGAGCACCTCACACCAAGCGCCAGTTCCAGGGTTGGCACACAGGCTGTTAGACCAGCTCCTGGCTGATCTAAACCCTCATGAACCCTGCACCCATTGGGTCTCCTTAGAAATCTCAAATATAGGGATATCGCAGTACCACCATGGCAGAAGCCCCCATCTGCCAGGGTGCAGCTGTTCGTCTACCACAATCGGCCCCCCATGTGGCGCAGGCCATGTCTGAAAATCAGGAATGGTGTACAGTGGGGTGCTAGTTGCCCCTTGCACCATTCCTGGTTGGTGCTAGCACCGTGCGTCATTCCCGACCATTTGAGAATTGGACCCACATCCCAGGATGGACATAGAGTGGAGGCAGTCCAGAGAAGGGCAACTAAAGTGGTACAGGGTCTGCATCAAAAGCCCTGTAAGGAGAGAGATTAAAGGTCCTAAATATGTATTCTCTAGAAGAGAGGAGGGAGAGGGGAATATGATAGGACCATTAAATACCTCACAGGGATAAACAAGGTACAGGAGGGAAGTATTTTTCAGAAGAAATAAGTGCTCAAGAACAAGGGTGCATGCTTTGAAGCTAGGATGGGGTAGATTTAGGAGATCTGTGAGGAAGTACTTCTTCACAAAAAGAGTGGTGGAAATAACCTCCCAGTGGAGGTGGTGGAGGCAAATACAGTAGTGGGATTCAAGTATGCATGGGACAGGCATGAAAGAATCTTGGGGAAAAGGGGATGGGGTAGGCCAGAAATCAAGCATGATCTGCATTGATACTGTAGGTAAGGGAAAAAATAGGAAGACTAGGAGGGCCAAATGATCCTTATCTGCTGACAAATTCTATGTTTGTTTCTAGTGCTGCCACTACTACCATCACCCCTGAGGGATGTGGCCTGCCCTTTCGCTACTGTCGTCACTCCTGAGGGATGGGGGTCGTAGTGCTTCTGCCATCACCCCTGAGGGATGGAGGTTGCAATGTTGCTGCTGCTGTCACATCTAAGGGACTGAGGCTTTAGTGCTGCTGCTCTCACCCATGAGGGATGAAGGCCATAGTGCTGCTGCTGTCACACCTAATGTATGGGAACCATAGTGCTGCTGCTTCTGCGGGCACCATTATACTTGAGGAATGGGGGCCATAGTGGTGCTGCTGTCACCCCTGAGGGATGGGGCCAAAGTGCTGCTGCTGCCATCACACCTGATGGATGTGGGCCATAGTTTTTTATTTTATTCTTTTGGTAACCAGGTAAGGCCCACTAGGCACAAGTTCATGTTATCAGGGGTGACCCAGGAACGATGGGATGGTTAAGTGACATGCTCAGAGTCACACAGTATGCAAGTGGAAGTTATGTGAATCAAACCCAGGTCTGCTGGATGTACCAAGCTCATTACACTAACCTCTAGACTTTACTGCCAGTGTTTCTCACCACTGAGTGATAGAGGCCATAGTGCTGCTGCTGTCAACTCTGAGGGATGGGGGCCATAGTGTTACTGCCATCACACCTGAGGGATGTAGACTTTAATGCTGCTGCCATCATGACTGAGGGATAGGAGCTGTCGTGCTGCCATCCACCTTGAGGGATGAGGGTCATAGTGCTGCTGTCACACCTGAGGGATGGGGGTCATAGTGCTGCTGTCACACCTGAGGGATGGGGGTCATAGTGCTGCTGTCACACCTGAGGGATGGGGGTCATAGTGCTGCTGCTGTCACAGCTGACCATCGAGGTGGTACAGATGCTTCTCCTGCCATCATACCTGAGGGACAAGAGGCTATAGTGCTGCTGTTGCCATCACACCTGAGAGTTGGGGCCACAGTGCTGCTGCTGCCACTGAAACCCTTGGCGGATAGTGCCATAGTGCTACCACTGCTACTTGCACCTCTGAGGGATTGACAGTTATAGTGCTGCTGTCATCACATCTGAGGGATAGGGTTGTAGTGCTGCTAATGTTACTCCTGAGGGGTGAGGGCCATAGTGGATGGAAGCCATAGTTCTGCTGCTGTCACCTCTGAGGGATGGGGGCCATAGTGCAGCTGCTGTCACCTCTGAGGGAGAGGGGCTATAGTGCCGCTCCTGATGCTGTTACTGCCACCTCTCAGGGAGGAGACCATAGTGTTGCTGCTGTCACCTCTGAGGGATGGGGGCTATAGTGCCACTCCTGATGCTGTTACTGCCACCTCTCAGGGAGGAGGCCATAGTGCTGCTGCTGTCACCTCTGAGGGATGGGGGCTATAGTGCTGTTCCTGATGCTGTTACAACCACCTCTCAGGGAGGAGCCCATAGTGTTGCTGCTGTCATCACCACCCCTGAGAGCTAGGGACTGTAGTGCTGCTGCTCTCACCCTTAAAGGATAGGGGCCATAATGTTGCAGCTGTTACCCCTGAGTGATAGGAGCCACGGTGCTACTACTGTCACCCCTGTGTGATAGTGGCCATAGTGCTGCTGCCATCACACTTGAGGGATGGGTGCCATTGGGCTGCTCCTGTTGCTGTGACCCCTCAGGGGTGGGTGCTATAGTGCTGCTGCTGTCACCCCTGAGAGATGGGGGGATAGGGCCATAGTGCTGCTGCCACATATGAGGGTTGTCGACCTGAGTTGCTAAACATGAGGTCAGCTGCACAGACATGCACGAACTGGCCTCCAAGATCTGTACACTTAGATCACTGGGGCAAATAGGTATTGATAATAGCAGGAGGATTGTATATACATAAGACACAGAACCAAAATGAGGTATAGCTTAAGCTTATCATAGAGTGTGTTATTTTCAGTAACTACAAGGACTGATGCACAACACTAGACTGTAAAATTGCTAAAATACATGTGAGCTGAGAAGAAACTAAGTGTTAAAGCTCACAAAACAAAACACCAGTAAAACAGATTAGGACTTTGTAGAACCAGTGACAGTACTGGTTTTTCTAGTCAGCAAAAAAGATTTTGCCCCTTTTTTAATTACAGTAAATCGGTGTCCATGTTCATCAGCGACATTGGAGAGGACATCTGGGGCCAGCTGCATCGCTTTGCAGATGACATGAAGTTCTGTGGTAGGGTAGATAGTGACGAAGGGATCAGAGAGATGCAAAAGGATCTTCAAAGGCTAGAAAGATGGTCTAAGGTTTGGCAGTTGAAATTCAGTGCTAAAAAATACAAGGTTATGCACATGGGGGGGTGGACCCAGGACAAAGTTCTGGATAGCAAGAATTAAACAGCACTACGGCAGAGGAAAGGGACCTGGGAGATATCATTAGTGACTGCCTCAAACAATTAAGCCAGTACAACAAAGCCTATAGTAAGGCTAATTGGATGTTGGGGAGTATCAGAAGGGGTATTGACAACAGGAAAAAGGAGCTACCATTACCTCTGTATAGGCCACTGGTGAGTTTACACCTCGAATATTGTGCTCAGTCCTGGAGTCCTCAACTAAGGAAGGACAAGGAGAAGTTGGAGACAGTGCAACACAGGGTGACCTAGATGTTTCAGGGCCAACAGGGCAGATCTTCTCAAGGCATTGAACATGTACACACTGAAGACCAGGAGAGAGAGGGGAGTCATGATAGAGACTTCCAAGTGTCTGAAGGCAATAAAGAAGATGAACTGCAGGGTACTAATCAGCAGGAGCATAGAGTCAAGAACCCGAGATCATGAGTGCAAACTGGCAGGGGGAAGGCTTAAGAGAGATGTGAGGAAGTTCAATTTTGTGGACACTGTGATAGAGCCATGGAACAGTCCACCAGAGGAGGTGGTGGGTGCAAAGACCATAAATTATTTTAAGCTAAGACAGAATGAAGGGGTTGGTGATTACTCAGGTCAATAGAAGTAGGGAGGGGAGCAGCGGGTGGACTGGGAGGGATGAAATCCTGCATGGACAATAGATCCTGGGGCAGAAAGGGAACTCCTGACAGACTAGCTTGGCCTGTGGTCTTTTTCTGCTGTCATTGTCTATGTTTGCTACTGTATGTCTGTGTTTCTACATTTGTTGAATGGATTTACATGTTATAGTACCACTTATATTGTCATAGTGGTGGGGGGTTAACTTGTAAATCGACAAGTTTGCTGAAAAAAATTAAAAATCAAAGTTCGGAGTGGAAGAAAATTCTACTTGAAAAACTAAATTTTCATGCATGTACAGTATATTTTTTTGTCCTTAATTTTCTTTTTGGCAGGACTCTGTTACTTTATTGGCCCTTGTCACGACCCCTGGAAGCCTCTGCCACCATCTATGGCTGCCTGGGTCCCCCAGTCACCCCCGGCTTGCCCCCCAGAGGGTGGGGCCATGGTCACGTCTTTCCGTGGCCATGGAACCAGTATCTAGTCAGGGGACCCACAGCTATGGTGGCTGCTCGAGGTCTTCCGGGAGGGCTTCATTTAGATGGTGGCCCTCGCCCGCCTATATTTTCTTGACTTTTCCTCATGGAGGCTGGGACGTGCAATGATGCCAGCATCCGCCCCACCTCCCAGAGATCAGGCATTGGCAGCGTGAGATCTCCCAGCCTCCGCCAGGAGTCCTCAGTGCTCCGAGTGCTTTCCCTGCCCTCCCCGAGAAGGGAGAGCAATCCATAGGACCTCTATCCTTCTACCCCGGCCGGCCCTCCATGCCGGGTCTGTTCCGAACCGGGTAGCTGGCGTCCAGGCGGAAATCCACAGCTGCTACAGGTTGGCTGTCCTTAATTTTTTTCATTTTTTGTAAAGACAAGGTGAAAAAAAAAAACAAAGACCAAAAAATTGTGCACTGCACTTTCATCAGGCTTGGTGGATATACAGGTTACCCCTATGAACATGTAAGTGGTAACCAGTAAATTCAAGCCAAAATGTCATTTTATCAGGGGGAGGACTGAATCCTGCTGTTTCTGAGATTGCTAGAAGTCACCTAAATGGTGGAATTCATGCAAAATTGACAAATTATGTGCAAAAATAGCATACTCTGTATTAGCAAAAAAAACTTAAAAAAAAAGGTACTGCACATGTGCAATTAACTTTTCTTGATCATTTGTAATTCTTTTTTTCCAAACAGGTGTTTTTCCTCCAAATGTCTGGAGGAGTGGCTCATCAGCCCAGTCACATTGGCCCACCTGTACCAGCTACCTGACCAGTTGGTCACCTTCCTGGTCTGAGTTTTCCCCATTAGCTTCCCCCTTATGTCAGAGCTGAGAGGGGAGGGCCTTCCTCCACCCATACATCAAATCCAAGCTGACCAGTGTGGTGATGTACGGCAGTGCGGGCAGAAGCATGGCTGTGCTGGGCTTCTTTAAGCTCCTTTGATGCCATTTTCTCTCTTTTTTTTTTCCCTTTCTCACTGTAGGGCATTGTGTGCATGTGTGGAAGAATACTTGCCCAATGTACCCCCACAGTTCCCTCCCATTCTTACCTCCTTGACCCTGCTCTGTCTCCAGGCCTCCACCAAGGGAAAGCCTAGGCTAGGCTGACAGACCTCCCTTCCTGCAGTCCTGTAACACTCAATCCTGCCCCAACCTGGCTGAATTGATGACCCAAGTCTGTTCCTCAACCTGGGTCGCCGACGTGGGAATGAAGTGCAAGACACCTCAGCCCTCTTCACCACTGGGCCGGCTAATAATTTGTGTTTTGGGGTGTTGTGCTAACATGCAGCTGCTTCCCTAGTGACCTGAAGTGCTAATTGCAAAGTCTGCTGCAAGTCTGAGGTGATGTGTAGAATGATGCAGCAGGGTCTTACCCAAAGCAAGCTACAGGTTCTGGGCTGTGCCATGACAGCTACTTTGTATCTGGTCTGCCAGTGCAGTGGTACTGCTAACAGTTGTGACTCCAATGACATGGGTTTTGGAATGAGCCAGGAGGGTTGGACATGGGTAGGAGGATTGAGCACCTGGCAGACAGCTCTCCAGAAAAGGAGGGTTGTGGCATTTGAAGGTAGTCTGACCCCCAGAGTTGACTGGGAAAGCACCACTCCCTGCTACCATATTCATTGCCGGAGCTCATTCACCTGGTCCCTGGAGTTACCCCAGGACTTCTCCTCCACCTGCAGGGACACTGGATGAAGAGGGGAATTACTGTGATGCTGAAGGCAACCCCGCCTCAGGGGCAAGCTGAGGAGGAACACTGGGCAGTTGAGTCATGGGTGAGGGGCCGGGGACGTAGGTTGTAGGGATCTAAGAAGGACATGATATGACACTGGAGACAGGCTGAGGGAAGCTCTAGAGGGTGTGGTGAAGGCAGGGAAAATAAAACTGGGTAAAAAAAAAAGATCACTCCTTTGCATATACAAGGCCATATATAAAGTGAGCTACACTAATATCTCAAAAAGGCAGAAGCATCATGCAAAAGAGAACTGTTAATGCGCAAGATGGGGTTTATTAATGATAAATCCCCTAAATTTGTTTTTGGTGGCAACTGAATTCCATGTTTTCATGACCACTAGGAGTCACACAAACAGCAGAATTCCAATAAAACTGTCACTACTTGCATGCAAGTAACACCATATTAAAAATGCATGTGAAAAAGGGGCCCTGGGTAGTGGGATGGAGTAGTGCGTGGGCTGTCTGAATGAATTCCAGTATTATGGTGGAAAAGTTATCCATGCAGTTATATAATATGAACTCGGACGTGTCTAAGCAAGACCCTTTTTGACTTTCAGGAATTGAAGTATTGCAACCACTGAGCTAGTGAGATAAACCATTAAGGGAAAAGCTCATAAAGCCGGCCCAGTGGCACTGAGGGTTGAGGCACTGGATGCCACACCGGTGACCCAGGTTTGGAAGTATGCTCGGGCCACTGGGGGTCTACAGGTAAGGGAGAGGATTGAAAGTCCGATGACAGCTCTCCTTTATTGGGGTGGGTGGGCACATCATCCCGCTCCTTGCCTGACCCCTGTGGAGGATGGGGAGCAGCGCCAGACCATGGGAGACCAATAATGTGGCAATGTAACATGCATGTTCATGGCCATGAGGGACAGGGGACCCAGAAAAAGCAAGAAAAATGGTTTCTGGCTCCGTTAAGTCCCCGCCAGCTTGGTGGCTTGCCAAATAATCAGGGCTCGGGGTCCGGGGGGGGAGGCAGGCTGGAAGGGGGGATGGATATCATCAGCAAATCAAGGAGGATAAAACAGAATATGGAAAGTGAAAAGCTCATAGGCCACCATGGGCCCTGATGAAGTGGCCTCCATGGCCACAAAAGTTTGGCTAATGCTTTTAGGTTGCTTACATAAATTTGACTGAAAATACAATCATTAAAATTGTCTAAGGTGCCCTGAGTCTTCCTCAAACTCATACAAAGATTTCAGTATTGCTCCACTGATGCAGACTCTTCAGACTGTTCCATCATTACAGTCCTATAGCACGAAGGCCAGGAAAGCATCCAGGTTCCAATCCCCCTTTCCTGCTTAAACCCATTAATGCTTTTGGCATCCACCACCTCCACTGGTAGACTGTTCCACTACTCAACCGTTCTCACTCTGTGAAATACTCATGTCCCATGCCAGCTTCCACTGATCTCCTGCGCCACTATTCCTGCTGAATAGTCCTTCCTTGTTTACTTTGCTCTCAACGATATAACCTCTTTGTCATCAGACCTCCAATGAGTGCATGTTCAGTGCCCTAAGCCGATCATAATAGGATCTACCTGTTGGCCAGAAAATCATTTTGATTACCCTACAGTATGCCACACCCTCTCCAGCCTGTCTTTGCCCTCAGGTGAGGACTCCAGAACTAGGCACAGGACTACAGGTGTGGTCTCACCAGTGCTATATAGAAAAGTAGTAATACCTCTTTCCTCCTGCTATCAAATTTCTTCCCAGTACACCCCAACATCATGATTGCCTTACTGTAGGCCATGTTACATTGGCTGAATTTAAAGGATGTAAATTTGATGACTTTTGATGACTCCTAGGTCCCTTCAAATGTAATGTCTGCATAACCCCTCTCATCCAATACTCCATCCTGTGGTTCTTGTTTCCTGTGTGCATCACCCTGCACTTTTAGCCTTGCATTTTAACTGCCAAATCTTGGACCACCTCTTCTTCTTTTGCAGGTATCTCCAACTCCTTTATCCACCACAAAGCTTGGCGTCATCTGCAAGAAGAGGCATCTTGTCCTCCTAAGTTGCTTCTCCTGTGTCACTGAAGAACATATTGAAGTGGACGATACTCAGAACTGATGCTTGTGGAAAATTTCACTACTGTTTTTGAGAAGTGTTATGAGATCTTTAACATCCACCTGAACAACTACCAGAAAAAGCAGAACAGAAAATACATAAAAATAATAATTAAAAAAGTCATGCAAAGGGCAGCTCACCCCACAACAGTACAGCATCTCTCTCATACTGCACTCAGGTGCCAGCATTTATGGTATGACCCATTGCCAGTGTGGGGCTAGAACCCACAACCTTTGGGCCCAGAGACAAACATGCTACCAATTGAGCAATACTGACACCTATAGTTGTGCTGTAAGCAGAAAGGCTGTGATCTATCAGATGCAGTAAAGGATCATGCCACAGAGGACATGGCACACTCTGCGGCCTATTTTTGTTCTGTTTCAGCCACTGACATTTGCAGGACTGCTACTTGGCACGTTGATTCATACTTGTCCAAAACATTACAGTCTGGCTCTGGTTATTTACTGAATTTGTAATAAAAAAAATCATTACAAATCGGTATTCCCAGGAATAGTATACACATTCTGTACAGCAGTCACAGCTCTTCATTAGATAAGGAGTAGTGAGTCATTTTCCTTAGTGGTACAACTTCGAGGGGTATCCCACAAAATTGTCATTTTCTAATCATTAATCTTCATCTGAGCTATTGCTGTCAGTTCTTTTTCAGCTTCATGTAAGCAACTAGACAACTCGGCTCTTATTTGTTTTACCCTAAACATAAACTGATAAAGGTTACTTCATTATAGTAAGCGTTCATATGGTCCTGCACTAATTTAAGTGACATCTAATTGTCAATTCACTGGCATGGTCCTGCAAACACAATTCATGTACCTTTCCCTATAACTGTTCTGCAATCCCCCAGCTAGCTCAGCTTCTTTCACCTCCGAGAGATAGTAGCAATCACCAGGCACAAGGCAGAGACCAGTTCATGTAGTCTCCACCATTATATTAGCTGCATGTGACCCACCAGACATTAGGCGCAATATTATTCATTAGTAGGACACTGAAACATTGAATAAATAAATGCTCTGAAATATTGACTTGAACCACTAAAAACTGTTTGAAGAGTTCTGTTATAAAGCCCCAAACCCATAGTCTTTAACCTTAAAAGGAAATAAAAACACAATTAAATACCCCAAGATGAAAGAATGAAGTCATTTAGGCAAGGCAATGCAAATTTTATTTATATAGTGCTCCATCCATAGGCTCAGAGTGCTTTACAGTAAGAACAGAATCCCAAGAATTAAAATAATCAATTAAATAAAATTAAATGATTTCTCAAGGAGGAAAGTTGTTAAGGTGGCTTTAAAAGCTTTCACCTAGCTGACTGCAGAAATATAATGTGGCAATGCATTCCAGAGCACTGGTGTAGCAGTTCCAAAGGCTCTATCACCCGCTCTCTTAAGATGAGAAGGAGGCACCACAAGCAAGTGGCCTCGGCGGAGTGTAGGGGGTGAAGATGTCGATGGGGAATCAGGAGCTCTTTAAGATAGTTGGGTCCCAAACCACTTAGGGCCTTGTATGTCAACAAGCAGATCTTGAATGTGATGCACGAGCTCACGGGCAACCAGTGCAGAGCACGTAGAACAGGAGTGACATGATCCCTAAAAGAGGCATCTGTTAACATCCTGGCTGCTAGCCGGTCCGGTGGTGCTGAGGGTTGAGGCGCTGGACACCACACCTCGTGCCACGCTGGTAACTCGGGTTTGGAAACGAGCCCAGACCACCGGGGGTCAGCAGGGGAGAGAGAGGATCAAGCATCTGCAGGACTGCTCTCCTCTCTCGGGGAGGGATCCAGAGGTAGCCCGGTGTGGCAGTGGCCCCCGGTGGAGACCGGCAGCACTGCTACACATGGGGGCTTGCAAGCAAGCAAGGGGTAGACATCGGGCAGCTGCCTTCTGGATGTGGGTGGGAGCACCCACTTCATGGGCTGGGCGGCATTGCACATCCCACGTCCGGGGCATAAACATAATGAAAAAAATCCTCTGGCCCGGATAGGCAATGGCCCTCCCAGAGCCGTGCCACCACCACGTAACACTGTAAACCTTCCACCGCCCCCTTTGATCTCCTTGGGGCCCTATGTCCCTCCTGGGGGCTCGTAGAGAAAGTAAATGACCTTGAGGATGGCGGGGCTCACAGTGGGCGGTAGAGCGACACTGGCCAGTAAGAGAGGCCTAAGAGAGTTCTGGTATCGCAGGTGACAAAGAGAATTAAAATAAAAAAAAAATCCTAGCTGCAGCACTCTGCACTAGCTGCAGTTGATGCATCAATCCTCCAGACAACCCTAGGTATAGAGTGTTGCAGTAATGAAGTCCACTGGTGACAAAAGCATGAATGACCGAAGCCAAGTCATTAGGCATCAAGAATGGCTGGATCCTACATGAGATGTATTACACTCCCCTGAAGTTATACCGTATGGGTCACCTATCTTTACCACTTTGTTCCTGTTGTGGATCCTGGGTGGAATACCTTCAGCGCATATTATGGGATTGCTCTAAAGTGACCCCATTATGGTATGATATCCATTACTCCTTTGACCCCTTGCTGTCCTTGGACTCCTTCTTCACCTCTGAAATATGCTTAATAGCTTATTTCCCAGGAGAGCTCTTTGGGCCCTGCAAAGTATATCTTTCTCTAATTTCCATTACTGCCAAACTGGTCATTCTTCATCATTGGAAAGATGTCAGTATCTCATCGCTTTCTGATTGGCGGCAGGAACTTCTTCAAGCTTTGGGAGAGGAGAAACATGTTATGAGTGCAGAAGCTTGAGAAGGTATTTGGATTTCTGGGGTCCATTGGAAGCTCTTATTTGAGGATTTCTAAGCATTCACAAAGGGAGTCCCAGGTCAGTATACTATACAGTCCATATGGGTCCCCCCTCTTGTGCCCTCCTTTTTTCTTTTGAGTCTGCTGCTCTTTTCCTTTGATATGTCTCCTTTGGGTCTTGGCAGTACTCCGGGTTGGTGGGAAGGGGATTTGGGGTTGAGGGAGCTGGGGGTGAGGATTGGGGGGAGGATGGGTATGGTTTGTTATTTGTTGCTGTTTATTGTTACTGATGTTGCTTACATACTACCTTTGTACTCTGAGAAACTGTTTTCTGGTGTTGTAATGTCTTCAATTTAGTTCAATAAAATAAATTAAATGTGAGGGGGGTGGGGCAGCTGCAAACTAGGGGTGCTAGCTGCACACCTGAGCAGACTTAGATAGACCAGATGGTCTGTTTCTGCTGGCACATTCGTATGTTCGTATGAAAAAAAATAAAAGAATGGCTGGGGCCTGGTTATATTCTGGAGATGAAGAAAAAAATGGATCGAACAACCAATGACACCTGTTGTTCGAGAGTCAGTTGGCCATTCACAAAAATGCCAAGATCTCTAACTGCACTCACCACTGACAGGGGCTGCCTGCCAACAATTGAAGCAAGCAACCTCCCATCAGTGGAAGCACCCCCACGGCCATGCTTGATCACCATAACCTCTGTCTTGCCAGGGTTGAGACATAGTCAGTTTGCAGACATCCAGCCATTTATTTCAGCTAAACTCTGGCTCAGCGTAAGAGGTGGGGAGGTCACCTGGGGCACAGGACAGGTACAACTGGGTATCGTCCGCACAGCTGTGAAACCTCACATTGTACCACCTAATGATCTCCCCCAGTGGCAGCATGTACATGGAGAACAACAGAGGGGCCAAAATAGAACCCTGTGGAACACCACATGGCAGCACAAAAAGTCCCAAGGAAAAATTCCCAAAGACTACTCTCTGCAATCTCTCGGTTAAATGTGAGCTAAACCAATGCAAACATGTATCGGTGGTGCCCTCATAATTCTGCAGGTGACCCAATAGCACCCCGTGATCTACTGTGTCAAAAGCTGAAGATAGGTCCAAGAGCACCAAGATGGTACATTGCCCTCGGTCTCTTGCCATGAAGAGATCATATGCCACCCTGACCAATACTGTCTCAATACTGTGCCAGGGCCAGAAACCTGACTGGAGATGTCCAAAGATGGACAAACTCTCCAAGCGCTCAACCAGCTAGTCAACCAACATCTTCACAATAACCTTCCCTAAAAAGGGAAGATTAGAGATGGGTCTGTGGTTTACACAAAGGGTAGGTAGGTTATGGAATAGCCCACCACAAACAGTAATGAGAGTGAAATCTTAACAATATTTGAAAACAAGTCAGATAAATACATTCTGCAGCATGGGGTGCAATTGACCCGCTGATGCGGGAGACAGACTCGATGGGCAAATCTCCTTCTTCTGTCTCTTACCAAGTATAAGACCAAGTATAAGTATAAGTAGAAACTGAACTGGGGCTAGTGGTAGAAAGGGCACAACAGGCTTAAAGCATGTACATAAAGTCCCAAGCAAATTATTAGATTAGCTATGTCCCAAAGTATTTTCCAGTAAATATCAGATAACTGCTGCTGCTTCCTTAAATTCTCCACTACTCAAATGGCCCTCCATGCGGCAAGCTGCAGTTAAAGGGCAGGAGTTTAAGGGCAATGGCATCAAACTGGTGGCATCTGCTGGGGAGTCAGCTATCGGCTGACCATGATGTTCAGCTTGGCTGAGTCCCTGGTGCACCCTGCTATATAACCCAATCTGTCAAGTTTGTGCCTGGCCTCTGCGGGGTGCTAACTAGCCTGTAAAGTGGAACCCTACACTACTTCCTAAAAACACATCTCATATATAACTAAAGTAGATGGATTTTTGTGTGTCTCCTATGCCATTTGTCAGCCCAACTATAGTAGTTATTGTTTCTGGTTATTATTTAAACTGCTCTTTCATCTGCAGAGTATACCTCTTGGCAGGAATCAACTTTTGTATGTAAGTTAGGTTATCGCTCTGTGATTGCTTCTTGTAATAGGTTACCATGGTCCCTCAGCTAGCTGTATACATTTAACCTTGCCCTTTGATTGTTCCATCAGTAATACTATATTGATATCTCTATACCAGATGTCTCATGAACTCAAAATTTCACACATGAACAGATGAAGCCTCCTGGCTAATAAGGCTGAGGTAGAATCATGGATTACTGCTTACAACCCAGATGTCCTGTGTCTCACTGAGACATGGTTTAAGTCACCAATCCTTGATTCTGCCTACTTCATCCCTGGCTATGACTTTATTCAGAAAAACAGAGCCTCCCGTAAGAGGGATGGAGGAGTATTAATCTATTATAAAACCTACCTGACACTGTCCAGCCATCCCTCTTCTCTAGATACCCCTGCCCAGCATGACTTATTTCAGTCGATGCTACTACTAGGCAATGCAAAAAGCTGTTTATAACACCCTTCGACACCATCTCGCTGGCCTCTCTGCACTGATTAACACAAACTGCATGACTGCTCGCACTTTCTCCATGATTTAAGTAAAAAAGGCTCAAATAGCTGGCATCGGTTTTGATGGCAAAGATAGTTTATTAACAAAATGCCAGCTGAAGGGGCAGCAACAGAACCCCAGCACTTTGAATCATGTGAGTGACTTCTCATCAAGGGGGTTCTGTGCACTACAAGCATCCAATAAAGGCTTTTTAAAGCTGTATGCAGTTCATTTGTAATTACATATTTCTTAAAGAAGAAGCCCACAAAGCACTTCAAGAAAAAGTACCTAATAAAAGAAATTAGCAAAATGATACAAAAAAGCCTGTTCTGAAAAATAAAAAACATCCAGTGTCAAGAAAGAGTAAAGGCATATCACTAATAAGAGGGCTGGGGTAATGAAATAAGGGGTATATTGCAGAACACAAGGAAAGAAACCACCCCCATGTACCAGGGATATAGCAAAAATAGAAACTACTAGTGAAATTGGTGGCTGGGCAATTATCAGAGCACCTTGCCGTATATAACATTATGTCCAGTGTTCAGCATGATTTCAGAAGGAGGCATGGTATCTCAGCTTCCCATACCTTGCTTTCAAATGACATAAGCCAGGCCACGGATGCAGGTTTTCTAGAGGGTGCAATACTCATCAACCTCAGCAAGGCCTTTGACCCAGTAGACCACTCTCTTCCATGCGCAAGGTTTTTTGTCCTTGGTGTCTCCCATGCTGCTAACCATTGGTTTGCTAACTACCACTATAAGAGAAAGCAACACGTTAAGCTGCATTCATCCATGTCAAACTTGGCTGATGTTACAGTTGAGATTCCGTAATGGTCCATCTTAGGCGCCCTCCTTTTCACCCTTTATATGAACAATCTGCCAGCTATTGCTAACAGCTGCAACACTTTGCTTTATGCACATTATGTTTCTTCCACTCTGGCTGCTTTGTAGACAAGCTGTTCAGATCCTGATCCCCTGTTGCTCTAGCAAATCTCCTTCATTACCCTGCCATATCTTACTGTGTATGATATGCTGAGTCCCCTGTTCTCATAGAATGTAGATGTACCATGAACGTTGGTCATTTGGCTTTTGCACAGCTTAATATTCTGTAATTCTATCAACACACACCCTCCCCAGAGGCCTGTTGACAAAAGGGGATGGGAGATGGTGTAAAGTGGAGGATGTAGGAATAATTACTTTGTACTGTAAGTGTGAAGCAGTGTCCTGTAGTGACTGAAAATCATTGTAAACCTCTGGAGGATGAGCAATTACCTAACTACACTAGTAGAGATTGTGAGTCAGTCAGAAAGAGGAATCAGAGAGAGTCAGTATCTCCCAACATGGTCCAGCAAACCAAGAAAAGAGCAAATATAATGCTTATAGTAGGAGACTGGGTGGTAGGTGGGGAATAAGGATGAAGGGGGATGTCTGGGGGTTGGGGGAAGGTTGATATCAGATACTTGCCGAGAGCTTCAGCCATTAGGGACTTTATGCTAGAAGGAAGTTTAGGGAGAATGATAGCCAGGATAGAAGATGTCCCACAAATCTTTGTACATGTGGGGACAAATGACCTGGCAAACCAGTGCTTAGAGAAAGATAAATTTAACTTCAGGGAGCGGGAGGGAGTCTAAATGGGAAGGTGTCTTCATTTGCTTTCTCAGAGATGCTGCCAATATGGGACAGAGAGGAAAATAGGGAGAGTAATGTAAGGTCAAGGGATACTAAGGCGTTTTGGTTGAAGGTGTGATGTAAAGAATATGGGTATGGATTTGTGAGAAACTGGAGTAAGTTTTGGGAAAGAATGTTATTTAATGGCGAAAAACTACTGTAACAAGTGCATTAGGGCAAAACCGTTGCATCTGTACAGAGCAACATTTTAAAGTGAAGAGGGTGGAGACAGATGATGGGGATTCCCTAGTAGGGTGAGAGAACCTGGGATACGTAGCAGGGGCTTCCCAGTACATTGGATGGAGGCGAAGAGTTACTACTGGTGCCAAAGACAGGGATGGAAAAAGACCAGAAAAGGAGGAGGAGGAGGCTGGGTATAATTTTATGCTAGTTAGTAAGATCAGAAATCAGGAGAATATGAAAGGTGTAATGGAAGAGTTGAGGGTAAAGGGAAAAGGGACAAGGGGTATGTTTGAAGAGAATCTGTCTGAATGTTAGAAGCCTGAATAATAAAATTAGTGCTCTTCAGGCAGTGATGGCAGAGGTCATGTTAGATTTGATAGCTATTGCCAGCCCGGTGGCAACTGAGGGTTAAGACACTGGACACCACACCTCATGCCATGCCAATGACCCCTGTTCAGGAATGGGCATGGGCCTCTGGGGGTCGGTAGGGGAGTGGAAGGATTGAGGGTCCGATGGACTGCTGTCCTTCTCTGGGGAGAAGGGCTCTCAGTGTTGGTACCCATTCACCCCCTGGTGGAGGCTGGCGGGCAGGGTGCCATGCTGCAGTCGGGAGGAGCTGGGGGCTGACACTTGGAAGGGAGTGCACATGGATGCATGCATGCTTCCCTGCATCAGCGTTATTGCATGCCCCCCGACTCCGGGGAGAAAAATCAGAAGAAAATGGAGCGGCCACGGCACAATGAAGGAGGGCACCTTGCAGACTCCGCTCCCAGCTAGCCACAGTGCTGACCCTCTGAAATTTGGGCCTCATTAGGGGTTTGGGGTAAACCCTGGAGTTGGGTAGGTACTGGTTTGTGGAGGCTGGGGGACAGGGCTGGAGGTGTCCGCCAGAGAAACACCAGCCAAATGGAAAAAAGAAAAAAAAAGATTTGATAGGTATCACAGAAACATAGGCCACAGAGAATAATGTATGGGATTTAGAAATCCCAGGGTATACCCTGTATAGGAGAGACAGCAGTAAGGGTAAAGTAGGTGGAGTAGTCCTTTATGTCAGAGAGGGTATGGTGGCAACACAAAATAGAATCATTACGAGAAGAGCTGTAGTAGAATCAATTTGGATACAGTTAACTATGGCTGCTGATAAAAAGTGGGGTGGTGGTTAGGCTGGCAGAACCACAGGACAACAGAAATACAGAATTATGTTATGAGGTTAGGAGAGTGGTAGAAAAAGGGGAAGTAGTTATAGGTATGGACATTAATCAGGATATCCTGGCAGCTAGTAGTATTAAGAGATAAGTTTTGCTTGGCATGTTGCAAGACTGTCTGCTTGTTCAACTAGTCAGTAAACCAACAAGGTAGGACAACACCCTAGATCTAATACTTACTAACTCTGATACAGTTGATGAAGTAGCAGAAGGGGAATCATTGGGGTCCCGTGACCACAATACTGGTTGGTTTAAGCTTTCATGGGATAACCTAGGCCAACCCCCCCCGGCAGTAGTCATAGACCTAAAACATGAAGATTTTAAGCAGATGAAGGAAATTATAAGGAAAAAATTAATGGAAATAGACCAGATTAAAGTGGTTGAGGAGAAATGGGAATTTAGTAAAGGAGAGATTCTGATGGTAACAGACTCATATCAAAAGAAAAATCACCAAACGTGGTAAACACAGATCAATCTGGTTCACATGGAGAGTAAGAAAGGCAGCCTGCGAAGGAAAAAAGTAGGACCTTTATAAGTTATAAACTGAATAAAAGAGAGAAGGAATGGGGGGGGTATCAATCCAAAATGAAGGAAGAGAAGGTGGAGGTAAAGGGTCAAAGGCTGACACAGAACTCTGGATTGCAGAGGATGTGAAGGAAGGGGAGAAGGAGTTTTTAGATATATTAGGGTGGAAGATCAGCAGTGAGATTGCCATTAGCTGAGGGAGGGCAAGTACTGGATGATGATGAGCAAAAAGCCAGTGCCCTGAATAACTACTTCAGCTCGGTGTTCATGGATGAGCACAGTGGTCATTTACTTAAAAGTGGGGTCAAAGAAACAACACAGAGGGCATAGAAAATAAACAGAGTAGTGATGACAACCGAAAGAGTGAGAAAATGGTTGGGGGGCCCCTTAAGATGGATAAGACACTGGACAAGGATGGGCTACATCCAAGAGTTCTAAGAAAACTGCATCAGAACTAGCCGAGCCCTTGACCCAACTTTTTAATAGCTCACTGCAGTCTGGAGGTAGTGTCAGGGGATTGGAGAATAGCAGATGCAGTTTTTATACACATGGGTGGGGACAAGCAAGAGCTACAGTAGGTTACTATATGCTAGTTAGCTTTACCTCCATTGGGTGTAAACTGATGGAAGCAACAGTGAAGGAAAACCTAGTGAAAAACTTGGAAGAAAATGGGCTGCAGAACATCAAACAACATCATTTTGTGACAGAAATATCATGTCAGACCAGTCTAATTGTATTTTTTGACTGGCCCCAGTTTTGCTGTTGGTGCATGTTTAGTACTCCATTTGCCAGTGGTGGGAAATTGGTGTAGTTTTGGGACATCAGGGGTTTATAGTCAATAGCGTACATGAAGGTGGACCCATCTTGCAGAAGTTTCCTGCAAGGTCCTGATGCAGACAGCATACAGTCCAAGATATTATTGCTCTATAGAGATCCTCTTGAAGATCTACTGTTACAGATAAGTTACAAACATGCTCTAAGGTGTAGATTACCAGGGAGCATGGAATCACATTTAGAGTGCTGCCAGGGCTGCAAGATGTATGCCATCCTGACTGCACAGATCAGGAGAGAATATATCTGCAGCCCCTGTGGGCTGGTTCTTGCCCCACAGAGACATATTCCACTCTAGAATGGCAGCTGACTGCTCAGTGAGGGCATGGGAAGTGTTGTCAGCTGAGAGTGGTGGGGTTTGGGGGAGTAAGCTTGTACTCAGGATACTGGGAGGGAAACACATCTGGAAAACTGACAGTGTTGTTTAGTGTACAACATTCTGCCTACAGACAATGGTAATGTGAACTGATGAGGTGCACAGCCAAGATGGAGTGGCAGTTGAACATATCATGTGAGCTCAGGAAAGTGAGCAGACAGCTGAGGGAGCTGGGGGAGGGAAGGCTATGGATAGGGATACTAGGCCGGGGGGGCAGTTGACCAGAAAAGATAGAGTAGGGAGGAGGAGGAGGAGGGCAGGAACTACCTCTAGTGGTAGGGATGGATCAGAGTACAGAAGTGTGACAGCAGAGATGGTCATAAATGATGCTAACAAGCACTGATGTGGATACAAAAGAAATGAACCATAGCTAGGTTTATCACTAAACTGACATTTATCAAATGCAGAAAATACAAACCTTCACCCCACCAGCTAAAAACGCCAATGTTTCACCCAACAACCACATGGGTTTTCTCAAGGCGTGGCAAATGTGGTAAGAAGCCATTATCATAAAGTGCCCTCACTCATTGTATTCACAAAATAACTACATTGCCCTTCCAGCACTAATCACTACTATGAATATACATACATAACATATATCATCTGACCTTCTCAGGTGGAAATGGACCATCTTCTACAATGATATCTTGAGATTTGCTTGCCCTATCCTGCAACTGTCTTACCCACCACTGCCAACTCTACAGTAATTTAGGCTGGCCCTTCCTGACTGCCTTGCTTGACTCCTCTCTTGTAAAAATTGTACACAACATCCTATAACACACAGAAGCCTCCCTCACTAGCTTCCCTCCTGTCAGCCAGTGTAAATCACTACACTCTTTTTTCATCTGGGGTTGGGCAACTACTTATCTCCAGATCTAAAACCAAATATGGCACTATGACCTTCTCCTTCACAGGCCCTACTCAGTTGAATTGCCTTCTCACGGGCGTACAATCCTGCATTGAACCTAACACCTTCAAAAGGCAGCTCCACCCCTTCCTGCTACATTGCTCAATTTGTGCATGTCCCTAACAGTCTCAACACTGTGCACTAATCCATTCATACTTCCTCACTGCCCCTTTCTCCCTCTCCACACCCTCTGTACCCTTCCTGCCCCAACTAAGCACTCTCGACACTTTTCCCTGCAAGGGTGTATAAGTCTCTCTTCCCCTGCTCAAAACCTTTGTGGTGATAGTGGCTTCTTCCATGTAACAATGTACTGTTATAATCCTGTTAGATCATTCTTACTGATATTGTCTACACTTTACTTGCTCTTGGTTACCCTAGGCTACATGTAATACTTTATTATTCTTGTTATGTTGCTTGTTGCCTTGTAAAATTGTCCAATATGTTATTCTGTATCCTACAAATTTGTCTAAAAATATTGTAACTCCACTCTCCTGGGTCATTCCTGAAAATAGGCATATGCATGCCTGGTGTACACTACCTGGTAAATAAACATATACAATAATAAAACAACCTCTGCAGGAAAAAAAACATATAAAACTACATATATTTAAAAAAATATTACAATCCCCAACTGTACCAGCAGTATATATATAAGACCCTCATTCTAAAATATACAGCAACAAGAAAGTACCACTTCTTAAAAGAGAGGTATTGCTTTTATCAAAACACATCATTAAAAGGGGAATTTTCACAAGCTACAGCTGATTATTTAGGAAAGGAAACAGTTGAAAAGATTCATTCAGTCCTGGATATACAGCTACCCTACATTCATACTGCCAGTGGGTTTCTCATCACAGTAGTTTATTATCCAGGTCCCGTCCCTCCCCCTGATACTGGCAGATACTTTTTCCAAACCAGCACCAGACCCCTTATTATGTTGCTTGCACGCATGTGCAAGAAACATAGTGCCGTCATCCGAGTTTTCGGAGGTGTGGCACCCTCTCTGCCAATTCAGTCAGTGTGTTTGCAGGCGCGGTCGCAGTTCGCCAATCACTGCTGCAGCTGTCTATGACAAGCTGAAAATGCAGTGGCATACAGTTGAAAAGGAGAGCTCCGCTTCAGTGAGCAGAGTTCTCCCCACACAGGCAAGCACGATATTGTGTGCTGGATGCTCCTCCTCTCCCCCACGCACACACTGTACGGCCGACGGGTGCTCAATCTCCTGTCAGCTCCATGCCTCCCCCCACCCAACAAAAAGCTGTCCAGTGCCACGCTGGGAGCCCACCCCAGATCTCTCTCTCTCTCACACACACACACACACACACACACACACACACACACACACACACACCTAGGCAGCCATGATTTGTTCAGTATGCATATCGTATCCTTTAAAATGACAATTACTGACCCAAGAACACCAAAAGGGGTTAAAATGTCTGTCCCGACTGGAAAATAATAATCACATAAGGCTCTGCCCATCTTCCATCCATGTGCAATTACACTTTCAACTGTTTCATTTTCAGCTATTTCAGTTTAAAGGGTTAAGCGATGATAGTACATAATTGTTGTAATGAGCAAAGTAAGCAATCTTCTGCAGATGCCTGTCATGGCTCCAGTAAGACTGTAGCTGGGGGCAAAGCGGAACTTTATCATTCCTAAAATATCAATGCTTCAGTTATTCAATTAACACCTTACACTCCACTAACTTTCTTTTTCTTACCGCTCACCCTCCCCACTCATTCCTAACTGCTTGCTTTCATCTTCCTCCATCCCTCTATGAATTTCTTTATTACCACGGTTTCCCTTTCTGATTTGGATGTGATGGCAGCTTTAAGAATATTGTGTTCAAAGCTTTACGTATTACATGCTGCCGGAGCGCGGTGTTGTAAGCATACAGCCCACTGACTCTAGATAAAAATGTCCTGACTTGCCCCTTCTACATCTAAAAATATTTTATACACACACACACTTTAAAAGCTGAGATATTTTTGAACTGCTCTATAGATCATTATATGATCAACCAAAACCAGATCTGCAAAAAATAACCAAATCACTTATGAGTAACTTTTTCTAACTATCTTTGATTACCCACACATTTTTATTTTTTAAAACATAAATGTTTCTAAAACTGGAGACGTCCGAAATTAAACAATTGCTTTAAGAAGGTGGCATCCTTTTCTACCCCTTTCTATAGCTAAGCCATATGAATTTCACATCTTCCTGGGCAGATGCCTGTAAAACGCAACTCCTAAGAAATGTGACATTACTTTGCTCTAAGCATAGTTTTGTGTCTACTCCTTGGGCAAAAATCTCTTATTGCTCAATTACACCCAGATGAGAACAATTAATAAATAAGTAATGACAATAAGTTGGGAATCACACGGATGAACGCTCCATCTGAATAGGAAAAGTTCACACAAAGGAGCAGAAAGGATTGGTCGGCTCTTTTTAAGGGGATCGTCTTTTCTTTTTCTTGCCTCGGCTAAAGAGCAAACAAAACTCACTTTTTGTCGTCTTAAGGATCTCGGCGGGTTGTCAGAAGTGGGAATCTCCGTTTGACTTTTAACTTTAAAGTGGATGGCGCCATGTACTGTAGGTCAATGTATATTGAGAGAGTCACGGCTTAGTACAATAAAGCTTTTTACTACACTCAGTCATACTGGAGGGTCACAGAAATGCCAACCAAATAGGGTCTAACATTGCAAAAGTAAAGAAAACAAAATGCATACACGTTTATAAATGAATAAGAACCGAAGGTGTTAATCATACATACACAAATAGGTTGTACTTTACAAAGAAATTCAACATTACCATCCATTTCTGAACAACATGAAGGGAAAGCATACAGTTTAAATGTAACTAAAAGGTGGACCATATTAATTTATAGCATAAATACAGTGCGTTAAAATTATACAGACAGAAAGTGTAATAGATGTTTTGGTGTTATGCTCCATGGAATAATGCTTGGGTGTGATTGATAGGCAGGGGTTCAGTAAGAGACAAGCAATATGTCCCCTAAAACTCAGAATTATTAATAGAACAGTGTTCTCCAAAAGCATTAATGCATGGACATGCCCCACCTTTTTGTTTTGAGCCCCTTTGCTTTTGCAACACACACATTCTTCCAGCTGTCCCTGCCCTCAAGATTGTTACAGTTATAGAATCTGGATGACCCCCGAGGGGGTAAAAAGTAAGGAAAGGAGACACAGAGAGACAAAGAAAAGTGCATAGAAAGATAGAAGAATAAAGACTTAGATAAAGCAAAGGGGAGAAAAACCAAACCACTGAAAAAGGCGTAATACCTGTCATGCCTATGTTAATAACAAATGCTCCCATCCTTCCAGTTTTGACTTGGGAAACACTAATCAGATTTCTGACTAGATTATTTAATTGGCATCTCGTAGTTTGGAGGAGGAAAAAGATGGAGATACATTTTATTTCCAGTTGAAAAGAAAACTAATGATAGTCTTGTATTCTCTGTATGTCAAATGCATTTACTAGAGTTACTTGATTTAGATTCATAGCAGTGTGATAGCAGAAAAGGAACGAACTAGGCCCACCAAGTCTGCCCATTTGCCCAGCTATCTGCTTGGACCTGTGCCTCCCCCCTTTAACACTCCCATGTGGTTGTCCCATGCCCTTTTGAATCCCCACACTGTTTCCCATCCTTATACAAAAAAAAAAAAAGAGTGCATCCTTTACTTTCCATTTACTTGAGTACTAAACCAATATCTGATGTAGGTAAAGCAGTCCATATAACAGCCACCTTATTCATGTTCCTTCAAGTAGTTCTTGCCTGGATTTAATTTTGCTTTGTAAAAAGGACTGCATTATAATAATGACATGTAGTTAGAAGTTCCTTCAGATACAGTAGTTTTTGTCTTGATTTAATTTCGCCTTTTTAAAAAAGGTTGCATTATAGTAATGGGGACAGTTAGAAGCTCAGTGTCGATTTTTTTTTCTAAACTGAAGAACAATGCTCACATTCTTTAACTTTTGTAGTTTTTTTCTGCAGAAGTCGTTGGAAAAGAGTGCATTCAGAACTTGCATTGCATTTGGAAAGAAAGGAGGCATTTTTTTTTCTAAAGATGGGACTGGAAATGAGACGCCTGCAGTTTTGCAACAGGTGTACATTACTACTGTGTATTTCGTTTTTCTGTTTACTTTTTTTTACATTTAGTAGTTGATATCTAGGCAAGTGGTGTTGGGGCCATTCCCTAAATGTAAATTGCTACTCACACAAGATGATTGGTACCGATTTTAAAGGCAAGACATTTTTTTAGGAATTGTTCAAAGGGCACATGTTAATTATAAAAGTAATTGTTGTACGAAAAAATGAAAAAGAACAACATGTTTAATCCTTCATATGAAAGCCACTGTCCGCTGTCAGTATAAACACAATGAACAACACACACAAATGCACATGGAAATAATAGGAAATACAGTGGTTAGCAGCTGCAACCAGCAGTTAATTCCTAAGTTTTTAATGATCTGGTTGATACGGGGTTCCTCTTGCTACATCAATATGGTTAGACACAGAGATTCTGTTAATTTTCTGGGGTTTGTGTCTAAAACATCCATAGGTCGACATTTGAAAGCCACTTCATTTTTTTTTGAAGTCAGAATACTTTCCATGTCCCACATTTTGGAAGTCTGTATTTTAAGAGAGTCCAGTTTGGGAAGTAACAATAAATAGTACTTGGACACAAGAAACCATTTTTACTTTCTTGCCCTCAAAACATGTTACTGATTTTCTATTTCCATTTGGGAGCTACGCCTATTTTTATTTCAGAAGCTTATTGGCTTATATTATGGCAGTCAGATCTACTAAAACTTAACTGAAACGCTGTTAATGCAGCAGCAGCTGAAACAGGTAGTTGACCAGAGACAACTGACGTGGGAGCTTCAGCTGAAGAATTTCAGGGGGCTGTCTGCTGCTAATGAAAGAAGGTCAATCTGTGTTTTGTAGTGCTAAATGGAGGGCAGATGCACTTGATCAAAGCACAGGTGAAGGAGGTAGGAGCCAGCCCTTTCACTTTGATCGATCATATGCATTCTGATTCTTTCAACTTTCGCTGCTAGTCATTCTGTTTCAGGGGCACCAGTATGAGTAAGAAGGATCCCATAGCCTGATAGTTCAGATTTTGATGATGATGCCCTTTGTGGTGGTAGTAGTCATTCCGATTCGTGCACCCCCACCCTCATCAATGGTTTGTAGCGGGCACTATATATAGAGACAGCATGTTGCCCATGTCAGAGACTTGTAAAGAGGACCCACAGAATCAAAGTAACACCGAGTAAAATCCCTATCAGAGAGTTTCCAGTTCTCCGCAGGTCTGTTCCATCCACCTTATATCGATTTGAAGCTTCACAGGATCCAACTCACGAGTCGAAACTATGGAGTGGCAAAAAGACGCATGCTGTCACATACGTTTCTTGTGCAATGTAAAGGAACGCAAAAAAGTTTATGAACCTACTGATGATTACTTCATAATATTCCATAAATCACAATATAGCTTCTTGACATGTGTACACACACACACACACACACACACACACGTGTACTCGCCCGGTTATCGGTTATAAAAAAATAAATGCAATTTTTTTTGAAGTTGTTGCATCTGTCTATCTATCTATCTATCTATCTGTCTATCTGTCTGTCTGTCTGTCTGTCTGTCTGTCTATCTATCTATCTATCTATCTATCTATCTATCTATCTATCTATCGCTCTACTCCACACTTCTTTCATAAAACAGAAGCGTCTTGTGCTGATTGTGGTTCTTGTTCTTGAATTACTTTGTTGAAGCGGGGAACAAGTACAACTAAAAGCGTGGTAGAGATGTATGAAGTTCCTCAATGTAATTGTAAACTGATTTTAAACCAGGACTCACAGTAAAGGACATTGATCAGGATCGGACTGGGGTACAGGGGAGCCCACCTGGAAAGTGAATAGATGGGTCCAACTGGAAAATCAATAGGGGCCGGCACAGGGTGACACACTCATGTCAGTATTCAACTTAAATTTGATACACTTGCTCTATATTTGTATCTTACATTTACCTATACAGCCACAAATTCACCATTTAATTAGAAGGAAAAAAAAGATGATAAGTGCAAAGATATTCAGAGTTTAGAAGGTGGCTAAGCACCCATAGAGAGGGGGCACGTGGAAATTTGCTGGTATCCTTGTGGGTCAGTCAGACTCTGGTAATAGAGCAATTCAGTAGGAGGTAGAGAGGGGGGGAGAGAGAGAGAGAGATTGGGGGGAGGGAGAGGGAGAGAGAGGGACAGTAGAGGAGAGGGAGATTTAAATTCAATCAGAAATTAGTGGCTGCCCAGGGGTACATTTATGTTTTGAATAAGTCTGTCTTTCTTGGCAGGAGTTATTTATTTATTCACACACATACATGTTTTTCTAGGGATAACGTAGTAAAATATTGCACATTGCTAATCCATAGAATTTAAAGTGCTCAGTATCTTCAGGGATAGCCCGTTTCTGTTATCCACATTGCAGCAAACAAAACAGTGACTTTGTTTTTGGTATCTGCTGTTAAAGTTTATCAACATTACTTCTTCAAACTATAAATTTACCAGGAGCTGAATGTTTTTAAAATGTATTTCTGTACATATTAATAGCTCTCAGCCATGTCCCTGATTATGAGGGACTTCCCTCATTTCACCCTCAAAATTGTTTTGTCCCTCACCTGTCCCTCATGGGAAAGGAACTGTCCACACAGAGAAAGTTCTGTAAATTCAGGCCTTACAGCACACTTTCATAATATTCTAAGATAATAAATAAAAAGTAAAGTTTGTTTAAGTACAGGAAAGGATTTCCACAGTGTTCGGAGCTTTTATCATCATGTTTGAGGATGTGTCCCTCATTATGAGGGTCAGTGTCCCTCATAGTCCTTCATTTTGAGTGCCCACGTCCCTCATTTTAGTGACAACATTTTAAAAGGTATGGCAATATTTGGCAGTAGAGGCACACTGAATTGCAATACTTCGTTTCCTGGTGTCAGCATACACTGCCTGCTATAATCTGTGTTTGCTTCTTCTTTTTATGTTGCTTGCGCAAGAAACATAGTGCCATCATCCGAGTTTTCGGAGGTGTGGCACCCTCTCTGCCAATTCAGTCAGTGTGTTTGCAGGCGTGGTCGCAGTTCACCAATCACTGCTGCAGCTGTCTATGACAAGCTGAAAATGCAATGGCATACAGTTGAAAAGGAGAGCTCCGCTTCAGTGAGCAGAGCCCCCCCCCCAAACAGGCAAGCACACATATTGCATGCTGATGCGCTCCTTCCCTCCCTCCGCCCCCCATGAAGCTGTCCTGGTGCCACGCTGGAAGCCCACCCCAGTGTGGCAAAACTGTCATAGCCAACAGGTGCCCAATCCCTGTCAGCTCCACAGCTGCACACCTCCCAAAGCTTCCTGGTGCTATGCTGGGGCCAACCCCAGCATGGCAAAGCTTGTTATGGCCGACGGGGGTGCCCAACTTCCGGCCGGCTCCACAACCCCCCAAAGCATCCATTTGCATGCTGGAGCCACCCAAGCGTGGCAAAATCATTAACCAATGGGGTGCCCAATCCCGTCGGCTCCAGCCCCCCAAACAGCCTTTCAGCTGCCGCAACGCCTCGTCATCTTAGTAAACAAAAACCTGCAAATAAAAACTGTCCTCGCGCTCTCCCTGACCCCCTCCCACAACCTGCACCCACCCACTGTGCACCTTGCCTCCCCACACACACCCTCACCCCATACTTACCTCCAGACCTCAGCATGACGATCTTCGATGGACTGGGAACACGTCTGCACTCTTCAAAGCCAACCGCGAACTGAGGAAATGCCGGTAAGCTGTGTAATGGGATAGATAGGGTTTTTTCAACTTTGCTGCATATCTCAGGCATTTTTTGGAATTTTGGCACCAAATTTTCAACATGGGGTTGTTGGGACCCCTCCTCATGAATTCTGTCACTGTCATGGCGTTAATCAGGCCCAAAGGGTGATTTCGCGGTCACTGTGTGACATCATCTTTCGGGACCGATTAATGAAACGACAGTGCCAGTGTTCATGAGGTGGGCTCTCAAAAAGCCTATGTTGCGAATTTGGTGAAAAAAATTCCAAAAAATGACTGTTTTATGAGTGTGCATTGCGCAGTTCCTATGCACGCTCATAAGTTCACACATTTTTAATATTTGCACTCCGGATTTTCAACATTGCCATTTTACCACACCTCCTTATGAGCAGTACAGCTGTCATTTTCACATCCTTTTAAAATGTGTTTCCGTGTTTTAGCGCTAATGGCGCATCGGTGTGCACAATCAATGTTGGGTCAGATTAAAAATTGTAGTGACACTGTTCATGAACAGAGGGGTCTTAAATGGTTATGTTGAAAATCCTGGTGAAAAAAATTCCCCAAAATTACTGTTTCTGAGAGCATTTGTTAAGCTGATCCTCACATACGCTCATAAGTTCATAAATTTCCAATATTTTCACTTCAGATTTTCAACATTGCCTTTTACCACACCTCCTTATGAGCAGTACAGCTGTCATTTTTCACATCTTGCTGAAAACATGTTTCACCCATGTAACGCACAATGGCGCAGTCGGTGTGCGAAATCAATGTATGGGACACATTAAGAAAATCACAGTTACACTGTTCATGAGCAGAGATCTTAAAATGGCTATTTTGGAAATTTGATGAAAAAATTCCTTAAATGACTGTTTTACGAGCGTGCACTGTGCATTTACTATGCATGCTCGTAAGTTTACAAATTTTTCGTATTTGCACTCCAGATTTTCAACATTGCCATTTTACCACACCTCCTTATGAGCAGTACAGCTGTCATTTTTCACATGTCACTCAAAATGTGTTTCTGTGCATGTAGCGCACAATGGCGCATTTGGTGTGTGCAATCAATGTTTGGGACAGATTAAGAAAATCACAGTGACACTGTTCATGAGCAGAGGTCTTAAAATGGCTATGTTGAAAATTTGGTGAAAAAATTCCCTTCAGACATTCTGCAATGTTACTAATAAAGACATTGAACAGGACTGGCCCCAGGACCGATCCCTGTAGCACCCCACTGGTCACCTCCTCTCCCTAGACTGCACCCTATTTACCACCACTCTCTACCTCCCATCTGTTAGATGGTTTCTAATGCAGTTTACCACCCTTTCCCCCATGTCCAGCCTACCCAGCTAGTTTATCAGCCTCCTATATGGGATGGTGTCAAAGGCTTTGCTGAAATCACAGGTAAGAGTTGTCCACTGCCCCACCCTGATTCACTTCCTTTGTCACCCAGTCAAAGAAATCAACTAGATTTGTCTGACATGATGTCCCCACTGTGAATCCATGTTGTCTATGGTCCTGGGCTCTGATGGCTTCTAGATGCCCCACTATCCTTTCTTTAAGCAATGTCTCCATGATCTTCCCCACTACTGAGGTGAGGCTGAACGGCCTATTGCTCCCTGCCTCCTCCCTGCTGCCAGACTTGTGTAGAGGGATCACATGTGCCCTCCTCCAATTCACTTATGTTGAATGACTCAGTGAACATGGCTGCCAGAGGTACTGCTATCTCCTTTCGCAGTTCTCTTAATATCCTTGGACATATGCCATCTGGTTCCATCACTTTGTCCACCTTCAATTTAGTGAACTCCTGCAGGACTCTTTTGCCTTTGAATGGACTATTGTCCACCTCTTCACCCCCTTGGTAACTGCTGTACTGTTGTGGCCCTTGCCCTTCCCACTCTTCTGTGAATACTGAACGGAAAGACACCGTGGATGTCTGGGAAGGAAGGCATGGAACTATCACTTCCAAATACCTAAACAGCAATACAAGCAAGCAACATTTGGCATTGACAAATGCTTGTTTTTAACATGTAATGCTAAAGCATTTGTAACATCCACTCTATCAATAGCCTTAAAATGTTTGCTGATTCTGCATTTGAATGGTCTCAATGTCTTACCCAGTGCCCACATAAAAAGGAGTACAGGAGCATTTGCTACATAAACTAATGCCTCAGAAGAGCAATTAGTAAAATGGCATTCCTTGTAACATTCATATGTGACTGGATGTTCAAAATATTATCCAGGTAAAATGTGTTTAAAAAGCTTACAATTGCCACAATTAAATGTCCCATATGGTAATAGAGGTCTAGATTTCCTTTCCTTTTTTTTTGCCATTAAATCTTTATTTGAGATTTATTCACAAAGAATGCTTCCAGTAAACATGATACAACCGTGAAGGTGTACCTTGATTTTTGAACCAACTAGTGACAGGAGACATTCTCTGCGACATTCCCCCCCAAACATAACCACCCAAAGACAAAGAAAAAAAAATTGATTTCCTTTCCACTGGTGGCTGGTATAAGCTGTTAATCAAATGGTTTGCTAAATTTTTATCACACCCATACACATTGTTGGGGGGGGGGGGGGTTGTGATGTTACATCCTGTAGCTTGGCATCAGTTTTCAAGATGTACCACTTATTTTCTATAATAGTCCATAGTTGTGCAACCTGTGTAATAAAAGGTAGTGACAAAATTAAATGTTTTGTTCTGTGCACTACTGTTATTTTGTCTAACAATATTATTAATCAAATCCTCCCTATTACTCACAGAAGCCCTTTCAATCACTTTACGAATACCTGCAGTGGGATCCATGATGCGGTTCTATAAGAAAGTTGTTGAGTGCCGTTCTGACAATGGATTTAAGTCGACTGCTGTTGCAGTTGACATAAAAACAGTCAAAAAGTTTCTTTTTGGGAGGCTTAGCCCCGAACCCTCCTTGCCGGGGGGCTCTGCTCCTGCACTCGCTGTAGTTAATTTAATCAACTCTGAGTCAGACTTGATTCAGGAAGGGGGTGCAAGATCCCTAGAAAGCACTGCCAGGGTCCTGTGGTGACATTACAGCGGCAATAGCGAATTGTCACTGTAATGTTGTTTGCTGTTGAAATTTTGAAGCGGCGACAGCATACACCTGCCATGTTATATCCCCTCTGTACAACTCTGTTAGCTAATTTTCTCATACCATTTTTAAAATCACTTTCCACACTAGAATTTCTATGCTAATGTAAAAAAATGTTGTAGGTGCCGTATTGGTCCTTTTAAAAAACAGATCCAGGAATTAAATGTACTTTCTAAGGGCCTCAATTTCTGCCCAACTAAACCACTGGACAGAATACAGTTTTGTGGTGAAATGGAGGAATACTTCCGCAGATTGAGACTCAGGGAATTTTTGCATGGCAGAGAAGACATCACAGACAGGGAAGAAATCACAAACAGTAAAACTACTATGGATAAGAAAAAGAAACCATATGAGTTTACCCCATCAAGTGGCCGTAACAAGAAACTGGACAAATACATTAATTGCTTTCGCCAGAGAGTTACTGGTGAGATTCTTAATAGGCAGAAACAGGCCTCACACAACCTCTCTCCATTGGAATGGAGGGCTATACAAACACTAAAATCAAACCATAACATTGTCATAAAAAAGCTGATAAAGGCTGACAGTGGTGATATTGAACCGGAAGATTACATCACGAAAGCAACCGCACTGTGACCTTACTTACTACAGCACTGGAAGTGACCCAACTACAGAATATAAAACAGAACTACAGAAGTTAATTAAAACATTTCCAGAGCATGTCCAAGACAAACTAAAGGACCTCGTCCCCAGTGAACCTAAGCCAGGGACATTCTACATGCTTCCTAAAATACATAAGCCTGGTAATCCTGGTAGACCCATAGTCTCTGGTACTGGCACCTGACAGAGGGATATCAGGGTTTGTAGAAGCTATTTTCAAACCACTGGTTATACAAAGGGATAGTTACATCAGGACACTACTCACTTCCTACATAAACTTTCTGGTTTAAGGACTTACCACCTGATACCTTTTAGCCACGATGGATGTAACCTCCTCTACACTAATATTCCACACACAGATGGCATTTCAGCCTGCCTCAAATACCTGCATGACAAAGAATTGGACCCCAACTTGACCCTGGGTTGTGGGTAAACTCACTGAATTCATTTTGACACATAACAACTTCAGCTTTAATGGTAAACATTATGTTCAAACTATAGGAACACATAATGGGAACCAGGATGACCCTCAGTATGATAATCTTTTATGGCTAATTGGAGGAGGATTTTCTAAGGCACTGTACACATAAACCACTCGCTTATTTCCGTTATGATGATTTGTTTATAATTTGGACAGAGGGCACTGACACACTTAAAGATTTTCACCAAGAACTTAATAACCTCCACCCAACTATAAAGCTTTCCTAGAATATTCTGCCACAAGTGTACATTTTCTGGATACCACTGTCACTATTAAGGATGGTACCCTACATACCTGTCTTTACAGAAACCAACAGACAGACAGAGATACTTACACAAGAAAAGTAATCACCCGAGCCACACAAAGAAATCTTATATATAGTCAACGCCTCGGTATCACCGCCTCTGTTCAAATGAGGAAGACGAGACACACATCTGGCGATGTTGAAAAACACCTTTATTGAGCAGGGACACTCATCCAGAGAAATTGACAGAGCAGTGGACGTGCAACACAGGTCCCAAGAGAACAGCTACTGCAATATAAGAACGGATGACTACCAATAGAATACCCTTAGTAGTCACATACCATCCTGACCTTGAACTCCTCCGTAAGATTACTAAGGATCTCCATCCAATAATTAGTGAGGATGAAACCCTTAACTGTATTTTTCAAGAACTACCTCTACTATCTTTTAAACAACCACCTAATTTAGCCAACCTGATTATTAGGAGTCAACTTGAACGAACAGAATACCATGACATCATATGGTACGACCCTGTCATCAACGCACATGTAAGACATGTAACCTCATTTCCACTTCAGACTGTGTGGTTACATCACAAAACAGACTATTCAGGATACAGGGAATTATACATGTACATCAAGTAATGTGGTCTATTTTATCCAATGCAAGAAATGTCCTCACACAGGTTATGTGGGGAGACAAGCCAACAACTCTGCACTAGAATTAATTCACACAGACATTCTATTAATCACAAGATGATTGAGAAACCAGTAGCCCGGCACTTCTCCCAGGATGACCACTCAATCTCAGATATGTCTGTGATGGTCTTAAAGGACATTTCAACAGTGCCAACAGAGGCGGGCTTCACAATTAGACTTATTTTACTTCTCAATATGGTGGCGGATGGATTGAACATTGATGTTGGGTACATGACACATTATTCCACTTAAACTTACACAGACCTTTACTTTAAAAGATGGACATAAACAGTTTAGTTCTTCAGCGGGCCTTTGATTTTGTAAGTTTATGGTTATCTACATTGTTGACTTTTCACCTTAACACTGTGGTGAGTGCGTTTGAGTGTGTGTGTGTGTGTATACTGATGTATGTATGTGTGTGTTGGTGTGTGTTGTGTTTTATGTGTTGTGGGTATGGTGTGTATGTGTGTTTTGTTTGTTGTGCGTGGTGTGGTGTGGTGTGTGCAGAATGTGTTTGCTATATTTGTTGTGTGTTGTGGTTGTGTGGGGTGTGCAGGTGTGTGTGTGTATGGGGGTGTGGTATGGTGTATGTACACACATATGTGTGGGTGGAGCGTGGCATGGGGCAGTTGTTATGTGGCTAGAACACTTAGTTTTCACATATAGTGTGCATTTATTTCCTTCTATTAGTTGTCAGTGGGTGGATTTCACACTGTCACATTTTCAACTGCTCATATTAAGATGCATATCTCATTTACTTGGGGGTCATTAAAGGTGTAATTCCTTTGGGTTTTCATTTAGATTGCTTAGACTGATTCTGTGCATTTTTGTTATACACAGACTCTGTGTTGAAATCTGCATTTATCAGGCTCATGGTCTCGTTTTCTTGGGGGTCCTTGACAAGTTTTTTTTTTTTTTTTTTGCACTTACACTTACAAGTGATACTTTCATGCATCATGTTTATATGTGTAGGTTAATTTGAGGCTTGATTTCAACTTGCAGTTATACCTAATTTCAGGATTTTGTCTCTCATTATCTGTCCTTTAATATACCAGGACAATTGGAATGTAAGTTGTAAGCTCATCTTACATGTATTAGGAGAATGCCACTCAGGTTTTTTATCACTAGAATGCTTTCTTGGCATACTGAGACATTTTAAATTTATGTGACAAGAACTCTCTGGCTGTAGAGAATTCTTGATAACCTTTGCCCTTCTGAGGCTCCTCAGTTTAAGGCATACTGGTGTTAATTAGCTTATCTGGCGTAATCTTCTATTATGTTTTAAATGTATATGTTAAACCAATGAGAATTATTTCTGCTTTTTCTATATAATCTGGTGTTAATAGTATGGGATATTTGAAAAAACTGCCACAAAGCTTCTGAAGAAGGACCTGGTTGGTTCGAAAGCTAAAGCATTTTGTTCTTTTCTGTAACATCCATGTTGGTCCAATAAAAGGTATCAAATCATTTGTTTCTGGATCTGTTTATGCTAATGTAGAAACTGACCTATGGAATATTTTTTATACAATGTCATGGACCTCGATAATAAACCAACTGGCAGTAAGAATTTAGAGTAGCTCCACATCCAGGACTGAATGAATCTTTTTCATACATGGTTGTAGATAGGTTTTTTCAGTGTGCGTGTTGTCCTGCCTATATAGAGCTTAGAGCAAGGGCACAACAGTGCATAGACTATGTATGACGTACGGCATGTAATAAAGTGTTTAACTTGATGATACACCTTGTTAATAGGGCTTGTGAATTTGGTCCCTTGGGAGGTGTATCTACAAACATTACAATTCCCACAGCAATGGAAGCCAACAGAAAGGTTCCCAACCAGAATACCAGGTCTCCAATACTCAAAAAGGCTATGAATCACCTTAATCTGCCCTTGCTCTAACCTTTATATAGGCAGGACAACATGTTCATGGAAAGAATGTATCCAGAAGCTTGTATGCTCTATAGGTAATTATGAAAACAGTACTCCAGTTGGTATACACTGGCAGGAGTCACATGGTTCAGACCTTTGCACTTATAATTTTAAGGGCATTGATCATATCCCTGTGTCTCCAAGAGGGGTTGATAGAGCCAAGACCCTCCTACAGCTCGAGAACAGATTTATTTTTAAATTAGGTGTCTATATCCCCAACGGCCTGAATGATGATTGAGGCATTTCCTCTTTTTGTAATGGGGAGTGGGTCTGTGTGATTTTTATAGAGTTGTTGTAGGCTTTATCTGCCTATTTTGTTAAATCTTGTTCTCATATGTGTTTTCTTCTCTCCTTTTCTAGAGTTTGTCTTCAGGACCTCTGCCCTCCCAAAGTTTTGCTCTAACTTTGTACAAGCAATAGTAATTTAGTATTTATCATTTACTTTCACAAAAATATTGTTCTTTTGATTAGTACTGAATGTTTTCTGGGTCAGGGCTTCTATATCTATTTTATTTACAGTTATCACTTTTATATATTTTTTGTCATGGGCCTTAATTAACATGTTTAATCTGTTATTTTGATATGATTTATTGTGTTTGTAAGTGAAGTATTTTAGGGAAGGGGAACTTCTTGCCCTTGTTAATTAGCTGTTAGTGTACCTTTAATATTTGCCTTTATAAGACAGGTTGGTTACCCATTCCCCCAAGAAAGGACCTGGTGTGATTCAAAGCACTGGGGTACTTGTGTATGTTCTGAGTTTTCCGGCTCCTAATAGACGGCACTTGAAGCTAATGTGACTGTGCACTGGCATACTTCATTACATTTGTGCACCAGTTTTTTGTTTTGTGCGGTTGTGTTATTTGTGGTTGCAGCAAACTGCCTTCTCCTTAGTGCCCGAGGTTTTTGTTTTGGCTTTGCAGTCTGCCAAGGAGAAGGAGAAAAAAGGCTGGGAAGAGGAGAAGGAAGATATTGGTTATTGGAGGCAGTATTGTTAGGGCAGCAGGTGTTTTGAAGGGAGCATTGCTAGACTAGGTTGGTAGCTCAACTGAGGTGGTTGGCCTGTCTGGAAAGCAGGTTGAGTGAAAACTCTCCTTTCTGACCAGAAGATGACTACCAGGCTGGGCAGGCTGTTGTTTGGAGCTCTGTAATTGTATCTCTGAGTGAGAAACCCCACTGCTTCTGGAGGTTTGCATGAAGTTTACCTGCTGCCAAGCGTGTGACTGAAAGTACTTATACTTTCAGCAGTAGTTTTATTTAAATTTTAGAGGTGGTAGGCTAGTAGTAGGGTTTTAGCAACAGTGAGGGGCTTTAGTGAGTTAGTACAGGTAGTTTTAGCTTTTTATTTCCAGTTAGAAACTGGTCACAGTACACAGTGCATGAAGCATTTATTTTTCATCTTTGACCAAGTCTAGTAATACTAGCAGCACTTCTGATTGTGGTGTAGTGCAAGCTGTGGATGTGGCTATCAGCACTCAGAAAAAGACTTGGAACTTGTGTTAATCCTGGCTGTGGAGTGATGATTGGAATGGCAATTATCAGGACAGTTGGAACCAGGTCTGTGGCATGGACTCTTTTCAGATGCCTGGAAAAGTGCTCAGCTGTAGGATTGCAGGTGCAAATGGACCCAGCTGTGTGTATATTGGTGAAAGAAGCCAAGCAGAAGTCCTGGATGCTGTCGTCACTGGGAGTCACTCACCCGTGAGTGGGACTGAGGGTCTCCAAGTGAACAAGCAGTGGTTGTTTTCTAGGCCACATTCTGTGAGCAGGAGCAGGTGGTCAAGTTGGGAGAGGAAGGTTCAAGAAATAACACCAGTTCTGTGGAGCAGACCTCTGTATAGTGAGAAAGCCTGCATGAAACTTTCCTTTTTGGTGACACAGTAAATAACCTGAAGACTGCAGTGAGAGAGCTGCCTTATTTTTACTTTTCATAAGCTTTTGCTTCTACAATTAGTTCTGGTAATACAATCAGCTCTAGTGAGAGCAGAACATTCTGTATGTAACACTTCCTCTGATAAGCTTTGGATTCAGAGACTGAATTCTTAGTCATATTCAGGACTGCTTGCACCTTGGAAAGTGTCCTTTTGACTTTCTGTTTATTTTTTTGCTTGTTTTTGTTGATGGAGTTGATGTTGACTGAAGTGTAATGTAGGGTAGGTGTATGGAAGCATGTTTGTAATTTGGAAAGTCTCCTGTTATACGTGATTTAACCGTTATAAGTTTATCTATAGGTGTCAGTGATTAGGTAGTATTTTAGGGTGTGTGTTTCTAGGGTAGAGAACTGAGTGATGTGGCATTGGGTTTCATTATTTAAAAGATCTAGTGGAACCAAAACAGACAGGCAGGAAAATTATACAAATTTTAAGTAGTAGTCAGTTGTTACTTTTTGTTCTTAAAGTATTCGTGTTTTACTTTTTTTCATTAGACAGTTTTGTGTGTGATAATATTGTTCTGGATGTGTGGAACAGCTCTCAGCTTGGCAGCTGACATACAGTATCTGTCTCTATCTCTATTCCCCCCCACTATATCATCAACATTGTGACAATGACATCACAAGTCACTAACCTGGCTGCCACTGAGTGGTTTTTCCTAAACAGCAGTGATGTCACAGTCAGTGAGATAACAATGCTGAATATGTAATGGGGGTAACAGAGCTAGATATGTCAACTGTCACGAAGAGTGCTGTTCCAAATAGCACACCTGCTAACATCGGGTAAACAATCTTCTAATTAACCAAAGGAGCCAAAAGTGCACCCACCTCTATAAATCCATTGCTCAACACTCTTACAATTATACTTTAGCTTCTTCTTGGGGCTAACTCAGCAACTCCCATACTTATAGTCCAATAATTTATTTAAAGAATAAAAAATACAGTCCATACGAAGCAGAGCACATAAACAGGATGGACCAAAAAGATACTAGAGCAACACCACCAAAGTGGTGAAAAAAAGCCTTACATTTTACCATGGCTTAGTGTAGTTCCATCAGTGGCAATGGAGGGAAAAGAAAAAGCACGTCCGATATAAAAGATAATGGTTAACTGTTTTTGCAAACTGTTATAGATCAAGAGAGTGCTCCAAACTAATTGGAGCACTCCTTTTTCTGCCCATGAAACGCTCTTATTCTGTGAAGATCATCTAGTGCCCAGATGCCCTATAAATGAGCACATTCCAGGACAGTAAAAAAAGAATAACATTAATCACTCAATCTATAATATATCAATATGTCCATAGTCACCACTCGTTGCGGTGTAAGAGTGGTTTCACTTGCCTTCTGCTTGAGTCAGAACAGCTCAGCTTTGCTGTTTTCTTCCGGGCAGAACGTGCAGGAAATCACTTTTATACCACAAAGAGTGGATCCATGGGGTATATTTTATTTTTTCATTTTTTTATTTAAACATTTAATAACCAAGTCAGGCACACTGAGCCGAGGCTCATTTCCAGGTGTGATCTGGGAAGGGGGTAATAGGGAATATAAAACAACAGAAATACATAACAGATACATGAAATCATATATACAGTTTACATAATTTTACAGATGAATGTATACCTACAGAGGAAAATATACATTAAAACAAAAATTCAGAGGATTGCTTACATAACCAAAATATATTTGGCAAAGGGTGGGTGGTGGGAAGGAGTGTCTTGGAAAGGCTAGGAGCAGGCACAGGAGGGGAGAGGAAGTTAACAAATTAGATATTTAATGGAGTTATGAGAGGGTGAGTTCCTTAGGAGAGGTGGTAGTTGGTTCCATAAAGAGAGGAGTCTGTGGGTGAAGATGGATTTTCCAGTGGAAAAGGAAGATTTGGGGAAGGAAAAAGAACAGAAGTCCCTTGAGCACAGTGAGTATGGTGAAGCAGCTTCTGGTGTTAGTCTCTCTGCCAGGTAAGGGGGAGCAGGTTGAACTGAAATTTGTATCTAAAAGAGATAGAGTGCCTCAAGCACTGGTGGGATGATGATGGTATCCCAAGGGAAGAGAGGAGAGAGCACTAGTGGGTTCTAATAGGGGAATTTGTGGCAAAGCAGCAGAATGCATAAAGTAGGGAGCCAAGCCTGGATAACAAGGAGGAGGGGGCATTGCAGTACACTACGTCAGCGTAGTCGAAGATGGGAGTAATCATTTTAGTTAATAGTATGCATCTTACTGGTAATGGGAGGAGTCTCTGTTTTTGTATTGTAAGCCAAGCTTTGGGCAAAGCTTCAATGTGATGGCATTGATGTGGTTCAAGAAGTTTAACTGTGGGTTGATCCACTCTCCTAAATATTTGTAGGAAGAGACAGCATTTAGTGTGGTTCTGTCTAGGGAGGTGATAGCAAGAGAATAGTGTACTCTTGCAAGTTTTTGAGGCAGACCCCAAAGTCTTGGAAATTGTTTCGGACAAGTTTATTTTGAGTTGGTTTGCATGAAACCAGGTTTGCATGTTGTTATAATTGTGTTGTAGCAGTGATTGAACGTCACTTAGAACTGGGCCAGATGCAGAAAGGATGGTGTTGTCCACATACATATAGATAAGGGATCATGAGCAAAGAAGTGGGAGGTTGTTGATAAATAATGAAAACAAAATGGGACCTAGAATTGATCCGTGGAGAACACCATCAAGTATAGGGAGAGTGGGAAAGGTGGTGTTTGCAATCTTAACTGACTGGAGCCTATTTTCGAGGTACGATATGAACCACTGAATAGCAGAGTGGGGCGATTCCAGCTAGTAGGATTCACTACAACAAACAAAGGAGCAAAAGGCTAAAGCCCATGTAGTGCTCCTGTCAATCACCCATAATAACAAAGTGCATTATTTTCCAACAAAAAGATGTTCAATCTATTTTTGAATGTAAACTTCGATTTGATTACAGCCACTTTTGATGGTAGTAAACTCCATGGTTTTACTATTCTTTGTGAATAAAAATATGCACATTTATTTGTAAAGAAATGATTACATTTCAATTGCATGTGGTGACCCATAGTATTTACATTTATTTGTTTGAATTCTAGTCCCATTTCAGACATGAGATATTCATCACCAGTTACCACTCTGGTTAGCATAAGGTCTCATTTTAGCCTTCTGGTTTTTAGAGACATTAGGTTGAACTTTTCCAACCTTTCTTCGTAAGACAGATAATTTGCTACCTTCACATATTAAGTAATTTTGCAATGCATTTCCTCTATGTCAGGTATATCCTTTATTTTATGTGGACACCAACATTGTGAATGGTGGTCTAAAAGGGGCCATATATAACATCTGTATAAAGGCAAAACACTCTTTCATCCCTTGACTTTAAATGAAACCTTATGGATCACCAGACCCTATCAGCATTAGTCAGTTCTTCTGTAATTTGTTTTTCAAAGGAGAGGTCTTTGGTTATGAAGATCCCTAAGTCTTTTTCACAGTCAGATTTAATTAACTGTTGACCTTTCAAGAAATAATTTTGATCTCTATTATGGGGGCCAAGGTGCATAATGCTACAGGAGAGCTCTCAATAATCGGACCATGAGGTTAATGTATCCAGATCTTTTTGAAGTATGTCATTATCTTCTTGGTTCTTGCAGGTGCTACCAATTTTTCAGTCATCAGCATACTTTATAATCCAGCTGTCAATGTTTAGGGAATGATGGGCTATAAACACATGCAAGATTAACATGCAAGATTAGAGGGGCAAGAACAGCACCTTGGGGGACTTTGCTTGTCAGTGCCCTGCAGTCGGAGGTATAGCTGTCAATGACAACTCTCTGAGTTCAACCTATCAACCAGTTCTGGACCCATCTTATAAACCACAGATGAATTTGCATTGATTCTACCTTTTTGATAAGTGCCCAATGAGGTACTGAATCAAGGCCTTTCTGAAGTCTAAGAAGAGTATATCACAGGGTGTTGTTTTATTATCTAAATTATGATTAATTTGTTCATAGAAACAAAGAAGGTTGGTAACACATGATTGCCCCTTTGAGAATCCATGTTGATTTATATCAAAGTTACCCAGTGTTGATGTCAGCGTGTTGTTAATGATTCCTTCCATTATTTTACAAATTACCGGTGTTAAACTAATGGGCCTATAGTTTTCCATGTCTCCTCTGTCACCCTTTTTGAACAATGGCATCACATTTGCTATTTTCCAATCTGACGGTATTTAGCCAGTCTGTATATTATGATTAAAAATTAGTTGTAATGGTAGAAGGAGATTTTTTTGCATAATTTTTACCATATCTAAAGTCATACTGTCGGGTTCAGCTGAAGAACCAGATTTTAGTAGTTTTATTTTGTTTATAATTTCTTCCTCACTGAAAGTGATTTTTTATGTAACTTTTGTACTTGAAAAGCTAAGTACTGTGGTGTCATAACCAAAAACATTTCCAAAAATGGTTATGTAATACATTAGCACAATGAAAACCTCTCTCAGCCCTGACACACAATAGAATATGTGAAGAAGATGAGTACAACGATTCCATAGAAAGTGTATTTTTAATGATACATAATGTCTTCACAATTTGAAATTTGATGATGTCTTTCAGTAAAATGTCTTGCCAGAGGAGACCTTAAATCCCCCTTCTTATATTACTCTTATGCTCTGTAATTCTTATTTTTAACAGTCTGGTGGTTTCGTCAATATAATATAATGAGCACTGACAAACAATACAATAAATTACAAATTCTGAGCTGCAGGTGATAAAATCCTTAATACAATATTCCCTGTTATCCCATGTACTTTTAATAGTTTTTGTGTTTTTTTGCCATTGTTACAATGAATACAGTTACCACAGGGATAGAAATCTTTTATGTCACTTTTTAACCAACCTATTCCTTCTCTATCTTGTCTCAAATGTTGTGTTTTTACAATCTTGTTATGTATAGTCGTAGTTCTCCGTGCAGTGACACAAGGTTTATGTTCAAAGATCCTTTGTCCTGTCTCACTGGTTTGTAGAATATTCCAATTTGATAAAACTATATGTTTAATTCTACCAAAACTATCAGAATATTTGGTTGACATAGTAATTTTCTCAACGGTGGGACTAGAACCTGGCCCCCTTTCTGAAAGTAAACTTTTGCGTGCTTTAGAATTAACTTTTTCCCTTGCTAGTTTAAGGGTATCTTTGGAATATCCTCTGTTAGTAAACCTTTCTGTTAAATCATTCAGATTTTTTTCACAATTTTCTTAAATGCTGCCATTTCATTTTATTCTAAGCATTTGACTGTATGGGATGTTTTCTTCTAGATTTTTTGGGTGAAAACTTCTCGAGTGAAGTATCGTATTCCTTGTAGTATCTTTTCTATATAAATCTGTATAGAATTACCCATCTCTTTTGATAATTTTGAAGTCTAAAAAAGTTGTTTCCTCAGTATCACATGTCATTGTAAAAATCAAGTTCCTATTTGATCTTTCCAAATAGTCTTTAAATGACTGAATTTCCTCTACTGTTCCAACCCAAATAATTAATATGTCATCTATAAAACATTTGTATAAGATGATTTGTGATTTGTAAGGGCTTGTATCAGGTTCTATATATTGTTTTTCAAAGTATGTCATATATAAATTAATGTAAGTGGGGGCTAAGGTTGCCCCCATTGCTGTTCCAATTTTTTGTAAATACTTCAGTTCTTCAAATGAAAAATAATTATTTTCTAATACTAATTTAGTAAGTTGTAGTAAAAATTCTTTATCCGGTTTATTTTCTTCCCTTGTGGACAGAAAAAAATCTAACTCTTGTAAACCACCTGCATGGGGGATGCTAGTGTAAAGATTTTTTACATCTAGAGTAACCAGAAGACTATGTTCAAGGGTAATGTTTAGTTTGTTTAAATCTTCTAGAATTTGAATACAGTGTTTACTGTCTTTCAAATGAGACCTTGTGTTTAATACCAAGTGGTTACAGTAATAATCAACAAAATGGATAGAGGTTCTGTTATGGATCCTATTCCAGATATTATGGGTCAGACAGGAGGATGTTCAATATCTTTATGTATTTTAGGTAAACAATAAAATAATGGTATTCTAGGTATTTGATTAATTAATCCCTCCATAGTCCATTGTTCAATACTTCATCTGTCATTAGCTTCAGTAACTATTTCTCTAATCTTTGTTTTCAAAGTGGAAAATGGTATATGATTTATTCTTTCATATGTAGTTTCATCAGTTAACTGTCTTAAACATTCATTTATATAATCCTCTATGTCCATAATAATTATACTCCCTCCCTTGTCAGCTGGTTTGATTATGATTTTTTCATCCTTACTTAAATTGTTCAGAGCATCAAATTCTTCTTTAGTTAGATTACATTTAGGTTTCTTGGTTTTTAATTCTACCAGCATTTTGTCATTATCTAAGTTTACCTTATTTATGTAACTGGTGATGTTTGCTGGGGTAAAATTAACAGAGTCAAATTTTGATTTAACTCCCAATGCTTGTTTAAGTAAATATCTGTCCTGTTGTGTTGATTCATTTCTGTCTATTTGGGATTGTATTACCAAAAAACTTTTTAACCTAAGTTTATGAAAAAAAGTTTCTAAATCAAGCCTTAATTCAAAGGGGTTCAGTTTTTCAGTGAGACTGAACGAAAGGCCATAGCTCAAAACTTTAGTTTCTATTGGTGTAAGTACACATGATGAGAGATTAAAGACTATTAATTCTGATGGTGTCTCGATCTGAGCTTGTGTATTTTTTCTTTGTCTTTTTCTACGTTTTCTGTATCTCTTTTTTTTCTGCATATACCTGATGTCCCTGGTTCCTCTGTGCCCTCTGAAAATCAATTTCTCTGTCTCCACTTCTATCTGTTTGTTGTCAGTTTTGTCTGCAGTCATCATAATAATCTCTCTCATATTGAAACCTTCTGGGTGTATAAAATCTGCCATAAGATCTATTAGGCTTCTTCCTATTTTTCTGCATTATTGTGGCATGATGGCAGTATTTCCAGTTGACATTTAACATCTCAACTCATGATTAATGGTACTAAGTTAAGTACAAGGAGGTATGGGGAAATCTCTACTTTTTTGGTTTGGTGAGTTTTCATTCATTTGACCGGGCCATCCAGGGTTTCGTCATGAAGTGACGTTTACACACTCAGCATGTATACCTGTGCGGTCCGGCCCCTTCCTCTTCTTTATCAGCACCTGTTCAGTAGTTTGGTGCATGTTTGAGTTTTTTGGTGTGATCTGCTAATGGTGGCGGTTAAAACTTTCTTCAAGTAGCCCTTAGAGAACCTAAAAATCACACACGAGTTCATCAATCTTTTTATGAATACAATTGCTTGAAGGTAAGAGTACTCTTACTTCATTGTAATACATTAGAATCGAACAGCATATTTTGTGGTGGAACATTTTTATAATTGTCCTCATTACTTTTAACAGACACTGAAACATATTGAAAAAGACTGTTCGGTTTTCTGATAAAGCTAATCATTTTGGTAAGAGGAATATTTCTCAATAAACAACTAGAGTGATATTTAGTTTAATAATTGTTTAAGATTTAAAATAAAAGCTCTGTCATATATATATATATATATATTTTTTTTTTTTGACAGAAAAAAGTCAAGTCTGTTCTGTGCAGAGAGGACCATGAAGCTGTTCTAAATAAAAACAAGCACTCAGTAAGGTGCGTTATATTTTCTAATATTGAAAATCATTTGAAAATGCTTAAATTCATTTAAATTTAATAAATGTAATGTTCTCTTGTTTTTCAAGTAGATAAACGAACTCTGGGGTTATTGGTAATAAAAGGGAACTATAGACCCCCCCCCCGAATCTTTATTTCACCGCTAAGTTGGCAAACTCAGCCTTAGATGTTTTGAGTATTATAAGCAGGTCAGTTCCACCTTAGCTATTAATACATTTAGTAATTCATTGGAATAAATGTATTTTTGAAGATGAAAAATATACACAAAAAATTTAAATTGATCAGATTTTCTTCTTCTGGTTTATTTTTTAGAAAAAAATGCTCCATTGTCTGATGAAGGAACTTGTGTTCTGAAATGTCACAACCAAAATATATATTGGAGCTCTATCCTGATATTTGTGAAATCATGAAGACATTATGTATCATTAAAAATACACTTTTTATGGAATAGTTATATGCATCTTCTTCACATATTCTATTTTGTGTCAGGGTTGAGAGAGGTTTTCATTGTGCTTATTAATCATCCTATTCATCTTTCTCCCCCGTTTTTACCAGTAACTTCAAAAGGAACCTTGGGAAGCTTAATTGGTTTATGGTTTTATTTAGTACATTAGCCATATCTATTGTAGAATTTATAGGTCTTGCTGCAGAAGTAAGTGGTCCTACTTAACATTTTTGCTTTTTCTAATGGATTTCTGTAACTATAAAATAACTTATTTTTGCCATTTTTTGCTTGGCTAAAGGCTAAGTTGAGTTCAGTAGCAATTTTAGCTTTTCATAGCTCATATTTGCATAATTTTTTAAATGCCTCCCAGTGTGTAGTGGTCTTGTTGGATAGATATTTCTTATAAAGTTTCTTTTTTTTTATGAAGTTTTTTTTATTTTTCTGTTTATCCATTTTGGTTTTAAATTCGAATAATTATTATTTTTTTTTGGATGATAGGTATATAAAGATTGTCTGTATTTAGAATTATTGCCTTAAGCATGGTTCACGTATCTTCTACATATTTTTCTTTAAATAAAGTATCCCAGTCTTAAGCAGATAGGGATTAATCAATTTCAGCAATGTCTGCTCTGTTACATACAAAATTTTCAGGGTTTTTTGTCCTTTGTTTTGAATTCAGAAGTAAGTTCACATTTGACCATGTTATAATTACTGTTTGTTGATGGAGTGGAGACCCAGCATTTTGTCATTTCAATATTCTCAGATGTTAATATAATGTCAAGAGTGTTGTCACCTAGGGTGGGACTGTGCATGTGTTGACTGAGGTAGAGTTCACTACATAGATTGATAAAAGTCTTAGAAAAAAATACTTGTTCCAGACCAATTTATCCAGTTAATATCCCTGAAATTTAGGTCTCCCCAAAATAAAGTCTCTCCTAGTTCAACTGGGTTTTCTAGTTCTTTCATTATTTCTTCACTGTTGGGTGGTAGGGAGTTAGGAGGGCAATAACATAAGCCCACGATAATATTACCTATCTTCCCTCCTCCTATTTTAATCCATACTGTTTCAGTGGAGTCAGAGGATTTTTTTTTGGTAATATCAATTGGATTAAGATCAGATCTGACATATAGTGGTATACCTCCACCCTTTCTTTCTTTTCTACTGTGATGAAATAATTTGTAGCCCTGGAAGTTTTTACCATGAGAGCCTATATTGGGCCACCATGTTTTGGATATAGCTATGATACCTGGATGATCAGTGTTACAGTGAACTAATAATTCACCTTGTTTCCTCTATTTTATTTTGTTTTATGATTTATACGATTGGTATTTTTGTTGTTAGAAATCGGGGTTGGGTAGGGAACACTATTATTTTCCACCCTGTCATTAGTTTAAATCAAGGCTGTGCTGTGCTGATTGAAAGTATTAGCTTAGCTGTATAGCCTATTTCTTATTTAAGTGTAGTCTGTCTCTTGCAAAGAGTGATTTATTGTGGTTAAAGTGTCCCAATGATCTATGAATCACCAGTTTTTTAGGGCTGTGGGCAGAGCCTACATCCCTTCTGTCATCAATTAGACTATAGCTCTAAAATGGCTTTTCATGGAACTCCCTTTTTAGACATTTGGAAGTATTCCTCCACATCTGCAAAGTCATGTACTCCCCCTCTGATTTTTGCTATTTGCTGCTCTATGTTAAAGGCATCTGAAGGGAGGGGGGTGCTACTGTATTGTGCCTCAGAACATCTCGGGCTATTAACAATAACAAAACATTTTAAACTACTATTTCTATCCTCTGTCCAGCTCAGTCTAATAGATGTATTATATTTATTTCAGCAACATAGAGGTTAACTCATTATATGATGTCTGTAAAACACTAAACCTCTAAAGTGTCAGATTACAGACAGTGGACCTGTAGTCTGTGAGCTATTTCATTCCTAGGAGCATACATATGAACTGCAGGGCAAGGGGGAGGGGCTATAGCCCCATCACTTTTTTTGGCCTGAAGGTTCTTACCCTTTAAACAAACAAACAAACAAAAAAGTAAGCATAAACCAGCGTGACAGAGTTAATTAAGTCCAGCTGCTCTGGCACACATAGAACAAAAGAGATGTTTTGTGCTTGTTTGCTGTTTCCTGAGCTGGAAGTGTCAAATGGAATGTGTCTGTGTGTGTGTGTGTGTGTGTGTGTGTGTGTGTGTGTGTGTACAATCCTGCTTTGGGATGGGCCATGTGATACAGACTGCTCATCTTTTATCTAGGATTTATGGTCTGAGGCTCAACTACACTGTTTGAGTCAGCATTCCCTCCCGTGTAGCAGAAGGACAGTGTAAAAGTGGTATGCTTCCATCCTCCAGACAGACAGTTTCAAAACTAAAAGGAAAACAAAATAACAGCTTTGTAGAGAGGGACAGAGTAGTTAGATGGACTCTGTTAGGAGTGGAGAGGTTGGTTATTGCAAGGATCTGGAATCTGTGTACTGGAGTTTAATGTTTGTTTACAATTTATAAATGTAGTTCTATTTATATACACCGGTCAAAAGTTTTAGAACACCCCAATTTTTCCAGTTTTTATTGAAATTTACGCAGGTTAATGTCTCAATGTACTCTGAAATTAAAGCATAGAACAAATAAACAATTGGAGATAAAAAAGAAATCATAGAATCATTTTGTTTAACAAAATTTAATCTAAATTTTTGACTCATCAAAGTAGCCACCTTTTGCAGATATACTGTAACCGTCGAACACACTCGTGGCATTCTTCCTACAATGGACATCAACTATTGTTCGGGAAGTTCTTCCCAACACTGTTGCAGAAGTTCCCACAAATATGTTGCACTGTAGGTTGCTTTGCTTTCACCCTTCTGTCCAGTTCATTCCAAACCAGCTCGATGGAGTTTAAGTCTGGAGACTGTGCTGGCCATTCCATGATTTGAAGCCTACCATCTTGTTCTTTTCCTCAAAGGTAGTTCTGACATAGCCTGGAGGTATGTTTTGGGTCATTATCTTGCTGTAGGATGAACCCCTGACCAACCAGGCGTAGACCAGAGGGTATTGCATGGCGCTGCAAAATGCTGTGGTAGCCCTTTTGGTTCAGGGTGCCAGTCACCCTGTGCTGTTGTCCTGTGAGCCGCCTATCACGCAAGTTGTTGACTCTCAGAAACTTGTCTTCTGATTCTGTTATGGCTTTGGGTCTGCCAGACCTCTTCCTGTCAGAGTTTCCTCCAGTTTCCAAGTGCCTTTTGATGGTGTAGGAAACTGTACTCACTGACACCTTGGCTTTCTTTGCAATTTCTCTACAGCAGTTTTTGCTAACCTAAACTTTTTTTTTAACCTCTAGCAGTTTACCGCTTACCTTTGTACCATTTCAGGTTATTCACTGGACTTGAATTGCTTAAATTTCAATAAAAACTGGAAAAATGGGGGTGTTCTAAAACTTTTGACCGGTAGTATACATATATACTGTATATCTATATCTATATCTATATCTATATCTATATCTATATCTATATCTATATCTATATCTATCTTTCCTTTGGCAACCAGGTAAGACCAGCTAGGCATAGGTACTTGTTTCTAGGGACAACCCAGGAACACTGGGGAGATTAAGTGACTTAATCAGAACCACACAGTATGGAAATGGAGGGTGTGGGAATCAAACCCCTTTCTGAATGCTGGATGTACAAGGCTCATTTATAGCTCATTATTCCAACCTCTAGGCTCTACTGCCATCCCCACAAATAGTGAATAATTTAGACTGGGCTGTTAATATCTCAAAGCAGAACTGGCTTGAATCAACAAACATGCATTTTTGTAGAAGTAGATGTTATTTTTTAAAATACCAGTTCTCATTGTGTTACCGCTTAGTCTGAACTGACCTTTTGGTAAATTCAGTGTGTTTTTGAGTCACACACTGCTGGCATTGACCATTTTAGAACAGTATGGTCTTGTAAAGAACTTACATTGTTGGTACAACGTATCTGTGTTCTAATTTAGAATTCTTATATTCATGGGGACATAAACAATATCATACAATTCTTAGATGGCACTTTGCAGCAGTATGTAACCCATAAATATCCAATGGATTAACTAAAGGGCCATCAAAAGTGGGGCAGAAACAGAAAGGGACCCACTATATGAAAAAAAGCTTCTACAGAAAATATTACTCTCAGATTCAGTGCAGTTGTCTTTTAACTAAGCTTGTAGGGAATGTCAGGTATTTTATTTAAATTGTAAGGAACTCTGTTTACAGGGACTTGGAGCCATCTACAGGGCAATTCTTCCCATAGACTTGCATTAGTTATATGGGAAAACAGAGGAATTTGGCCTCCATTGAAAATAATGTAATCTACAGGAAGACATACGAAAATTGCTCTGCAGTTACAGGAAAAAGGCAAACAATCTGGGAGCAGTCACACACACACATATACCACCAGCAGCATTTACTCTGACTAAATAAATTTAAGAGGACTGATTTAGCAGCATGGCAATTTTTGATGATTGTGACTAAACAGCACTATATGACACAAACAAGAACATAACTGTTCATTTGGTAGCTCTTCACAGCCCTATTGACTCTGGCTAAAGCTTGTTTAATCTGGCATTGATCTGGGCTATTGAAGAATTATTTTCTGGATGAGCTGTACGTATGGGTAGAATCACTGAGATAGCTACCTTGCTGCCCTTTTGCTTTCTCTCAGAACCCAGATCTATAAATTCATAACAAATATCTTTCTTGTAGGTGCGCCCACATTGTTAGTTCCAACATGGATAATGATATTGGAATTTTTTTCAGCAACCAATTTATCAATCCTTGATGGTATGTCCTCAATTTTAGTTCCTGGTAAGCATGTACTATTGGATGTAAGGAAGTTAGTCAGTCTGGACTGGACTAGACTTTCTTGCAATTTGGCAAGAGTGTGAAGGAGGGAGATTGGTCGGTAGTTGCCAGGTACTGAAGGGTTACCACCCTTGTGTAGAGGGATGAAACAGGCCAATTGCCATGCTTGAGGGAACTTGCCAGAGGAGAAAATCAGGTTTAGTAGGTAAATGAGGGGAAGCGCAATTGCTGAGGCAGATATATGCAGAGGTTTGGGATGGACACCATCAGGGATTAATTTTGAGATGTTTAAGGAGTAAAGAGCATTTAGGACTTCTTGTGGTGAGGTGGGAGTGAGAAGGAGAGGGTTTTGTGGGTCTGTACAAGAGCCAGGGGGGAGTGGTATGGTCCAGTAGGGCACAGGTGGTGAAGAAATTATTTAGGGTTTCTGCTATTCTGATGAGGTTTGAAATTGTTCATTTTGCTTGAGTTTAGGTGTGGTGGTCTGAGGTGGGGGCATTGAGGGAGTGGACCACCTTCCAGAAGGAGGAAGGATGGGTGGTGTTTAGATGGGACCTAAAGTAGTCAGCTTTAGCTCGTATTACAGCCTTGGTGCAGGCATTTCTTGTAGTGTTGTTGGCCTCTCTAGATTGAAGGGTCTGTATAATTTTAAAGAAGGATCAGGTCTTGACACAGGCTTTGCAGAGGGCAACTAATGGTCTGTTTAAAAGTTTGCAGGATGCTGGACAGGGTTGAGGCAACATCTGATGTGGAGTAGACTGGGTCCCAGTCTGCATGCTTTATGTCATGCAGGAGAGAGTTGATGTTTAGTGAATTTAGAGGCTATGCATTAATGTATTTAGGGACAGATTCTGGAAGTTGGATTTTTCTGGTGCAATGAGTCACACTGGTTTCGCTCTAGGTATAATAGTGCTCAAACTAATAATCATACTCATATTAATATATAATATTAGTATTAGGCAGGACACTAGCTCTTTATGTTTAATGGATATTGCTAGAGTTTGAATTGGTGTAAGGGATGGGCTATGCATGGTGTATTTAGTGTTGTTGTTTTGAGAATTATTTTGAGGGTGCAGTTTTATTAGGTTTTAACTTATGTGAGGCATCATTGTGTGCTTAGGGTACAGACCTGTTAGGTCTAGCTGCTCCCCGTCTCTGCAGCTAGTGTTACTCCCCTTTCATGCCCCCCTCCACTTCCTGAAGCATATCAGCAGTGCAGGGAGGTGGGAATCAAAAGGAAACATAATGGGTGGCAACCAGGTACAAGGGGAGCTAACGGGGCACCATTAGGATAGTATGGATTAGGAGATGGCCTTTGTAAAAATGGAATCTAGATCGATACCAGACCTAGTTGGTTCCCCTATCCAGGAAACCTGCCAGATTGAGTGGGTAAGTAGCTGCAAGGCCAGCTGCCTTGAACTGTCCTTTGCATGCCATGTTTTGTAATGCCAAATCAATGAGAAGCAAGACTGCCATCTTGGCAGATCTAATTTCTGGTTCCTTGGTTGATCTGGCTGGCATTGTGGAGATCTGGCTGAGTGCTGATGCCAGAACAGTTCTGGAGGAAGTGTTCCCAGACAGGTTCTCCATGGTAGACTGCCTGGGGGGGATCAGGTGTGGGGGGGGTATCCATCTGCTTTAGATCCAAATTAAATTTCACAGTGTACCCAGTAGGGAGAAGCCTTGTTGTTTGAATTTGTAGTATGGCATGGAGTCCAAGTACAGATTGCAGGATCCTCTTTGTGTACCAACCTTCAGGGTAGAGGGGAATTCCTTCAGGAAATGTCAGACTTCATTGCTGTCATGGTGTTGGAGTCATCCAGACAGATTATTCACCCAGTGTCTGAATCAGCAATTAATTCTTTCAGTTTGGGCAAGATTTCCTCTGGTTGTTAGATTCACTGAGCTTCCTATAAGTTACTTCTGCAACCTACTTATATGAGCACACATTGGACTTGGTTTTCACCCTGGGGTGTGAGATTAGTAATTCTGAGATCAATTTGTTCAGTTGGTTGGATCACTGCATGGTGAAGTTCTCTTATGACTGGAAGAACTAAAGACAGTTTTGGACATCTCGGATATGTTGGCAGCTTGTGGGACAGAGCTGAAGGATGCAGTGGGGGCCTATAACACGGCCATTGCTCCTGCCTTGGACACTGTTGCATCCAGTGTTTTATGGGTTCTCCATGGTTTAATGGAGAGCTTAGGGAGTTGAAGACTCAGAATTGGTTGTTAGAACACTGTTAGAGGAGGCCCAAGAGAATAAACTGGCTTTGAGTATTTACAATGGTGAATATCAAAGGGCAATTACCTGTAAGAAGGCAGCATTTCTGTCCCAGGATATTGTGGCTGGGATGAATAGTCCAGTTCTGCTTTTCTGCACTATAGGCAGGTCTTTAAACCCAATTTCACTGTCCTACACAGCCAGCATAGTGTTATACTAGTGCAACTGTGTTAGTTTAGTTTTGGCCATTCGCGCTCTCTGTTCCAGAGGAATTACTACCCTGTAGGGGTATGAAAGGCAAGGAACTCGGAGAGGGTTCCATCCCTAGAGGTGCCGTGAAACAATTCCTGTGGCTAAAGGTACTTTAGGTATCTTCCTAATGAGAGAAGTGCTGCCACTGGAGGAGAAGGGGAGGATGGTGAGGCAAAGAAAAAATGCTTCACAATGAGGCTGAGAGGAACTACTTATATAGCTCAGGAAGTGGGAGTGGCTGGCTGCTTGGCCACTGAACCCCAGGCAAAAGATTTCCAATATGCTTGTGCAACTGTGTTAGTTTAGTTTTGGCTGTTCACATTCTCTGTTCCAGAGGAATTACCACCCTGTGGGGGTACAAAAGGCAAGGAACCCTTGGAGAGGGTTCCACCCCTAGAAGTGCCATGGGATGATTCCCATGGCTAAAGACACCTTAGGAATCCCCAAAGAAATGTAGTACAATCACATCCCCAAAGAAGGAGGCAACATGAAACATATGAGCAAGCAGGAACTGTAACGTAGTAGCAGTAAGTGTGACGTAGTAGTAGAGAAGCATAGACAGTCTGATAATGTAATGAGATGCTCAGTTTGATAATGTAATGAAATGCCCAGGTTTGTGTAGCATGATGCTAATGGTTTGCATTGAGATTAGGGGATCCCCTAAGGAGAGAAGGAACAGCAGGACATCCTCCACCTCCATCCAACAGTGGAACCTACCTAAAGAAACTAGGGTAAACTATTATGCTAACTAAGTTTTATGACCTGAGGCAATGGAGGAGAGAAAAAACCCTATAAGGAGGAAATCTCTGAGGATCCAAGGCCTAGGTCACCCTTCCCTCGAGGCTTGGGATAGTTTATGTAGTGACGGCTCTGCAGCTGCAATTTGGAAAACCCAATTAAAGGGAGGTGGAAAATATTCCAATTTGGAGGAATGCTCTCACTCAAAACCTCTAGCAGGAATGCCATGGAAGGTTGCGAGAAAACTCTGCAACAATACATGCAGCCAAGGTGCAGGAAGAAAGCAATGACTGCTGAGGCACACACTTGGCCTACCCACCCTAAAATCAAACCAGATGAACCATAGGCAGATGTAGGGAGAATGCAGTGAAGGTGCCTTGCTTGGGAAACCACTAAAGTCAATGGCTAACCGTTATAGTGGAACACTACAGCCAAAGGAGGTAACTTTTCCACCCTTCACCAGTAGTCTTAAATTCTACACCAGGAGCTGCTGTCACATAGCAGGCAGCTAAAGCCAAGCCCGGAGTGAGGACATTCCCACCTATGCACCAGGTGAGAAGGATCCCACCCTAAGTTGGACACGCTTGACATGCAGACTAAATGCAGAGTGAGACCGTGGGCTGCAGGAACCCTTCACCAGAATAGAATGGCTGGCATGCCCTAGAAAATGATTGAGCTGAAAATCTGGTGAGCTGAATGAGCACGGCATGCTGAGATGGTAATGAGCATTGAGTGCTGAGACCTTGCAAGGTCGAATGCAGAATTGAGTGCAGCAAAATCCCAGAGGCTGAAGCTGAGGGGATGGCAGTAGGCATGAAGCAATGGTTTGTGTAAGTAAGGAGCAATGATTGTGTAAGCAACCGTGGACCTGGACGTAGGTCAGTACACAGTGTAGTAATAATAGGACCAGCACGTAGGTCTGCATAACATAGACGATGGAACAGAACTGAATAGTGGGACAAGCCAGCAAGTATTTAAAAGCCAAATCAATGTGATTTTCAGTGGTGAAGGCAGGATTTAGAACAAAAATAATTAGCCATATGGAGCCACGACTCCCCAAACACTTCCCAGACCCCGCCATAGGACAAACAAGAAAGTGATGGAAGGCCGAGAACCACATGCAGATATGAAAGCTAGTTTAACAGCCTCAGCAGGAGCTTTTTGGCTAACCTCAGAGTAAAACAGAGAAAGGATTTTGTCCAAAACGCGTCAAGCGCATCTTGGTGTTCAATAAATGGATTTTAAAAGTTGCTCCGTGTCTGAATTTTAGTGGGTAAGCGTGTGCTTTAGCTTGTTGTAAACAAGTTTGTTCATTTGGCTAGATGCACCGCTAAATCCTTGTGCACGGTTCGTTTGTTGGAAGACATGAATGAGCAGTATAGCTAGGGTCAGAGTAAGCCTGTGTCAGGTGAAAAGAACTGTGTATGCAACATGGAGCAGCTATGGTTGAGCTGAAACACACAGATAATAATTGCAGTTGCATTGCAGTAGTTTGAGAGTGGCTGCAGTTGTAAGTAACTGAAAGCAGTAGTAGGAGCTCTGAGTAGCAGTATGCTAGGAGCTTAGAAACAAAGCCCCAAAAGACAAACCAAAACACAGCAACACAGAAAACAGGGAACAAGGCCCAAAACCAAAAACAAGACACACAAAACACAAGGAAGCACACAGCAAAGGAAAGATACAAACCAGAAGCAGGAAAACAAACACCAAAGTCCAGCAGAGACATGAAGAAACAGCTGGGGGGGTAGGCCCCAGCCAGCTCAGAGGGCAGACCAATAGAGCCTCCGGCTGCAAGGAAAAAATGTATCATAATGAGACTGAGAGGAACTGCTTATATAGCTCAGGAAGTGGGAGTGGCTGGCTGCTTGGCCACTGAACTCCAGGCAAAAGCCTTCCAACTGTCTGCAGCTAGCAAAGGCAGGTTCATCCGCAAAGTGCGAATAGTTTGCTCTATTCTTCATTGATGGAGTGTCTTCTGTTTGGACTTGGATCTCCCCAAACAGGCTGCCACCACCCAGCAGAGCTGAGTCTGCACATCACGGATTCGTTCAGCTGTCTTGGGAAGAGTTCAGGTCAGTCTCCATAGAAGATGTCAGTGAGGTAATCTCAGAGCTGTGACCCATATTTTGTGAACCAGACCCAGACCCAACATAACTACAAGTGGTCTGTTGGCTCCAGTGTTCACCGGAATTGTCTGGTGCTCCCTGTCAGAGGGGGTCTTCCCAGTTGCACTGGTTTGGCTTCTTCTAAAGAAACCAGCCTTGGACCCAGACTTCCTAGCAAATCTATCATCCATTCTCAAGCCTTCCATTTTTAGGAAAGTCTACGGAGAAGGTTGTGATGCTGCAGCTTGAGGCACACCTGATGACCTATGACATCTGTGAGCACCTCCAGTCTTATTTATTTTTTATTTATTTATTTAGCTGTTTAACCAGGAGTAGCACACTAAGCTGAAAGCTTTTTTACAGGTGTGACCTGGGAGCACAAGGAAGTTAAGTGACTTGCTCAGGGACACACAATATACAAGTGGAAGCTGTGGAATTCAAACCCATGTCTGTTCTACTGGATGTCACCAGATTTGCAGCTCAGAGCCTTAAACCACTGTGCTATACTGCCTCCCAACACTCTTGTTTTAGGCCTAAGCACAGCGTGAGACTGCATTGGTCAGGGTGCATAATGACCTTTTTAAAGTGAGGGATAGGGGAGATTGGTCAGTTCACATTCTTCTTGACCTTTCTTCAGCTTTAGACACTGTACACCATGGGTGGTGGTTGGACTGCTTGCAGGAGTATGGAGGACTCACCCAAACTGTTATTTGCTGATTTGAGTCTTACCTCAGGGATAGGACATAGAGGTTAGTAATGGGAAATTTCTCCTTGCGCCCAGTGCCTCTGCTCTGTGGTGTACCCCAAGGGTCAGTCCTCTCTCCTGTGCTGTTTGCAGTATATATGCTGCCCATGGGAAAGATCATCAGGTGACACAGGGTAAGATTTCACCCCTATGCAGATGACACCCAACTGTATCTGTCATTTGTACCCAGGATGCCTGACATGGTAGCAGTGGTTAATTTGTGCCTGGCTGAGATCCAGGACTGGATGACATTTTGCTGGTTGAGACTTAACCCAGATATGACTAAGGTATGGGTAATTGAATGGGTCATTGGGCGTGGGTGAGTGCAGAGGCAGTCAAGATAGTGACAGGGCGTTGGCTTGGGTCTTCAAGGCTGGTGCTCTCTGCGTAGGCGTAAAATCTAGGGGCCATTCTGGACAAGAGACTGATATTTGAGGTTTAGATGACAGCGGCAGTCCAAAATGCTTTTCACAATCTTAGGAACATCACCCTGATTAGGTCACTTATCCCTCCTGAAGATCTGCTGAAGCTGGTGCATGTGTTTGTGCAATCCAGGCTTGATTTCTGTAAAGCTTTCTGCCTTGGAGTCAATGAAGGTACCCTATGACACCTCCAGCTGGTGTAGAACACAGTGGCCAGATTACTGATGGACCATTCTAGGTTTTATAATGTAACCCTGATCCTGGGTGAAGTGCATTGGTTCTCAGTGAAGTGGCATGTTATAGCAGTACAGTAGTAGTATTTATTTTTATTTGGCGCCCTTCCCCGGAGGCCTGGGGTAAAGAATAAAAGAATAAACACAATCAATAAATCATAACAATTTCAATAAATAAAATAACCACCTTATTCCAGTTAAACAACATAAATACACTAAAAGTTAATAAAACTATTAGATGTGCTGTATGAATAAATATGTTTTGAGCCCCTTTTTAAAAACGTCCACTGAGGGGGCCTCCCTCAAGGTCCTGGGCAAGGAATTCTAAAAGGATGGGCCCACTACTTCAAAGACCTGATCACCCAAGGTCTTCAGTCTTGCCCTTGGAACCACCAGGAGGCTCTCACCAGCTGAACAGAGTGGACAAACTGGAGTGTGCAGGTGCAGGAGCTCCACCAGCTAGGCTGGGCCCAGTCCACATAGGGTTTTATAGGTTAATAAACCTATCTTATACAAGATATACCACTTCTCCAGCAGCCAGAGCAGGTCATGCCGTGTTGGAGAAATATGGCAGGATATTTGTAAGCCTATAAATAACTGGCCAGCAGAGTTCTGCAACAGCTGCAAATGTCATAGCATACCCCCATTAACCCCAAGATACACAGCGTTACAGTAGTCTAACCTAGAGGTCAGAAATGCATGGATCAGTGTGGCCAGGTCTTGGGGGGGGGGGAATAAGGGATCTGATCTAATGGATATTCGGAAGGTGGTACATGCTATTTTGAATTATGGCATACACCTGAGCCTCCATTTCAAACCTTCATCCAGTATGACTCCCAGATTCTTCACCCTGTGGCAGGCTACTTATCTTCAAGGTTGAGTTACTAACCTAAAAGGCCCTATATGGGCTGCAATCTGGAAAGGCCCCGGACTCCCCAGCTATCCTTACTCTCCTTCAGTTTCACTGAGGAGAGTCTCCTTTCATTTCTGAGGGCCAGACTTAAATCCTCCGGTGATCCTGCATTTGAAGTAGCTGGCACCCTGCTTTGGAATTTACTGCCTAGGGCATTGAGGGAGGACCCATCAGTGCAGGCCTTTAAGAGGGGTCTAAAGGGATATCAACATACTAAGAGAGGCTTTTGGTGACCTGTGATGCCCCGGTCTATATACAGTGGCTAATGCTGCTGCTATTACTTATGTATTACTTTTTAATTGTATTTGTCTGTTTTTAGATTTATGTTTCTAGCCCTGTAATGTTGAACTATCTGTTATTATTTATGATTTAAGGGGCCCTCAGCCTCCAGGAAGGTGCATCATACAAATAGAGTATTACTACTGTTACTACTACTATCCAGGCTAAGCAATGCAGCTGGATTATGAACTGACCACCATTATCCATGTTGAAAGAAATGACCTAGGAAGCTCAAGTTCTGAGGGCATTAGGAGGCCAGTCATGGAACTACAGATATTAAACAAGGAAAAATGAATACTGAATGGTCTATTCTGAGATTCTCCCAGTCCTTGGGGCTAGTGAGAAGTATCAGAAGACCATTAGACAGGCTAATATTTAGCTAAGAGACTGGTGCAAGAGGGAGGGGTTTTGTTTTTTTGGCCAAATAGAGGGCCTTCACTGGCACGGAATACAGTTACCTCTACAGTGTTCTGCACCTGTGCACATAGTGAATGGGGCCACTGAACAGGTGAATGGACAGAACAGTTAAAGGGGATTCAAACTAGAGGTCAGGGGGACAGTCAAGGGGATCACCATGGGCAAAAAGCAGATGCAAGGATCACAATGAGGACAGCAGAGCAGTTGAGCACAATGGAAAGAGATCCCTCTGGGAGGTCAAAAAGCACTAAAGTACAACAGTCCTCACTTCCATGCAGACTAACATGAGGATCTCACCCCCTCCCCATCAAAATGGGGGAGATGTAGGGCACAAAATCCAAGACTTAGTGGTCCTCATCTCTCACTGCAAGTCTGGCAAAAATACAGTACACTCTCCCGGCTTACTGCTTAAAGGTTGCCATGCATGGCATGAATTTGCTTGGACGTGTCAGTATAGATTTTTTAAGATACCAGACATAGTGGCTAAATATGCTGCTCCGCATCGGGCAGCATGTTGGAGGGAATGTTGAGCTATACCTGCTAATCACACCTATATTTTATTTATTTAGTTTTTGTTGACTGGGAAGGAGGACTAGACACCAGTTCTGCCTATTTTCAGCCTCATCCTGGGGGAGAGGGATACAGATGGATGCCAACTGAAACTGAACCAGATTTTAAGTTGTTAGTGGTATTTTTAGTGAATGGGGGAAATTTGGCCAGGACACCAGGATAATTCCTGTAAAGCATAAGGAACCGGTTGGGAATGGGACAAACAGGGATGCACCCTGGCCTAAGAACATCCTTTGATGAACCCGCACAAATGGCTTCAGTCTCTCCAGCTGGGATGGCTGACACTCTAGATGTTGCCCGAAACAGTAAAAAAAACGCCTTGCTCAAACTTATCACTGAGGATGATGTTTTTTCAAAAACAGGAAAGAAAAGCTCAGAAGGAAATGAGACTCTTTAATCCTTTCTAATAGAAATATCCATACATTTTCCTCTGACATTGCTACTCAAAATTCTGTCCATAAAAATGACAGTATCACTACGGCAGTGCAATCTAGCTTTGGACTTCAGCCTACAGCATCCACTGACTCAGAGTGGCCTCCCAAGAAGTCCCTGAAATCAGCTGGCTGGAAACAACAGAATGACAGCACATGGATGCCTGACCCAGCATGGGACACAAACAACCTCTCTCAGCTACCATCATCTTCAGAATGGAAAACCCTCCCAGAAGGTAGCACTGTAACAAATGCAAAAAATCAATCTCTGATGAGAGAAACACAGAGATTTCTCCTGTTGGTGAACAAAATATGCCACATACCCAGCAGAATGACCAAAGCTCTACATTCCAAAGCGTTGGTGCTACACCACAACAAAAACTTGAGGACCTGGATAGCCAAGACACTAGTTAACCTGCATCCAACCCTCTATTATCTGACCTATTTAAAGCTAATAAAACAAATCACTTACTTTGAAGATACACAGTACATTTAAAATATAAGGAGGTGCTAGACCCTCACCCTAAACAACAATATGTGGGCAGACAGTTAATAAAGGACTCTACATTTCTTGCCAGTTGATGTCTTCACCTTCATCCATATCTCAGGCGAGGACACTTTTGACATTAGGTTCCTTTCTTCAAATCTTTTAGAACTTTTCTGGTCCGGACACAATCAGTTTAAGCTGTCACCTTCATGGACTCCATTTATCATGATACCTTTAACAAAACCTTTGGTCAAACAAGTCACTGTATTGTTCAGGAATGAAAGTGTGCCAGCTGGAGATATCTACCACTGGCTGCAGCAAAAATGTGATGTTTTAAGTGCACCAGAAGCTATTTTAGATGGGGAACAGTTTTAGACTGGTTGCTGGCGGTTCAAGGTCAAACTTAGAGAGACGGAGGAAGCGATATGCTGTATACGGAATTGCTTCTTTTTAGGTTGTGATTGCGGAGTATGTTTCTATGTTGGACAACCGAAGGCATGTTGCCGATGTGGAGCTTGTACACATTTATCTAGTGTAAGCAATTGAGATGCAGTCTATTTAATGAGGTTGGACATATGAGCTTCCAATGCATGAATCACACAAAATGCAGTCTCTGCGAAGAGCATGGTCATGTGTACAAGACCAGTCCATGGGCACATGCCAATAAACCACATGACCTCAACCAAGAAGATCTTATTAATGAAGCACAAGCAGACAAGTCAAATCTCTCTCCCAATGCTAATAGCGCCAAAGTGGAAGCAAATCAAGACCAACAAGAGAATTCCATAATCATTCCAGACCATCCAGATGACCTTGCTCCAAAATCTCCAGACACAGCCACTGATCAGGCACTTCTGGCTCCAGTATGTTACACCTATGATTCGGAACGTGACTCCTCAGCTGCACAACAATCTTTATAGGCCTCACAACCAGAAAATGCACCCCCAAAACAGAAGGACTATAAGATCTTCAATAAAAGAACTTGTACCACAAGACGTTGAATCAGAAAACCCCTTTGAGGCTCTGACTGAGTCAACATGGGAATAATCTGAAATGGAAATTGAGGAGGACACCACTGACACAGCGAACATCACAGCTGATACTTCTCAGAACTCAGATGGCTGGGAAAATCTATGGTGAGAAAAGGAAAAGGAAAAAACATTAAGACCTCTTTTTTCTGCAGTGTCTAAAGGCATGGAACAAAAACAGCATCAGTAAACTGCCATAGTTTGTTGAATGCTCAAAAACGCCTATCAGTTTTTCAACTAGCACATCATATGTCTTTAGATATATTGTTTTGCAAGAAACATGGATGGGATCACCTGCACAACTATCTCTTTTTAGATCTGAATGGCTCCGGGGGGCCTTTCTTTTGGTCCTTTGAGGAGGATAGGGCTGATACGCTTGGCATTTTGTTTACTGGCAAAAGATTCTCTCTTTTCCATCTCATAGATTTAGTCCCTGGTAGAGCTTTAATATCGGATGGGTATTGGGATAAGGAACCTTGCAGGATGATTAATATCTATGCCCCACATGGTACGGCTGACATAGTAACTCTTTTCAAAAGCCTATAGCCTTACTTAGCTACGGTCAAAATCCTGATCTTGGTGGGAGACTTTAACTGCACTATTAAAATACTTCGAGGCCAACAAAACTAAAAAAAAAATCTATTGTGATTCAATGGCACTGAACTAACAAATTGTGTGGATTTTTAAAAAAAAAGGTCCATCTTACTCTTACAAAAGAGCACGATTTATCTCTCTAATAGATTACATCTACCTCTCAAGACACTTAACTATATACTCCACCAATCTTACTCCGGTGGAGTTTTCTGACCACCTTAATATTCTGTCTTACATTGGACAGGACCCTCAACAAAATCAACCCACTTCCTGTTGTAAATTAAATCTGTTTGTATTTTCTGATAACAATATACCAGATAGAGGATAGTGGATGGGCAACAGTGAACAACAACACTGTTGTTCACTTTGAGAGGTTTTCAGTTGGCATGAAAAACTCGAGAAGTGAATCACAGTGGTGTTGTTCACTGTTGCTCATCCACCGTCTTTTATAGTGTATGGGCAAAAGTAAACTGAAACAGTTTGTGACTGCCTCCATGGTCGAGCCTTGATGTCGATGACTCCCCACCCCACCCATGTCCGTAAAATCACTCCACTCCTTCCGGTTCAATGAAGATAGTGTTACTTAAATTTTAAAAAGAAATGTGACTGTCTTGCTTTTTGCTGGCCACTATTTAAGAAACCGGCACTTACTGAAACATTGTACCATCCTCCTCTGCCATCGGTGAACTGCCGTGAGCATTTTTTGAATGTCTCCGAATCGCAACTTGCACATGCGCAAAAGCAATCTGACCTGTTGTACCATCATTGTGACATACTCATGATGGTACAACAACATCATGACATCACATCAATGGTACAACAAGTCTAGGGAAAGCCAGAATTTCAGAGACAACAATATTCTAACATACACTGTATTATATCAAACAACTCTTTAGCACTAGAGCATTAGTTTTTTACTTATAGGATGACTATGGGGAATGGTGGCTAGAAACAAAATCAGACATACAGAAGGTTTTCCAAACTACTGGGAAACAAAAATCTAAACAGGATTTCTTTTCATATTTGTACTTACGTTCCCAGCTACAACATCTCTTAGCTTTACCTCCCTCTAGTGATACTAATCTTTTGGCCAAAATTAATACCATCAAATCGGAAATGAAGAGGGTACAATATGACAGAACAAACACTATCAGAGCAGAAATAACATATGGAACCCAAAAGACCCCTTATAGTGACCCATGTGAGGCTTGTAAGTCTCGGAGATGTAATTTTACAATCACGTCCCTAATAGATGATAAAGGGGTAATCACTTCATCTCCAGCTGCATTGATTAAAATAATCTTATAATGTATGGTAGAACACTGTTAACCTTAGGAAATCATAATTTCCTAAGGTTGTTAGACCATCGATGTGATGTAGTAATGTTGTTAACCAATGATGCTATGTCACATCGATAGGTTAACAACGGGGATCGGTCTGCACATGTACGTGACTTTTTTTACTCTCGGGAACCGACGGATGCACGCAGCAGTAAGGGAAGGACTGAACAGCTGTGGCAGTGACTCTATTTCATAAAGTAAGGAGCCATTTTCCCTTTTTCTTGAGACCATACACTATTACTGATGCAGGGCTCTCAAACTCAGCCATTGAGTGGTTCCATGATTACCTAGTGGGCAGGAAAGAAGCGGTCAGACTTGCTTTGCACACCTCAAACTCCCTACCAGTCACATCTGGTATCCCCCAAGGATCAGTCCTAGGACCAATACTCTTCTCCATTTTTCTAAATGACCTCCCTTCTGCATGCTCCCATTCTTCCATCCAAATGTATGCAGATGACACAGTCTTATATGCCTCAGGTCCCTCAACATGCAGAGTGGCATCCCTCCTACAGGAGGATGTCTCTGCCATCCAGAACTGGTTTAGGTCAAACCAGTTATTTCTAAACCCTAAAAAAATATGTCACTAATGTTTGGCTCCCAACAAATACTCTCCCACCAAACCCCCTGCCCCCCTTTCAAAATCCTGGATGGGTCACCCCGGAGCAATGCACTAGCTACAGATATCTAGGCATCTGGCTAGACCAGCACCTAGATTTTACCTCTCACATTGACTCCCTACATGAGAGGCTGCTCCCCAAACTGGGCACACTATACCAAAACAAAAACTGCCTCCCCACACAAATGAGGCACGTCATTGTCAAAAAAATTATACTTCCCGTACTCGACTATGGCGACATAGTATACACTATCGCACCCACATCTGCCCTGGCCAGGCTAGACACCCTGTTCCACTCCTTCTGTCGTTTCATCCTCTACTGCCCACAATCCACACACCACTGCACCTTATACAGTTCCCTAACCCTGCTGTCTCTCCATGATCGTAGATTAACTGCGCTAGGTTCGCTGCCAAATATTGGTCCCTCTCCCTCCCTCCCTCCCTGGCTTCTACCATCTCCCAACAACCTCCACCTGTGTACTCCCTTAGAAGCATGGACCCTAGACTACTCCACATCCCATTTATGTGCACAACCACAGGCCAGGCAGCTTTTAACTACAGAATCCCACATATTTGGAACAACCTACCTGCCCGCATAAGACACGCGCAAAATCCCTATCATCGCAACCTACTACTCAAGGCACATTTCTCCTCCAGCTGCTCCTGTTAATCTAACAGTTTACTACAATAATGTTGTAGTCTAGTTGCATTTGCAATTGTAAATCTATCCCTGCCTGTAAACTTCCTGCCATATGTTTGTCAGGAGTAAGTTTTTCTGTATTCTAATACTGTACTGTACATGAAAAAAACTCTATGTTATGTATTGGGTCTCGGCCCCCAGGTCGCATCTGGAATTGAGCATGTTGCTCAGTATGCCTTTCTGATAAATCTTGTAAATAAATAAATAAAATATCAGGATTTCGATTATTGGGCATTGCTTTGTTAGTTTGCTAAATGTTGGGCAAATGCATGTGTCGGTTTCTGGAGATGGGCAATTACATGTCGGGCAATTACATGTTTACAGGTGTACAATTGTACAGATCCCCCCAGCAGACCATGGTTTGCAACCATAATAGTGATGGCACTGTATAACTGGGAAATACCAAACAAACAGTACCTACCAACACAGGGCCCAATACGCCACCCAAACCCCAGCAGGCTACAACTCATGGCATGGCTATTGAAAGGCAGATATTGCTAACCAAAGAATATCACGAAATGGTCATACAAACACTGCTGCAATCCCATAAATCATCTACAAATGCCACCTACAACAGACAGTGGAAAAATTTCCATAGATGGTGCGCATCAACGGGTACAAATCCAGAAAATATAGATATCCTTCAACTTCTAATGTTTCTACAACAAGGACTAGACAAGGGCTATTTCCAGCACCACTAAGGGTTCAGCTGTCAGCATTAGGAGCAGCCGTGGGCAACATCAACAGGACCCTACTGGGAGCACACCCAGATGTGGTGAGATTTCTTAAGGTGGTGTCAAAGCAAAACCCTACTACACTCACTAAAAAGACATCCATTTGAACCAATTCAACGTCATAGACTTACACTAGCTGACATTAAAGGCTTCATTCCTTACCACAACTTGCTCATTTAGAAGAATCGTTGAGTTAAATGCCCTATCATTTAGAGATCCATTCACCTAGTTCCATGAAGATGGAGAGACACTAAGAATTGTACCAGCCTTCACACCTAAAATCGACTCCTTATTCCATGAGTCAATCTGTGCTACTACCTTCATTCCCAAGTGCCCAACAAGAACTGGATGATGAACTCCTGGGCACATTGGATGTGAAAATAGTTCTACAGACATACCTATTAAGGATGAGCCATTCCACAAAACAAGTAGACTGTTCATGGTCACACAAGGCCCTAGAAAAGGGCAAGCAGCATCTAAAAGTACAATAGCCTCTTGGATTAAGAACAAAATCATGGTATGGCTATTGAAAGGCAGAGACTGCTAACCAAAGGATATCACAAAACAGTCATACAAACACTGCCGCAATCCCATAAATCATCTACAAATGCCGTCTACAACACATGGTGGAAAAATTTCCATAGATGGTGTGGATCAATGGACACAAATCCAGAACATATAGATATGCTTCAACTTCTAATGTTTCTACAACAAGGACTAGACAAGGGCCATCTCCAGCATCTCTAAGGGTTCAGCTATCAGCATTAGAGCAGCCTAGGGAGGCAGTATAGCGCAGTGGTTTAAGGCTCTGAGCTGCAAATCTGGAGACCTGGGTTTGAATCCCACAGACCCCACTTGCATACTGTGTGATCCTGAGCAAGTCACTTAACTTCCCTGTGCTCTCAGGTTGCACCTGTAAACAAGCTTTCAGCTTAGTGTGTCTCACCTGGTTAAACAATTGGAAAAAAAAAATCACAGAAACTTATCAACAAATTAATCTAGAACCTCCTCAAAGGCTCACGGTCCATTCCACATGGGGAATAATAACATCATGGGCAGAAAAGAACCACGTGTCAGCTGCGGAGATGTGGGCTTCAGTGCACACATTCACCAAACACTACAGTCTGGACACTTGTGGTCTGCAGAGCACAGCATTCACCAGAAAAGTTTTAGCAGTGGTGACATCAGAGACAAACCCTAGCAGTCGCTCTCTCTCACCTGGGGAGAAAGTACTGCTTATTAATCAACCCTAAGGTAAGGGCTGCGTGCCATGGATATACTCAAAACATAATGGTTGTTTACTCAGCTGGTAAAGGTGATTATGTGAGAGTATATCCATGGCACTCTTATGCCCACCACTAGGAGAGTGACAATAGACTAAAGACTAAGAAATTGAATACAGAATGTTAATGCCTCAATTGGGAGTTTTCTTTGATGAAGAATATACACTGTGGGCCAGATATTCAAAAGGGTTGCGCCATGCGCAATAGGGTTGCGCCTGCGCAAGTCTGAACTTGCTCCATTCTTCGATATTCAGCAGGAGGCAGTTGCGCCACTGAAAACATGCTGAGCAACAGTGCAATGCAAATGAATGCATACTGAACTGGAGGGGAAGGAACCATGCATAAACTGCACAGCCCGATATTCAACCGGGCTGTGCAGAGTTGTGCAGGCACAACCTCCAACCTGCGCCTGCACAACTTTGAGCCAAAAAAAAAGCTCAAGTCGAGGGCCACCCACAGGTGAGCTGCTGCATTGTGGGGCACAACACAGCAGCTGCCACCAGTGACTGGCCCCCAACCCACTCCCTGTGCCCCCCCTGCAGCCAATCGCGGGCGAAAGTGTGTAAATCCCCCGCCACCCCCACCAGCCCGATCGCGGACAGCAATGTGTCCCCCAACATAGCCCTGGTGGTCCAGTGGACTGATAATCCCGATCGTGCGATGTACAAATTAAACAAACACCCTCCCGAACAAAGCCCTGGTGGTCAGTGGATAATCCCGATCGCGGGATGTACAAATTAAACAAACCCCGAACACAGCCCTGGTGACCTAGTGTCCCTCACCCCACCACCACCCACGAAGCCCCACCACCCTGCTCCCCGCAGCGGCGGCAGCATCCCACCTGCCTGCCACCCCACCACCTGCTGACTGACTGCCCGGTGAGGCTGCCGCCCATTGATTGCAGAGCAAGAGCCAATGGGCGTGCAACCATCACTCTAAAGACAGTCCAGATTTGTGAATTCATTCATTCACAAAGCTGGACTGTCTTGTAGGTATAGGCTGCATGCCCATTGGCTCTTGCTCTGCACCATGGAGCATGCAGCCCACCGGCAGTCAGTCAGCGGCGGTGGGGCGACAGGCGGGTGGGATGCTGCCACCGCCGCCGCGGGGGGGAGCGGGGTGGTGGGGTCATGGGTGGTGGGTGGGGGACACATGTCCCAGGGATGCGCTCGGGGTGCTTCTACTACTCCAGCCTGCGATCGGGCTTTTCGGTCTACTGACCACCAGGGATGTGTTCGGGGTGCTTCTACTACCCAGCCCACAATCGGGCTTTTCGTCCACTGGACCACCAGGGATGTGTTTGGGGGTGCTTTACTACTCCAGCCCGGATCGGGCTTTTCGTCCACTGGACCACCAGGGATGTATTCGGGAGGAGGGGGTTGTTTTAAACCAATACAGCCCGCGATCAGGCTTTTGGTCCACTGGACCACCAGGGATGTATTTGGGAGGAGGGTTGTTTTAAACTAATGCAGCCCGCGATCGGGCCGGTGGGGGGGATTTCAGCTATGCTCATGATCGGGCCAGTCGGAGATGGGGAGACATTTCTGCTGTTGCCTGCGATTGGGCCAGTGGGGGGTGGTGGTGGGGATTTTCATTCTTTTGCCTATGATCGGGCTGCAGGGGGCATCGGTCCCTGATGGCTGCTGCCTGGCAGGGCACCAGGTGCAAGTCCTCAGGGATCAGCGCACCTGCATGCTAATTGCATGCAAACGGGGCCATAATCAGATGCAAATGGCCCCCCCCGCACCTTGCATGAATTATGGCCCCATTTGCATGTCACCTTTTGAATATCAGAAATTTGCACATGGCGCAATGGTACTTGCACCACCGCAAGTTGAATGCACCACTCTGACCACTTGCAGTGGTGCAAGTTTCACTGCGCCATGCACAGTGGCTGTGTGGCAGAGGTATTCAGGAGTTGCTCAAGGGCACAACTCCTTTGAATATCACTCTGGCCACACCCCTGTGCAACTATTTTGTGCAGCGCAAGGGCTTGCGCTGTACAAAAAAGTGCAGTTTGAATATCTGGCCCCGTGTGTATATAACTGAGTAGAAATGTACAGAATAGAAACAATAGTTATGTACAGTATAACTAATCAAGTAGAAATGTAGAGAATAGATGTAATAATTAACCTGGTCACCAAACATTATATATTCAGGCTTCCAAACCTTACTTGCCTAGGTTCTCTGTTTTTTTGGTTTTTGATTGATTTTACAGTGCAGCTTGGGAAAAGTCAAACTGGCATCAAATGGAAGATAGGGGCTTGTCCAAGCAAAATGTTATCCACAGATCACATGTGCATCTCAGAGCCTATCAGGTGTAGTGGTGGGTGAAGTGGGCAGAATTCACTTCACAGAGAAATCCTTAATATTCCACCCATTTTGTGTAGTAGAATGCAAAATTTCACCTTGCGGAGTGGTGAAATTTCACCTGTCAGAATGGCAAAATTTCGCCTTCCACAGTGAAATTTCACCTTTCTCGAGGAAATTTCACCTTCTGCAGCAGAATTTTGCCTTTGTCCATGGGTAAAATTTCACCTTAGTAGGTATAATTTAAAATTAGTAGATCCCTGGTGGCTATCGGTCCCTCCCCCCACCTGTCCCACATGTAGAGAGACAAATCCCTGGTAGCTAGTGGATTCCTTCCTCCACCAGTAATAACCCACCCACTGCCCATACAGAAATGTACAGTAACACCCCCCATCCACATCCCTCAGTATCTCCTCCTTTAGTCCTTAATATTATCCTGTTAAAAGAAAAAAAAATCTCTGGTGGTCTAATGGTGTTTTGTAAATTGTAAAACCTCCACGACTCCAATCCCTCCCAGTTCTCATAAATCCAATTCCCTGGTAGTACCCCCCACAGCCTCCCCAACAGCCAGATGTCCACCACCTCCCACCCCCATCCTAAATCCCGGCAGCACACGGCGACCGGCACAGCCTCCTCTCTCCTCCACAGCTAGCCCACTGGCCGGAGCTGTCAATGAATGAGCTTCAATTTAACAGCTTAGTCAGTGGGCCAGCCATGGAGGAGAGAGGAGGGCTGTGCCAGTCTGCCAGTGCCACTGCTAGGATTTAGGATGGGGTGGGAGTGGGTTATGGTGGGGACATCTGACTGCTGGGGATGCTGGGTGGGGGGCACTGATCACCAAGGAATCAGATTTATGGGAACTGGGAGGGGACTGGATTCAGGAGGGGGGGTTAAAATTTATAAAAACACCACTAGACCACCAGAGATTTTTTTCTTTTAACAGGATAATATTAAGGACAAAAGGAGGAGATAAGGAGGAATGTGGGTGTAGGGGTTACTGGCTGTACATTTCTGTGGTGGGCGGCAGGGTGGGTTATTACCAGGTGGAGGGGAGGGACCACAGGCCACCATGAATAATTTAATTATTTACAATTAATTACATGTGAGACAGGTGGTGGGAGCGACCGCTAGCCACCAGGGATCTACTTATTTGTAACTTATTAAAGTTATACCCACTCTAAGGTGAAATTTTGACTGTGGAGGGAAGGCAAAATTTCATTATGGAAGGTGAAATTTTTCCCCCGGAAGGTGAAATTTCACCTAGGTGAAATTCTGACTTTTGTGGGAAAATTTTGAGTAGTGCTCTGCAATGCGGATTTGCTTACTTCGCCAGCACTCCATCTGGGAAATTTTAATTAGCTGCATCTCTAATCAGGTGGACATATAAACTCTAAAGTGAGGACTGAGTGCCATGGATATACTCTCACATAATCACCTTTACCAGGTGAATAAACTACCAATATGCCAGATAACCACTAGAGCTCACTGACTTAATGACTTGTGGAAGCACATGCACATGCACCTTTGTTTCTGTGCTATGCAACCTAACTCTTTAACAGCCCTGTAGATAATAATGTATAGTTTTACTATTTGAAAACAGTGGCACCACGTGACAACAAGCTTTACAACTCGTTGTGACATAGGCCACTGTGACTCAAGTGTCTTGATATCGTGAGTCATGGTGGCGCATGATCCTGGGCATCACCGTTGCAGGCGTGTTGGAAGGGTGTTGTAGGGCTATAATGCTAGTGTAGGTAAGGTGGTTCAGTGTTGATAAGTGCTTTGTGAAAGTTGAATTCCACAAGTGGAATGCTAGTGGCACTTCCTACTATGCATCCATGAATTTGTGAGGAAATTTCACCAAGTAGTAATTTCTAAAGTATCAACAATCAATGTTGACCTACTAAACCACATCTATCAAACTTAATTAGATTAAAGGTATATTTACTTTGGTATGCATGCCAAATCTTTTGTATCTACCTGCAATAGCAGTAGAGCATTACACATTCAAATATTTTGAAAATGTTCACAGAATTTTACAAATAAATTGTAAAATTTTGAATGCCTATAACTTACAATTTACATAAACAATTACCTCTCTATTTAACAGTTTCTATGACTCTTCCAAGAAAGTATGCAAGCAAATTTTCAGTTATCTAGTTCCAAAGGTGGTTAAGTCATAAACATAGAAATACTTTCTGAAATTCTCTCATCAATAATAAATTTGCCAGTCTTCAAACCCCTGTAACTTCCCTTCCCCTCATACAAGTGTCCTGAAATTTAAAATCCTCTTAGGGCCTCTTTCAAATAATGTACAAGCCACATTACTGATCTCTAGCTTTAATATTGACCAAGGTATGGTCAATTAAACATTTTAGAAAAATCCCCAACCCCAAAAAAATTGTGAAATTTTGCACAATTTTGTAAAAAATCTGCAGAATCAGAATTTGCTAATTTCACACAGCCCTACATCGAAGTCAGGTTCTAAAAAGACAATTAGACAGGCTAATACTTGGTAATCAAACCTGTAGACAAAGGTAGGATTGTGGTTTGGGACTACAATAAATACAAAACAGTGTTTGAGGCAGTTGGGGACAATAGAAGGTATCAATGATTAGAATAGAACCCTACCCCAGACATTATGGGAGAAATTATAACTTATTAAATTTAGGTGTAGCTATGGGGTAGATATCTGAGGAGGAAGAAACAGTGTTAGTGAATGATAGCCCAAGACTTTACATCTTTTATGTACTTCCTAAGATGCACAAAGATATAGAAAACACCCAGGGGCAACCTGTAGTGTCAGGATTGGAATCTATCTTAGAACCTTTATCTAAACATATGCATTTTCAAACACAACTTGAAGCCACAAAAATTCAGACTTACATCAAAAAGACAGTGGACATGTTACCAGCCTTATTGATGATTTAAGTGGATATATGCAAGAATGGACACAGCTTACACTGGCAGCCCTTGATGTTAGGGATTTGCATACCAGCATCCAACAAAATGAGTGGTTAGAGGTACTTCTTAAGGCATTAAGGAATAGGGAATATACACCCCAGTGAATTGTTAAAAGAAATGGCAGAAATGTTTCTGAGAAGAAATAATTTCACATTTGAAGATTGTTTTATGAACAAGTGATGGGTACTGTTATGGGGAGCCCCTTTGTACACAAACCTTAACATGTGGAAGTTCGAGCAGAGATTTATTCTGGATCCAGCACAAGATCTGTTCTGTTCAAATATAGTCCAATGGAAGAGGTTTATAGATGATGTGATTGTAATCTGGCAAGGAGAGGCTAATAAATTAATTGATTTCCAATAATACTTTAACACCAGGAATAGGTATATAGAGTTTACAATGGCAGCAGACAGACAAAAGGTTGCTTTTCTGGACTTACTACTGACAACACTATACCACAAAGACACTGATAGGAATCCTACTTTACATAGTATAAGCCATTAAATGATTGTAAGTTAATCAGAAGAATACCATAAGCCCAGCTTATGAAATTGAAAAAAAATTGTAGTGAAACATAAGAATTTGAAAGGGTACAGGAAGCATTAACTGATAGATTTCGAGACAAGGGCTATAAAAAAGAGTACTGAGAGACACAACAGAGAAGTATCTAATATCCCAAGAGAAACATGGCTAAGGCCAGTGTCAAAGAAAATATTGTTAACAGGATTGTTTTTTCTACAGCATATAGCAAAGAGAGCACAAATATAAGAAAATCTTACATGACAACCGACATATCATCCAAGCAAGCAACAGCCATAATATGCAATTTATAGAGCCACCACTCATCATATCAAAAAAGGAATCAAACCCTTAGAGACGAACTGGTGCATATAGCCCAAACTGTGCCAAAACCTATATACAGACAACTTTTATTGGGCATATTGGAGGGAGTTATCCATGTGGTAAGTGCTCGCACTGCAGTAACACCAACAGAAAATCCTTTTATGAGCACCCTTACAGCAATGAAAAATTTGAAGTAAGACAACATATAACTTGTTCTAAAGATCACATTGTATATCTTCTCCAGTACCCTTGTGATAAACTATATGTGGAGGTAACACATGTGGACAAAACAAAAACGTGAACTAAAGGTGAGAATAGGATAACACAAAAGTGACATCTGCAGAAAGGATAAATCATCAGTTTTGCCAGGAACTTTGAATCTGTGGGACATTCTGTACGATCACTAAGATTTGGGGGCCTAGGACATGAGCCAGAGCCAAAAAAAGTATGGATTGGGACTAACTATTGTTACACAGAGAAGTATATTGAATACACAAAATGGGCAATCTTAATGAATAAATAGGACAGAATAAGAAGAGTGGCTGGACATTATTTTGGTAAACAAAGCACTGATTTATGTAATATTTAATGGAAATGTTATATTGGGACATTTTAATAAAGAATTTCAGAATTTCTGACTTTGTGCGTAAAATGAATTGTATACATATAGCATTTATACCTCTGTCTTTCATGTTAAATGACCCCCGTACTTAATTACTAGAGGGTCCCACCTCTATTTCATGGCTATCTCTGAACACAATATCTGCTGTTGCTGTTGTGTGTGCATTGTCTAAATCTCCTTCCAGGTGGTTAATACAGACAGAAATTTAAAACTGTTTACATATTTTCAAAAGTAGTTTAAAATGATGTACAGTAAGTGCAAGTTCACATAGTAAACTATTTTTACAAAAAATGATTATGACTCGGGGCTTAAAAAATAATTAAGACTCAGGGCTTTGAGCCCTAGGAGGGGTGAACCACTGCAGACTGCAGTCTCCCTCTTTGTGCTGGTTGGCCATGTGGCATCTCCTAACCAGTACACCATGAGGGAACTGCAGAAGCTGTAAGAGAATCAGCTCCTGTGGCAATAGTGGAAGGCGGTACCACTGACTGATGTCACAAGTAACATCACAAGTGACATCACATATCCTCCCCCCGGCACTGCAGTATATACCCATGCATGGGCCCAGCTGCTCCTATACACCATGTGAGATGGCTGGGTAGCACTGTAATAACCCTGAAAGCCAAATATCAGCACCATTTACTTTGCTAGTGTTTTAACAACACTGCATAACTATGAGTCTGGATGGAACTGGTAATTTACTAAGGTCCCTTTTTTTTATAGGGTAAATAAGAGGGTCACTGGGACTCCAAGACAGAGTAATAGTGAATAACAAGGGACAGGGCCTCTGAGCCATGCAAGGTGTATAGCCTTGTAAAACAAGCGATAAAGAGGGACTCCTGTATATATTGACATGACTCATGGGCTTGCAAATGGTATATATAGCAAAACAAAGAATTGTTTCTTGCATTACAGGAGATCATTAAAAAGACTAAATCAATATAAATGTTCATGACTAATGGTGAGAAGAAATAAGAATATACTGTATAAGATATTATGGATACCTGTATTATTATAAGATGTTCTGAGTAAGTGTGTTAATATAAATTAAACCTTGGGTGAGGATATAGTGAATACTGTTGCATTTATGAATTTATAATTCATTCAGAATATGCTTACATAGAGAATTGAGGAAAGATTTTGAAACAATAAGTTTTGTTTAAGGGTGTCACTTTAAAAATAGACACCAGACTCAATTTTCACAGGGTGACGCAAGGCTTGCATCAAGCACTGCGGTACCACAAACATTAACGCTGCTGCACCAATCCCTTTTGCCGCAACTGTGTTCGATTTTGGTGGGTTGAACACAGCTGCAATAGTTTACCAGATTTACTGCAGCTTGCACCAACTTCTTAGCGCAAGCACCTTAAAACAGGTCCCAGGGATTGCTGCAAGCTAGACCAAAAGAAGCTAGTTTAACTTGCGGCAATTGGTGCATGGGAGCAAAATTCCCAATCGCAGGACTGAAGATTGGTGCAAACCCCATGCACCATATTATCAGCATGCCCGGGGCTTGTGCCAGTCTGTGGATTTGAAAATTTAGCCCACTGTGTCTAATGGAGGTGATCATTGAATGTGCTATGAGCACGGTTTGGTTGGTGATGGTGACACAGCAGTGCTGTATAGTGACGTTTTGACCTGATATATACTAGAATATATCTTTTTGTAATTGTAACAGGAGTTTAACACAGAAGGCCTGTCAAAATGGTGTCCAGCCATGAAACATTGCCCAATATTTGCATAATGTGAAACATTAAAGGTGAAAAGTGGATATTTGGTATGGTGTTCATCCTTTTTCTGCAACAAGTAATGGTAACAAAGAGAACTAGCCAGTCCTCAGTCACTATGACACAAAACTTTAGAAAGGAAGACTTTAGGCAAGTCATTTGAGGCAGGTTCTAAAAGCAATATAGTGATTTAATTACAGGTCGACATGTACTGTAATATACCTGAATCAACTGTATGGTATCACTGACTTTGGAAGAAGCATTGCTTAATTTCTCTTTTGTTAATCATATGTATGTTTCATGTTTTGTTATTTGTACTTAGCAGAGCTAAATGTTTGGCCACTAGCAACATTATCGATAATGTCAGCAGAACTCTTTTTGCAATCAGGTGCCTCCCCCCACTCCCATGTGAGATCAGGAATATACACAGAGACTGAAACTGTTCTCAGTTCTATGGCCCTATTCACTAATGGTTGTGAGGTGTACAACTATATATTGTTTCCCTTCCATGGGAGTAACTAACAGAAAAGGAACATTAAGTGCTGAAATATTGCTCATTTCAATCTTACCATGGCCATCTCTAGGCAAGTGGTATGTGCAAGCTAGTCTTTGGTAAATCTAAGTAGTCAACGTGGCATAGAAATGACATCTATACATTTGTTTATGTGACGCTATAGTGGTCTCATGAGGCTGGTAATGCAGAGCACATATGGTGCTCATTGAGGAAGGTGATGAAAGCAGATAGAGAGGTCTGCATATCTTTAACTAATAACAGACAGTGGCGTAAAAAGTGCCCACTTGCTCAACAGGGACCTAAGGCAACTCATTCTGAATAAAAAGGTCTATAACTATGGGAAATAAATGGGCTGCTTCCAGTCCAGATAGGTGTACAGAGCAGCACCGAAGGACTGCAAAACTAGAATTGAGACAGCAACAAATGGCCTAGAAGCTGGGATAGTAGCAGGAGCTGAAGACCATACCGAACTCATCTTCCAGTACATAACTGGAAGGAGTAAGATGGGCTTTTTTAATCAGGATGAGGGAAGGGTCTTGTGAGAGATCCAGAGGCAATGGCTGAGATGATAATAAGTGCTTTGCTTCATTGCTTACCAAAGGGCCCATGGTGTGGTTTGGGGGGACTTCACTGGCTCACTGGGAGGGCCCATGACATCAGGGTATCTACAATGTATCCATTGGATATCCCACATGAGCTAGTAGTGGACTACTTGGCAAGTCAGATAAGTCCAAAGCAGCAGATGGGGTACACCCTAGAATCATAGTGGAGCTCAAAGAACAGTTGACTGAGCCAACTGAAGTAATCTTTCATAAGTGCATCTAGACAGTTGTGGTGCCACAGGACTGAAAAATTATCAATCGCTATTTTCAAGAAGGGGTAAGGTCTGACCTGAGCCAATATAGGTTGGTCAACTTGACATCACTGCTTGATACAATCCTGGAGGCCATTGTCAGGGACAGAATAATGGAGAACTTCGCTGAGGCCAACATTCTTGCCCCCTGTAGGTGGTGCTTAACAAGGATCAGATCATGTCAAGCAAACCTGATCATTTTCTTTGAGGGGGGACCAGGCAGGTGGACAGGAACAGCCTGTGGATGTAGTCTGTCTGGACATCAGCAAAGCCTTTGATACTGTGGTGCATGACATGTTTATAAGCAAAGTAAACTAGTGTGGACTACACATGAGCTATACACAAGGTGGATAGCTAATTTGACTTGGGACCAAGAAGCAGATGGCGGTGGTTGATGGGCAGGTCTCCAAATGAAGAGGAGTACTCAGCAATGTCCATCAAGGATTAGTGCAGGGGCCACTGTTCTTCAACATCTTTAGTGATCTGGCAACTGGGTTCTTCAGTAGGCCGCTTAAGTTTAAAGGGATACTAAACTAGACCAAACAAAAAAATATCTGCACTAGGATGGGCGTGCACAATTAAAATCTCAGAACTTGAAGGGAACCAGAAATCAGCACTTACCCCTTCGACTGAAGGCCAAAGTAATTCTCATGTCTCTCTTGCTCCTTCAAGTTTGTACACTTGCTGGCTTTCAAGAGGCATGCAGAATTTATTCAGTTTTCTCACAATGCAAAACAATACAAATTCTCAAACAATGCTGGCAGGTCATCTACCTGCCCGTTTGAGAATTTGTATTGTTTTGCACTGTGAGAAAGCTTAATAAAGTTTGCATGCCTCTTGAAAGCCACCAAGTTTACAAGTTCTTTCACTAAATATGTAGAAGACAAAGCACAGAGAGCTTGAACGAGCAAGAGAGAAATGAGAACTACTTCAGTCTTCAGTCAGAGGGGTGAGTGCCAATTTCTGGGTGTTTTCAAGTTCTGACACTAAGCTAGCCAGGTTGTGGGGTCTCCTTTGAGGATGGGGACAAACTTTAGAAGGACCTGAGCAAGTTGGAATCATTGGTTTCACTACTGTACTGGAGCCTTGGAGTCAATGTGTCCGAATGCAAGGTAATACACATGGGAAGGTAAAACAGGTAGGACACGCTCCTCTTGCAGTACTGGAGAAAGATAAAGACATGGAGGGTCATAATAAAGAGGGGCTAAAGCAGAGCAAGTAGTATGTGGTAACTGTCAAGAGGGCTATTAAAATGCTGGGGAGCATCAATGGGGGAATGACCAGCATAGCAGGAAAAACAACCACTTTAGAATGCAATTGTCCAGACCCACCTGGAATACTGTTTGCAACTTTCTCAATACAAAAAGGATACTGAGGCAGTCGAGAGGTGCAACACAAGGCCACAAAAATTATCATCATTGTGGGGTACAAAAGCTATTAGGAGAGGTGAAGGCCCTTAACACATTCACTTTGGATAAAAGGAGACTGAGAGGAGACATGATTTCAGTCTGTCACATATGTAAGGGTATCAACAAGACCAAACTGTCAGTGATGTTTGACTTGGTGTCCTGCAGCAGGATTCGCAAACATGCCCTGAAGCTTAGGGGTGGTACATTCAGGGATAACTTCAGGAGACTGTTTTTCCTCCTAGAGTGTGGTGAATCTATAGAACATCTTCAAGTCCACTGATTTACAGTGATTAAAACAATGAAATTCCATTTTCAAGACTTCAGATTCCGGAATTGCACCAGTGATCATTACTCTAATTTCCAGATTTTACTGGGATTTTGCTATCATTCTTTTAGTATGTGCAGAAATAATCAGAATTAAAGAAGGTTTAATATACAGAGCATTAAATAAAGCAAACTGAAACTAGTACAGGAAGGAATTATAAGAAAAATACAAGTTTTGTAGATTTACTGATCTGATATAAAATGGCAGATTCCATGAAATCTTTGTTTTTACTGGTTTTCAGGCAGTCTTAATTCTGGAATTTTACCAGGTTTTCTGGTAACAACTGAAAAACAGTGACCTTAAACATCTTACCAACAGAGACAGGGGACATAAAGACTGAGTATGCCTTTAAGGTAGGTCTAGACAAATTTCTTCTTGCTAAAGTAATTCTACAGTACCCTGGGCAGTAGTGTGAGTAGGGAATATCAAACAGTTCGTATGGGGTGTGTTTGTACAGCATACTTATTTCATCTGTGCATGAGATGCAGGAAGCAACATGATGAACCTGGATATTATCTTTGAATCAGTCTCTTGCAGCAGGCCAGAACACATGAGATATACAGCCATAGTCATCAGTTCCTCTGGATGATTTCCCAGCAGTCTCTTCCAGGGGCCTTCCCTTTCTGTCACCTGATGTGCTCTTGCACATATATGAAGAGGAGGCCCCTGATGCTCCTCAGGTCTTTTCCAACCCAAATGAGTCAACTTCAAGTTCTCCTCCAAGAGTACCAGCTTTCTTGAGTTCATTGAGGGAGTCACCTAGAGTTCTTTTACTGCCTCCTTGGGGTCTTGAAGGGGTGAGCCCCCATCGTTGATGGGGCATGTGGCCAAGAGGAAGCATGCATCACAGTCCAGGCATGTTTCCCCCACACTGCCATCTCCATCTTTGAAGTCCTCGAGAAATAAGGTAAGTATTAGGAGGGAACCCACTGGACACCCCGTCTTCTCTACTATCGATGGTAATGAGTCCCTCCCTTCCATCATCGATGACTTATCCGTTGATGACCACTGTTGTGCTGCTTCTACCACTGCTGCTTGCCAACAGTCATTTGAGCCATTGTCCATTGATGAAGAGAGCTCAACAAAAGTAGTCAGAGGGAATCCACTGACATCCGACTTCTCCACTGTCAACGGTAGTGGGTCCCACCCATCGTCGTCGGCTCCTCCGTCAAGGACCACTGTTTGTGCTGCTTCTTCCACCGCTGCTTGCCAAACAGTCTTTTGAGCCATTGCCCATCGATGATGGCCGCTGCAGCTTCAATGGTTCTCCCGTCAACAGAGCATATTTCAGCCGTTGGGCTTTCCCATCGACGGTTCTGCCTTTGATGGCTCACTCTGTCCATTGACAGTAGATCTATTTTTCAACTATCTCATCACTGGCCTGGGGCTCTCCCATTGATGGTTCTCCTGTTGATGGCTCACTCTGACCATCTGTTGTCAACAGTGGACCTAATTTTCACCATCTCATCGACAGCCTTGTCGTCGACAGTGCCTCCTGGCTTTACTGCCTTGTCAACGGTATTCCCATCAATGATAATAGGCTCCACTTTGGACTTCCTTGGATGGGAGCCTTATGATGGTTCCTCCATCTACGACAGTGTTGGGGTCTTATGTGCACCCGTCCACACTGATGGGCTGGCTTGCTCCCTTGCCCTCTGTCATTCCATCAGTGGTGCCCATCCAGTCCATGACCCTTTCTTCTTTTGAGGGTCACTTGGCCATAGTGGACATCCTGGTTTTTGTCCTGTATCATTGTGGGCCTTACCAGGTCCTCCCCTTATCAAACCTCTGAGGAGGCTGTGGTCCCTGCCTCTGCCCCCTCTAAGCAGGGGTTACTTCCCAGGGAGGATGAATTGGCCACCCCATTCTTCCAAGAATGTGATATGGCAGACCTGATGGAGGAGGAGGAGGCGATGGATCAGTATTATGGATCCCAAGTGTCCTCCTCAAAGGTGTCTTCCCATCATGAGGATGATCCAACGGACCGCCCTGTTATCCTTCAGATGACTTTTCCTTTTCGGATATTGTGGTCCGTCTGCAATACCCTTTGGATTTCATACTTCAGATCAGGATGCCTCCAGAAAACAGTTGACCCAGTTCCTTGGTGTTCCAAACCACACTATTCGTCCCACCCCTTGTGGATGCTTTTGTGGAGGCCATACTGGCCACCTGGCAACAACTGTTCCAGATCCCCTCAAATCCCCGCAAGGTGGACAGACTTTCTGGGGCCCCTGTGGACCACCCTTATCTTTCTATGCCTCCACAGGTGGATTCTGTAGTTAAAAATGTGACACATGATAGATCTATAAGACCACAACACATGAGTGCTCAACCCCTAGTTAAGAATGCAAGAAACTGGATATCATGGAAAAGAGAGTCTGTGCTTCAGTTACTTTGTTCCTTCACATTTTAAACTATATGGGCCATCTCCTCAGATATCAGGAGGAGAGTCTTATGGCCTCTCAAGCATCAGTCCAGTTCCTTCCACCTGGCCAGCCTCAAGAGAACCTTGATACAAAGCTTTCCACTACTGCAGCTGTCTGCCACCATCTGCTTAGGGCTACCTATGATGCCGTTGATTCTTTGGCTAAAGCCTCCTTTGCGGTGTTTGCCTCAGATGCCATGCATGACTGAGGGTTTCAGGATTCTCATAGGATGTATGACTATCCATCCTTTATGCTCTCTTTAACAGGGACAAACTCTTTGGGCTACAGGCCCAAAACATTCTAAAAACCTGCAAGACTTGGGTCATACCCTTCAGTCTGTTCAGAACCATGTATCACAACCCCAGGTGAAGCCTGCATACAGGGGATCATTTCAGGGCTGCTCCTGCAGAGGTAGACCTACTGTACTACTTGGAGGCAGCCTGCTAACAAATGTAAGGCTCAGTTAGCCCTGCCAACCCCAAGAAATACCCTGAAACTGTCCTGGTATATTCCTACTGCTCCTCAGCAGGGACACCCTTCAGCTTGCAGGCCTGTCTCCGACAGTGGAGCTGCAGACTCCCTCCTTGGCCATTGGGGGCAGGTTCTCCCTGCACCTCAGAGATTAGCAAAGGATCGCATCAGACCTCTGGCTCTTTCAATTGATCCAGTATGATCCTACATTGGACTTAACCAGTCCTCCTCCTCCCTTGCCTCCTCGGGTATTACACTACCCTCTTGAGCATGCTCTGGTACTGCAGGCAGTAATAGATGCTCTGTTACAGGAACATGCCATAGAACCAGTTCCCACCCATTAAAGAGGCTCTGGATATTACTCCTGTTTTTTTTGGTTTCCAAATAGATGGGGTACTTACGTCCCATTCCAGATCTCAGAGGTCTCCACCTCTACATACAGTGCTAGAAGTTCAGCTGCTCCCCCTGGTAGATACAGGGGACTGGCTCTGTTCCCTGGACATGAAGGATGCATACATTCATATTCTGATGCACCCTGCCCACAGGCGGTTCTTACGGATCCAGTTTCAGGACCCTCATTTTCAATTTTGGTCCCTCCCTTTTGGCCTTTGTTTGGCCCCCCAGGGTATTTACAAAGTGCCTGCCAGTGGTGGCAGGGGCCCTTCACCAGGAGGGTCTGTATGTTTTTCCATATCTGGATGACTGGCTCCTAATGGTGTCCATAGGTCCCATGCTGGAATACACCCTGACCAGCACCCTGGAGATGTTCTCCATGGTGGGTGTCACAGTCAACTATCCAAAGTCTATGATGAACTAGTGGACACCTCTCAGAGCATGGCATTTCATCCCAAAGCTCAGGTGGATACCATTCTGACCCTTATTCTATGGTTAGAGATTTGTTGGTATGTCTCAGCAAGGGACTACCTTCGGATTCTGGGACATGTGGTGACTACCATCCCCATTGTCCCTCATGCCAGACTTCAGATGAGGATCCTTCAGTGGACCCTCAGGGTCCAGTGGGATCAGAAGTGAGATGACTTTGATGCCCCAGTCTTTTGTTCTCCCCAGTACTTTGCACATTGCAATGGTAGAAGTTCAGGGACAATCTCCTGCGGGGCATGTCATTCCATTCATGGGTTCCAGACCTCATTCTAATGCCAGGTACCTCTTTGATGGGCTGGGGTGCCCATCTTCAGTCGGCTCAGTCCCAGTTCTCTTGGACAGTGATGGAAGCTCGACTTCACATCAACGTCCTGGAAATGAGATCTGTTCTGTATGCCTTACAAGCATTTGAGATGTTACTCCTTCAGAGGTGCCTTCAAGTGCAATCAGACAGTTCCACAGTAGTTCACTTCCTGAACAAGCAAGGCAGTACCCATTCATACCCTCCCTACTGAGAATCCATGAGGGTGTGACATTGAGTGATCTAGAGAGGCATTTACCTTCTGGCAGTCTATATTCCAGGCGTTTCAAATACCCTAGCGGATGCCCTGAGCAGAACCTATGCTTAGGCTCAAGAATGGGAACTCTGCCCAGATGCCTTAGCGGACATCTTCCTCCAGTGGGGTCACCTGTTTGCTTCTCAGCTAAATGCAAAACTGCCTCTCTGTTGCTCTTTAGAGCACGGTCCTGGATTATGGCTGGATGCCTTATCTTGTTCCTGGACAGGAACATTTCTTTACGCTTTCCTACCCTTTCCTCTCCTACAGAGAGTACTTCTAAAGCTGGTCAAAGACAGGATGTCGATGATTGTCATAGCTCCCTGCTGGCATAGGCAAATCTGGTTCCCCTTGCTGTTGCAAATTTCAGATTGGGATCCTCTTCCTCTGCTTCTTTGGCCAGCCCTTGTATCACAGGAGAACAGCTCCCTGCTACACCTGGACCTTCGCTCCTTGTGCCTGCTCGCATGGCTCCTTAGGATGTAGTCCTCTCTCATTATCAGGTGTCCCCAGGCATAGCAGAGATTCTATGGGCAGCTCAGAATCCCTCTACTGGGGCACTGGATCCAAATAGCACCGACAAAAATCGGTTCAGCATGGTGCATGTGGGAGAAAGGGTGGCAATTTGTTTTTTGTGGGGGGGCTCTGACACAGCGGTACAGTACTATGGAACTGATACAGGGGCTGGAGCTTAACATTAGAGTCTGCTGGTTAGAAACTCCACTTTGTGCTTTTTCCTTTTTTTTAATCTTTTTTTTTAATTTTGCCATCTTCTCCTGTAATGACCTCCACACTTTATCATAACTAGCAATTCAAAACTCTTAATATTCCTAAACATAATGCGGCCATTATAATCAAGTCAGCTGATAATGGTGGTTTAGTTTTAATTATGGACATGAAAATACATCAGTTATCCAGTAAGAACTTTTCTAAGGCATTGCCATCTAATCAATGTCATTAAAGAATACTTTGACAAATGTATTATTGATGCCTGTGCTACCTCCCAGTGAGGACCTACCAAGTCAGAATAGTGCTACAAGAGTAGCACACGTTAACACAGCATGGTCTATACCATCCTATCAAGGACAGTGACAGAGGAATTACAGCACCATGCAGTCAGTGCTACCCTGGTCTCTGTCCATGTTACTAGTACCTGTCACAAACCCACTCAGCAGGCCAGCCCTCTACTCCCAAAGTGCCAACCTCTGAGTGCAGTCCTGTGAACAGGGTAACCCTCCTGTCTGTTTTTGTGGGTTTGAATCAACTTTTGGTCTCAAGTCTTGGAGGGATTCAAACTGTGAACCTCTTGTTAGCGTACCCAATGCACAGGCTCAGATAATTCTGTCTTCGGGGGGGCCAGATATCTTTGCCTATGAGCATCTAACCAGGTGTACAAAAATGAACCCTTAAAAACTCTAATAGAAGACCTCAGATTTAACTCTACCTTTTTCCAGGTTGGTATCACCATTCAAGCTTATGCGTAGTGTCAGCTTTAACCATATATACTTCACTTGTTAAGGAAAGAAATTCAAAGACAGACCAAGTAGGCTCTAAAAATGGAGTTTTACTAAAATAGTTAAAAATATGTAAAACATAAAATACAGAACCATATATCACAAGAACCATACAATCTTTTAAAAGAACAAGGTTTTAACAGTGCAATTCCTTTCCTACTACAGTACTTAGATTTCTCTCTCTCTCTCTCTCTCTCTCTAAATACCTGCTTAAAGTGCTCAAAGATGTGTCTTTCTCAGAGTGTAGATAGAAGTGTGCCTCTGAAGTAAAACAGAATACTGTTTAAAAAACTGTCATTGCCAACCCCTTTGTATGAGGTTACCTAGCTCCTCCTCTGTTTATTAGAAATCATACACCCAGGGTGTTTTATCATATTAGAAGGCAAGTTAATTAAGGTTACATCAGCAGAAACTCCTTTCCCCATGTGACTTTCCCAATCAAGTCTGTAAATTCCCTTTCATCTATGAGCAGTATCCTCTCTCGCACAGACATCAAAGCATATATTATTTCACACCAGTGTGCCATAACCTGGTTTCCTCCTCTAAACATCATAACATGGATATTGATTTCCCTCTTAGCAGTTAAAGCTATATTTAACTTAGATAAACAGGAGATCCTTGATTAGGTATCTTCTACCTGTAATTATCTCATGGCTTTCATCTTTTAGCTAAGACCTGGGGGGTGGGTGGGTGAGTGAGGTCATTCCAGGAGCACCAGATTTCTCAGCACAGACAATCAGTAACACATTTTTATATTTCAAAATCATAGTGTACTCAGAACTGGCTATCCACGTGTCACAATCCTCCCCACCTTGACTGAATTTGGGGGCTCTATCTTATATATGCAAGACAGACCATCTGAGTTCTGGTTCCTGGCTCCAGCTCTATGTACGACTGTCAGATCATAGACTTGCAAAGCAAGACTCCATCTTAGCAATCTCCCATTGTTTTTCCCCATCTGCGTCAGCTAAACCAGAGGGTTGTGGTTAGTTTGCACCACAAAGTGCTGCCCATATAAGTATGGCTCCAACTTCTTTAGGATCCACACTATGGCAAGACATTCTTTTTCCACAGTAGATTATGCCTGCTCCCTGGGAAGTAACTTTTTACTCAGGTATGCTATTAGGTGATCCTTCCCTTGGCTGGATGTCTGACTCAGTATTGCCCCAATAACCACGTCTGAGGCGTCAGTCTGAACTATAAAGGGTTTGCTATAGTCAGGACTTGTAAAAACAGGAGCACTGCACAGTGCCTCCTTTAGTTTGAAAAATTCTTCCTCACAGGTAGGCCCCAGGTAATTTTCTTTGGCATCCTTTTCTTTGTCAGGTCACATAGGGGAACAGCCAGGGCACTGTAATTGGGTTCAAATTTCCTGTAGTACCCTGTTGTCCCAGGAAAACTCCTGACCTGCTTCTGCATTTCTGGTCTGGGCCATGTCTGGATTACTTCTATTTTTATTTGGTTAGGACAGAGCTGTCCCCAGCCAACCACATGTCCGAGGTATGCCACTTCCCCCCTGGCCACCTGGCACTTCTCGCCTTTGACAGTGAGCCCAGCCCTCTGTATCCTGCCCAGAACTTCCCTAAGTTAGGATAGGTGTTCCTCCCAGCTGGCACTAAAGATGGCAGTGTCATCCAGGTATGCCACGGCGTACTCCTCAGCACCATTTAACACCTGGTTCACCAACCTTTGGAAAGTGGCCGGGCATTCTTCAATCCGAAAGGCATTATTTTAAATTCAAATAAGCCTATTGGAGTGATGAAGGCTGACCTCTCCCTAGCTCTGTCTGTCAACTCTTCCTGCCAACACCCCTTTGTCAGGTCAGTGGTTGTGAGGTAGGTCACCCCTCCCAACTTGTACAGGAGTTCATCTGTCCGGGGCATTGGGTGGGTGTCTGACTTAATGAATGCATTCAGTCCATGATAGTCCACACAGAAATGAGTTGAGCCATCTGGCTTGGGCACAAGGACTACGGGTGAGGCCCAGGGGCTGTGGGATCTCTGGATTACCCCTAAATCCAGCATCTCCTCCACTTCCCTCCTAATGTCCTTTTGGACAGCCTCTGACACTTGATATGCTGTCTGCCATATGGGCATCTGTGTCCCTGTCTCCACATTGTGCATTGCTAAGGGGGTTAGTCCAGGCTTGGTGCTAAACAAAGGCATAAAGTCTGCTAAAACCTCCCTTACTTCTTGGATCTGGTCCAGAGCCAGCTGGGGAGACAATTTTACTGCCTCCATAGAGGACTTCTGCTTGTTTTCCTCCAGCAAGTCCAGAAGGGTGTCTCCTTCATCCATCCCCTCACCATGACTACACACTGCAAACATCATGTCAACCCTATTTGCATATGGCTTCATCATGTTGACATGGTACATCCTTTCTGTCTGTCTTCTGTCAGGTAACTCTATAAGGTAGTTCACATCATTTACCTTCCTAATCACTTTGTACGGTCCTGCCCACTCAGCCTGCAGCTTGTCTTTCTGGACCAGAATAAGGACCATGACTTCCTGACTCACCATGTATGAGCGAGCTCTGGCTCTGGAGTTGTACCACACTTTCTGTTTTTGTTGGGCAGCTGCTAGGTTGCTCTGGGCTGTCCCCATAAGCTCCTTTAGCCTTTCCCTAAACCTAAGGACATAATCCACAATGGGAGTTCCCTGGGTGGCATGCTTGCCTTTCCAGTCCTCCCAGATCAAGTCTAGGGGCCCACATACCCGGCATCCATATAAGAGTTCGAAGGGGGAAAGTCCTGTTGACTCTTGAGGCATCTCCCTGTATGCAAACAACAGGTGGGGAAGGTATTTCTCCCAGTCCCTCCCATGCTGTTCAGCAAACACCCAGAGCATTGACTTTAGGGTACCATTGAATCTTTCCACAAGCCCATTGGCTTGTGGGTGATATGGTGTCGTGCATCTCTGCACCACCCCACATTTCTCCCATAAACATTTCATCAGGTCTGACATGAAGGAACCCCCTCAATTGGTGATAACCTCCTGTGGAAACCCAACACGGAGAAAATCCCAAGTAAGGCATCTGCCACTTTGTCTGTCCTCAGTGAGGATAGGGCGACTGCCTCTGGGTACTGGGTGGCATATTCCACCACAGTCAGCATGAATCTCTTCCATGAGAAGCTGGGGGTATTTTAAGGCCCCACAATATCCATTCCCACCCTCTGGAATGGCTCCTCCACTGTGGGCAATGTAATCAGGGTGGCTTGGGTTTTCTTGCCTGCCTTCCCTATTTATTGGCACTGGTGACAAGACCTGCAATACTCCTTCATCTGCTGGGTCAAGTTAGGCCAATAGAAATTCTGGGCCAACCACTGCATAGTGCATGCCATTCCTAGATGACCAGACAAGGGAATATCATGTGCAATCTTGAGCAACTGCTCATGATACCCCTGGGGAACAATAAGTTGCCTGCCTAGCACCCCTCCCTCTGTCTGTACTGCCTGAGTATACATAAGTCCATTTTCCCAATAAACCTTATGTCTGCCGTCACCTCCCTGTGCACCATCTGAATCTGCCCAAGCCCTCAGCTTCTCTAAACTAGGGTCATTTCTCTGAACAGCTGCAAACCCCTCACACATTCCCAAGGCATGGGACAGGTCCCGTTCAGTTACTAAACTAGGGTCCCTAGCACTAGCATCAGGGCACTCAGGATCACTGTCAATCCTAACCCTCTGACAATGAGTCACCCCTCCCTCTTCAGAGTAACCCTCCGTAGCTGTGTGGTTACTTGCTACTGAGTAATTTTCTACCCCCTTTTCATTAGTCTCCCCATCTGGAGACACAGGCTGGGGAACCAGCCTCTCAGTGGTTTCCACAATGGCTTCTGTGGGGTTCAGAGAACTACAATTTTCCCTTGCCACTTGGCTATGGGTAACTGCACATACCATCCCCCATTGGAGATTGTTGCCCAGGATCACATCCACTGCTAATGTTTTGGCTACATCCACCTGTTGCACCATTCCCCCTGTTTCTCCCCAGTCTAAGAGAACACTAGCGAGTGTCAATGTTTTCTCTTCACCAGTGAACCCATGTACAGTGACATATTTATTGGGTATAAGCTGACCAGGCTGTACTAGATCCCTCTTTACCAAGGTCAGGGATGCCCCTGTGTCCCTTAACCCCTGCGTCTGTACACCATTCACCATGACTGGGTGCATGTGTTCCCTCATGTTCACTGGTATGTTTCCAGGGACACACAAACAACCTACTTCTTTTCTAGTACCATTCTGAGTATTATTGCTCATTCTTTTGGGAAACTGTCTGGCAATATGCCCAGTTTCTTTACATAACCAACATTCACTTCTCTTTTCAGAGAAATCTTTTCTCTGAAACCTGGGGCCAACTGGTTTTGGTGGAGGCAGTGAGGGTTTTAGCTGCCCTGAAGGTGTGCTTTTCCCTTTCTGCACAGCCATGCCCACCCCATTCACTCTCAGAGCAGGTCTGCTCTTGGCATAGTGGTCCGAGAGTTCTGTAGCCTCTTGCACTGTTTTGGGATCTCGGTCCTCCAGCCGGGTTTTCAACTCTGCTGGGCATGCCCAATAAAACTGTTCTAACAAAATCACATTTTCAATTTTATCAACAGAGTTTGCCTCAATTCCTTCCCACCAACATTTTAAAAACTGATGTTGTTTCGTGGCTAGCTCCTCGTAGCTCATGTCAGGGCTTCTCTTGAGCTTATTGAATTTAGCTCTGTATGATTCAGCAGTAAATTCAAATTTCTTGAACAGTGCAGCTTTAAGTTTGCTGTAATCATCACTGTCCTCATTGTCCATTTGACACAATGCATCCCGAGCTTTTCCGTAAGTAGCGGGGATAGCTGTGAGCTCCAGGACTCTCCAGGAATTTTAGCCTGAATACAAACTTTTTCAAAAGAATTTAAAAAGGCATCCATATCCTCCCCCTCTTTAAATTCAGCTATCAATTTGGAGTTCAATTTGTAACCCAGTCCTGCTGTCCCAGTTAAACCCAAGCCACTTACCTGCGCTGGTGCCACTGGTTGGAGCCATAGCTTCTCCAGTTCATGTTGCCTCTGGTGCTCACTCTCCTCATGTTCTGCCTCTTGGCATTCTCACTCTGCCTCACAGTGTTCTTGCTCTGCCTCATGGTCCCTGTCCCTCTGGAACTCCAGCTCCATTCTGCGCAACTCAATTTACAGCCTGAGTACTTCTGGATCCAGGTTACTGGTGACCTTCCCCTGCTGCTGTGGCCCTTCTCTGACAGTGGCCCTGTTGTCATCTTCATTGGATCTGGACACTGCACTGGCTGCTAGCCATGCCACACTCGAGGTTTGGTCCTTTTTAGTCATGGTCTGTGACTGGCTGCTCTGGGTATCTGCTACCATCAGGGCATCTATGAGGTTCTGCTTGCTGGCTTTCACCTTGAATGGGACTCCTCTGTCCCCACACAACTGCTTTAAGTAGTCTACAGTGTGCCTGCTGTAGTTGGAAGCCATCTTCTTCCCTAATTATGGCTACTCTGACTTGCACTTTAGAAAAAAAATAAAATGGGTAGGAACTTGACTGTATACCAAGTGATATAGTTCTGTCTCCTTTTTCAAAAATAAATCGCTGCCTTTTTCTTTCTTTGCAAGTGAGCTGATGGTCTCAAGCTGACACACTGAACAATAAAAGCTTGTAATACCAAAATGTTTCGCACCGCTGCCAACCAATCTGTCAGAAACCCACTCAGCAGGTCAGCCATCTACTCCCAAAGTGCCAACCTCTGAGCGCAGTCTTGTGAACAAGAAACAGAAACAGGGTAACCCTCATGTCTGTTTTTGTGGGTTCAAATCAACTTTTGGTCTCAAGTCTTGGAGGGATTCAAACTGTGAACCTCTTTCTAGTGTACCCAATGCAGCACAGGCTCAGATAATTTTGTCTTCGGGGGGGGCGCAGATATCTTTGCCTATGGGCACCTAACCAGATGTACAAAAATGAACCCTTAAAAACTCTAATAAAAGATCTCAGATTTAACTATACCTTTTTCCAGTTTGGTATCACCATTCAAGCTTATGCATAGTGTCAGCTTTAACCATATCTACTTCACTTGTTAAAGAAAGAAATTCAAAGACAGACCAAGTAGGCTCTAAAAATAGAGTTTTACTAAAATAGATAAAAATATGTAAAACATAAAATACAGAACCATATAGCACAAGAACCATACAATCTTTTAAAAGAACAAGGTTTTAACAGTGCAGTTCCTACTACAGTACTAAAATTTGTCTCTCTCCCTAAATACCTGCTGAAAGTGCTCAAAGATGTGTCTTTCTCAGAGTGTAGATAGAAGTGTGTCTCTGAAGTAAAACAGAACACTGTTTAAGAAACTGTCTTTGCCAACCCCTTTGCGTGAGGTTACCTAGCTCTTCCTCTGTTTATTAGAAATCATACACCCAGGGTGTTTTATCATATTAGAAGGTAAGTTAATTAAGGTTACACCAGCAGAAACTCCTTTCCCCATGTGACTTTCCCAGTCAAGTCTGTAAATTCCCTTTCATCTATGAGCAGTATCCTCTCTCACACAGACATTCAAAGCACTTATGATTTTGCACCAGTGTGCCATGACCTGGTTTCCTCCTCTAAACATCATAAAATGGATATTAATTTCCCTCCTAGCAGTTGAAGCTATACTTAACTTAGATAAACAGGAGATCCTTGATTAGGTATCTTCTAGCCTGTAATTATCTCATGGCTTTCACATTTTAGTGAAGACCGGGGGGGGGGTGAGTGGAGTCATTCCAAGAGCACCAGATTTCTCAGCAGACACAATCAGTAACACATTTTTATATTTCAGAATCATAGTGTACTCAGAACTGGATGTCCACGTGTCACAATACCCTCCACTGGTTTCTGTCCAGGGTACTAGTACCTGGGTCAAGAGCTGGGAAATGGAGATAGCTGGCCAAGCTGCTCCTGTGGTATGGAGTGGTAATGAAGGAACAGCTTGGCCAGAAAGGTGATGGAGACCAGGGTTGTAATCCTGGCCTCCACAATTTTACTTTTCCCACCATACTCCACTCCAAATTATGGGGTGTGCAGGGGGCAGAGTTCCCCACATAGAGGGGTGTGTGGGCAGAGCCTCCTGCAAAAACAATGTTTTCCAGTGGTAGCACAATTGCGATTAGCACACTGGCACTGATTTTGTTGGCGGCATTGTCTCCTGCCACTTTTCATGTAAACTCTATTTGGATGGTGCTGTTTTTGACTGCACTGTCCATACAGGTGTGCTCCTCACCTTGTGCCAGTGAGGGCAAATGCTGTCTCTACAGTGGAGCTGGCCATGATGCAGTGCAGTAACTTGCAGTAGGTGACACATCAAAAAATATTGCATGACAAAAGGGATTAATTGCCATTCAGTTACACTATGCTCTGCAGTATACTGCAGCCTTTTGTGATATACCACAGCATTACTGCATTGCATCTTGGCTGATACTGCTGTGTACCCTCCCCAAGATACATCAATGCCTGGAGGATCCACCTAGTGTCCCTATCATGGATAGTACTGGAGCACTTATGGAACTATTGGCAAAGTCCATTGATGCTGATATTAAACCAATTGCTCATGTGTTAGGAACTCCAGCATTCTTATCATACTCAGTGACTTACACATTGAAGATAAATACTTACTTGTTACCTTGGATGAGAAGTCTCTGTATACAAATATCTCTCATATGGGGGGGGGAGGTGAGGCTCAGCGAGAGGCTTTATCCACCACTGATCTCTATCTAGCAGATATAATTGAATTTCTTGCCCTTTTCATTGAGGAAATTTAACTTTTATAATACCTTCTCCTCTATGAGACTATGTTATCTAAAATTACAGGGCATGTCTATATGGTGACGTTTTGCACCACTTTCTCCAACGTATACAGTATCTTGAAATATGGGTGCAACAGGTTGTTTGTAATCCTAATAGGCACCCATTTCTTCTAATGACAGATCTTTGGCATAGATATGTTGAAGTTATCTCAATTGTGTGGTTGTGAGTGATGAGGAATTGGGTCAGTGTGTCTCCATTTTGAAATAATGAATTCACAATTCAGATTTACTGTCAGTGTGGCAGGAATAGTACGCAAGGTTTAGCTATGAAAATCCCTAAGAATAATACAAATAGGGTTAATACTGATCTTTCCTGTAATTCTCTTCTTTACATTACTAGTTGCTACTCTACTTCACCAGTGCGCTAATCCCTAAAAGCCCATTCTTGCATACTAAACAAAATAGTTCAAACAAGCAGGATTATATGCAATAGATGGGGTTATTAGGAAAGAGATTTAGAGCACAAGGATATAGTGACCCAGTCATCAAAAGAGCTAGCAAATCTACAGATGACATGGCTATGCAAATCTTTTGCAATCATTACATACGAACATACAAATTTGCCAGCAGAAACAGACCACCCAGTCTATCTAAGTCTGCTCGAGTGTGCAGCCAACACCCCTAGTTTGCAGCTGCCCCACCCCCTCCCCTTTGTCATCCCACTGCCACACCCACCTCCCCTACCCTCACTGTCCTCTGTTCCCTGTCCCATGCCCTTTTGAATCTGTTTACAGATTTTCATGATACCACCTATTCTGATAGGGTGTTCCATTTTGCTACTGCCCTCTCTGTGAAATAGTGTCTCCTCATTTCCTTCCTAAATCTTCCCCCATTCTTAGCCTGTGCCCCCTGTGACCCTCCTCCTTAACTTAAAGACCCTCTGCCCCCTCCTTATTGATTTCCTCAGATACTTGAATGTCTCTATCATGTCCCCCCTGTCCCTTCTCTCCTCCAGGGTGTACATATTGAGGTCTCCCAGCCTGCTGTCATAGTCTCTCCCCTCCATTCCACATATCATCTTTGTTGCCGTCCTCTGCACCCCCTCCAGTAGCCTGATATCACATTTTAGGTATGGCCTCCAAAACTGCACACAATACTCTAAGTGCGGCCTTACCAGTGACCTGTAGAGGGGCAAGATCTTGTCAGGACATGAAAGTATCTAAATGATCTCTCCAATTATTCTCAAAACTTTCTCCCACTCTTGCCTTCTTTATCTATATCTTGTTCCCCCATTCTCTCTTTAGCCCTCTTCCTCCTCCGCTCACCACTCACTTTCAACCCCTCCTTCTTATTTAACTACTCTCTCCTGTCACTGTACACTCCCCACATTTATTGCTTCTCATCAGCTTATGCTAATAATCCCTACCTGTCCTGTCTTAATTGAGCACTATGTATTATATGAACCATAACTGTACCTCATTTTTCTATGATGTACTTCTATGTGTTGGTGCACATTAATCTTATTTGTATACTGTTTCATTTTGCTTTTTCTATGTAGCCTTTTTATGCAATGTCTCCTTGACTATTTACATGATTTAGGACCTCCTTGTGAATGAGCTTGCTCAATGGAGTTTTCCTGCAGTACACTTCAACTTGAAGTTGAAGATCACCTTTTTTCACCTGGACGAAAAAACCCTTGCTATGCACCCCAGCATTTTGTTCTCTTTTGCAGCTGCTCTCCTGCACTGGGCAGTGTTGTTCATGGGCCCTGCTATTATTACCCCAGGTCCTTCTCCTCCTCAGTGATCCTCAGCTTAACTCCCCCAGCCAGTATTCTCTCCTTGGGTTCTTCACCCCAAAGTGCATAACCTTACACTTCTTTGCATTAAACCCCAGCTGCCACCTCTCTGACCACTCCTCTAGCTTGCATAGGTCCCCCTGCAGCTGCTTCCACCCCTCCTCTCCATTCACCACTGCTCCGATTTTGGTATCATCAGCGAACAGACTTACCTTGCTCACCACCCCTTGTACAATGTCTGATATGAAGAACCCAAACAATACTGGCCCCAACACAGAGCCCTGTGGCACCCCACTCATCACTAGCCTTGGAGTGGAGAGCTCCTCTCTCACCACCACCCACTGCAGCCTGCAACTCAACCAGCTTGTAATCCAGTTCATCATTTTTGCCCCACCCCTACACCAGTTAGCTTCCCCCAAGCCACCCATGAGGCACTAAATCGAAGGCCTTGCTGAAGTCCAAGTAAAGAACATCCACTGCATGACCCTTATCCAGCTCACCTGTCACCCAGTCATAATATTGTATGAGGTTGGTTTGATAAGACTTCCCTGAAACAAACCCATGCTGCCTCACATCCTGGAGGCCATTGCCCTCCAGGTATGACACCAGTCTTTCCTTTAGCATCGTTTCCATGAGTTTGCATACTATGGAGGTGAGACTTACTGGATGATAATTACCCAGTTCATCCCTTGGCTCTGCATCCCAACTCCAGTGAGATGCTGTTCAGATCTACCAGTGGCTCTACCAACACCTCTGCCATCTCCCTCAGCACCCTAGGTGGATACCATCTGGCCCTGGTGCCTTGTCTACCTTCAGTGCCCTCAGTCCCTCTAGGACTCTACTTGCCTCAATTCTTTCATCTGTCGCCTCTTCTCCCCTGTCCCCACCCTTCCAGCCCATGCTGGTAGCGGTCCCCCCTTTTCTTCCATGAACACTGAGCAAAAGTATTCATTCAGTACTTCTGCCTGCTCCTCCCCCTTTTCTGTCCACTCCCCACCCCTTTTTATCCTCACTATTGTCTCCTTGCACTTCATTTTCTCCCTTTTCCTTTTTATTTATTTAAAAGTTTTACCAGGAAGACATACTAAGCAGTCTATCGCTCGATTCCAGATGTGTCCTGAAGAGTACTAATAATCATTCCCCTCACATGAACAATTAAAAATGTTGTTGCCCCACTTCCTAAGATGGGATAAATGAGAGGAAACAATATTAGGGATCTAGCTGTTCATAGCCATCATAGGGTCCTAAACAGATCTCTTATTTACTATTACTGTCCCCAGGTTGTAAACCTTTTGGAGGGCTATAACTACTGTTCTGTTATTTGCAACACTAGACATTTTTAACCTATTTACTAAAGAAGAATTTTAAAAAGTTATAAATAAAATTGTTCTGTTGCATTATTATTTTGTATGTCATACTGTTCTGTAGTCTGTGGTCCCCTATTGTTCTATAATTTTACAAGCTGTGATTGACTATACTGCACCCTTACATTCTTGTACACCTGCTTCTACATAATTTGGAACTGTTCATCCATCCATTAATTGAATAATCTCAGTATTCTTAACTTTATGTAACACCTTCCCCCCAGGTTGCACCGTGAGATGAGCAACTTGTTCAATGTGCCATCCTGGTGAAACATTTCAATAAATAAAAAAATAAAGAAATAAATTGTTATAAATATTTATCAACAGTAATACTACATTTTAAGTGTACCTTGCTATTTGTGTCTGTGGGACAATTTTTGTCTGAAAGACATTACAGTAGTTTAAGATTAGGTTAGGGGAACTCGTGTGGGCCATTGAAACTGGCAGTGCAGATAATGCTTTGGCCTTGCATTTGCAGCAGTGTGGTGAACGCCACAAACTTCAGCTTACTGGAATTTGAAAAATTTGGATTGGGTCCCCAAGGTAGTAATTTAGATATTGTATTTTTATAGAGATAAGCTTTTTATACATATAAATTGGGTATCCTTAGACATTCTGGTCTCAGTGAGTTGCTTGTATTTGATATACTGTGAATTGTGTACTTTATGAGGACAATAATTCGTGTTTTGTCTTCTGTCTTTGCTGGAGACTTTGTTATGAAATATCTTACAAAAGAGGCTCCATTGTTGAGTCCTGATGCAAATAGAAATGAGAGCAATCTACTTGGCATCAGCCACGGCTTTACTGCCATGTTTCTGTCAGTGGACTCAGAATGTTTCTGGTCATAAAACATTTAGAAACAATCATAGCTTCACATTAATTGTTTGACATGCAGACATGACAGCCAGGATACAATGAAATAATGCAAAAGTACATCATGAAATGTTGCAGGGAATAGTGTAATTCAATGGCAATTAAGCCCTTTTGTCACGTAATACTTTGTTAATTACTGCAAGTTACTGCACTGCATTGTGGCTGGCTCCACTCTATATGCATTTACCAGTAGGGAACAGACCTCCTTGAGAAAGCACCTGGGCTTGGTGTAGGGTATTTAGCTGGGTGGGTGGGTGAGTGGAGGGGTTCTCATATTGTGTGCCAATGTTTTACTGCTTTTCCGGTAAACATCTTTTTGCAGTTTAGATTGATGTGTGTTTCATGAGCAAGCATTTGTGCTCAGGTTTCTGTTCTCAGTCTGAAATCACACTTTCAGACTCATCTCATTCTTCATCCATATCAAATGGATATGCTTTCCCTACCCCTCCACTTCTCATGCTTTTTTCTGTGCTCCATTTTCTTCTCATGTTTCTTCTCCTACTCCTCTTCCTCCTCCTGGGCTTCTTCTCCTACTTCTTCTCATCCCATCTTGCTTCCCCCTTGCCCTCATCCTCATCTTGTGGATGTGCCCCCGCTGTCCTCTTCTAGTGCTTTCCTTCTGTATTGTCTCTTCCTCTGCTTCTGTCCTTTCCCTGTCTGACTGCTCCATTTCATAGCCTCCTCTTCACTAGCACTCTCCCTTAAAATCTGCTATGGTGCTACTCCCTGTGTGGTATCAATGTACCTTCAGTGAACAGAAGTACCTTTTTCTAATGCTGACAGGGTCACTATAGTACCAATACTAGAGCCAGTTGTACTGTTACCCTCCATATGTTTTGTACAAGAGTGAGTAACACTGGATTTTATGGTGCTGCTTTGTGATATGGGGGCATCAGACAGTGGTTCAAGGCAGATCTGTGATTGTCACCATCCATGCACAGAAATATGTGATAGCTGTTGTGTTCTATATGAGATGGGCAATGGAAGTGCTTGGTTTTACATTTATGGATGGATAAGTTCAATCTCATTCACATGCAGGGGAAGTGAAACTGGAACTATCAAGTAATTAACTCATTCAGGCCTAGATACGCCTGGAGGTGGTGTCTGAAAGCACAGCTACTCAGGACAATAACGCCTGTAGACGTACTCTGCTGACTTTCACTCAGGCCTAAAAATGTCTGAGGAAGTTGGCAGTTTTTACCTAAATATTACACAAACTGAATTGCTTAGAACTGATTGCATAACACCGTTAGAAAGGCAATTTTGTGCTGAACAATTTTGCTGCTGCTACATTCTGTCTATCATGTATACTTTAGTAGTTATTTGCATTTGTTTAAGGTGTGGTGTGAATGGCTGACATTTGTGTCTCAAGCCTCAGCTAAGCACCTTGAATAGATCTGGAAAAAAACACAAAGTTGTTTGGTATTTCAGCTACTATAAAATAAAAACTAAATTAATTACAATTGCTTGCATAGCACCATTAGACAGATAATTTTGAGCTGAACACTTTTGCCACTGTTACTTTGTGTCTACCACGTATACTTTAGGAGTTATTTGCATTTGTTTAAGGTATGGTGTGCATGGCTGACATTCGTCTCTCACGCCTCACCTAATCACCTTGAAAAAATTCAGAAAAAATCAGTTATTTGGTATTTCAGCTAATATAAAATAAAAATTAAATTGATTACAATTGATTGCATAGCACCATTGGAACAGTAATGCTGTGCTGAACAACTTTGCCACTGGTACTTTGTGTGTAGCACTTACAGTTCAAGAGGTAGTCACATTTGTTTGTGGCATGCTGATTTTGGCTTGATTTTGTTTAGAAAGGCCCAGGATGCGGTGCTAAGAGTATACAGGGCACAAGTGGTGAAAGTCTCAAAGAGCTGTTGTGACATGAATGAGTTAAAGAGAAAGTAGAAACCAGTGTACTTCTGAATCACTCAGGGTGGTGTCATGGGTTACATTTGAAGACCTTAGAAGGCTGCCAAGAGGGGGAGTGGAACCGATAGACCTTTGTAATACTAAACCAGAGTTTCTTTGGCCATACGGTACTGTCACATAACCAGCCATAGTCCTCACAACCCCATGATACCCAGGTTCACCATTACCATCTCCACTACTTGTTGCAAAAGTTGTGCTTAGAGTTGAACTGTCATGGTAGAACCATCATCTGTACCATTCCTCCCCATTGCCTCTCTTTTCGCTCCTGTTCTTGCCTTCATGTTTTCTACATGACAGATGGCATTATGATGCAGCAGGATATGACACAGACTATAATGATTGACAGCTAATGTGTATGTTGAGGAGTAGATGGCCATATGACATGAGCCAAGAGATGAGTTTTGTCGAGATCACCTGACCTCCTGACAGACCCCACTGAGATACAGTAGTGAGACATGAAAACTATCACACTCTCAGGTCTCTTCAGCAACCTATATAACTTACATTCACTGTTCATTTTACTCATACTTACAAATAACTTCACTGACTGGTTGGCTCACAGACAGGGAAAAAATTAAAAAGATAGTCTCTGTTTCCTGAACCACCAGCAGTCAGTAAAATAAGAATTATCTGTAAAATTAAACCTGCTAAAATCCCACCTGCCCTGCCTCGGCTCTATGATGCCAGTTCAAAAACGAAGTTGTCAACCACCATCACAGCGATGGATGTATTTCGGCCACAATTTGTGGTTGACATAAATCTGACTGGAGACCCCGACTGTTTTTCATTGGGAGCTTTGCCCCCCCAAAACCTCACATGGGGGGCTCTGCCCCAGCACCCCGATCTCTAGGACTCTAACTCAGAGTTAGAGTTGGATCGGGAAGGGGCGCAGGACCGGGAGACAGAGTGATAGGGTCTCGGTTGGACTTTTACAGCAAAAACATCGATGTTGTAAGCATCAATATTTTCGCTGTAATAGTGTCGCCATATGGGGAGCATACTCCCTTCCCCCTGCTTAGCTACCCCTAAGGCCCTGCCCTGCTGCAGGCTGTAGTGCAGCAAAGTCTGCACTGTACTCCTCCCTACAGCAGTTTGTAAATTACTAGCCTGCCCTGCACAGAAGCTACAGTTAACTAGCTAACTATAATAACAATTATTTGATGATTTCAGGATTGACTGCACAAAAATTAATGTTTTAACAAAGAACTGAAGAACTGTCTGTAACAACATCCTTCTCTGCCAAGACAGAGCTGGAAATGGCATTGAGACATATGTAGAATGAGGAGGTCATGATCTTCAGTGTTGTTGATTAGCTGGTGCAGATCATGCAGCTTGCATGAGCTCAGTGTGTGAAGCAGGATCATCCCTTTAAAAACAAACTCTTCATTATGCTGTTTAAGTACCGAAGGTAATGCAGGAAACTTCACCCTAATTACCAGAGTCAAGTGTCAGTTTTTGGCAGATTCACTGAGCTCAACTTCAGGCACTTCATGGAGTGGTCCAATTATTTCTGCCCAGGGTAGCACCCAAACAAACCATCTTGCACTTTGTTTCGGATTCTGTTTTGCTTCTTGTTCCAGGTGTCGTCCCTCCAGCTGCCTCATGTCAATGACTGCTATTACTGTTTTGTGTATTTTATCTCATTCCAATGTTCAGCTGGTTGAATTCTTTTGTATATTCCATTTGCTTAGCCTGGAACAGCTCCTCCCACCCCACCAAACCACCTAGTCAGGTATTTTATCTGTGCTGGACTCTGGGGGGGGGGGTTGTTCCCCCTTCTGCAACTCCTAACTGTAATTTGCTGTGCTCTCTTTTCATTTTTCACAGTGTTCACCAGACCCCCTGGCAATTACCTGAACTATGTATATTGTTAATATTTATGTGCTTTCCTGGGTCGTACCTGTAAATAGGTATTTACTTGCCTAGTGTATCCTACCCTGTAAACAAAAACTAAATCAACACCAGCAACAGCACACCCTTAATCACAGTCTCTTCAAAACTCCGATCACTTATTGCAGCCACTTAGCTTTTTTATCTATCGTAGTAGTTAGCTTCCACAGGTTAGAACTACCTATTAGGACAGGAAATGTCATATTTTTAAGCTGTTCAGTTTTAAATGTTGGGCAGATGTTGCATCACTGTAATAATAAGCAATTCTCTGTTCTCTTGAAAACTGAATCTGTTTGGGAAGTGTGGATTGGTCTTCCACGCGGGTGTTGTGAGCTGTGTTTCAACAGACATTTAGAATACAAAGTGTTATTTCTGATTCATTTTATAAAGTGATTGGGCCGAGTTTGTTAATTTTTGTTTCAGATGGAGGTAGGGAGGGCGACTTTGATATGATGGTATCTGACTTAGTGGAAAAACTCTATTGTTTCTCTGGGGGGGACTTTGCCCTGCTAGTGAAAGAGCTAAGGTTTTTCCATCAAGTTCTTATTTGTTTGTTTAGGGAGGGGGATGTCTGCTTCTGATGTTCCTGTGCCATCTGCCATAGTCTGACTGTTGGCTCTTTTTTAGGGTGGTGGTGGTAGTTAATAATACTTAATTAGGTGCTAAGTTACAAATACTGCTTGTATAGATGTGTGATATGCAACATTAACTTGTGCTCTGTCTTCAGAAGTGATGTAGATTCAGCACAGTAAGTACATATAGGCATGAAATGTGACCTGTTTCTTTTTTTCAATCAGAGAGCAGTTCGTAGAAACATAGAAACATAGAAATTGGTGGCAAATAAGAACCGCTTGGCCCACCTCGTCTGCCCATTTCCCTACTTAACGGATAAGCTGCAGATCCTAGTTAATGAAGAGCATACTTCTTCCTACCCCCCACTAGAATTGCCTTCTGTCTGTGCCATGCATTCTTGAATTCCCCACAGTTTTTAACTCCACAACCTCCTCAGTAAGGCTGTTTCATGCATCTACAACCCTCTCTGTGAAGAAATACTTCCTCACATTACCTCTGAGCTGTCCTCCCTCTATCTTCAGATTGTGCCCCCTTGTTCTTGTACATCTCTTTTTCTGAAAGATGCTACCCTCCTGGACTTTGTTGATTCCCTTGAGGTATTTGCAAGTTTCTATCATGTCCTCCCTCTCCCTCCTTTCCTCAAGGCTATACATCTTAAGTTTCTTTAGTCTTTCTTTTGGTTGTCCTCCTCTGGATAGCCTCCGGTCGGTCTTTGTCTTTGTGGAGAAGGGGTCTCCAGAATTGTACGCAGTTCTCCAGATGTGGTCTTACAAACTGTCTGTACAGAGGGCCAACAACTTCCTATTTTCTACTGGTGATGCCTCTCTGTATGCAGCCCAGTATCCCCAAGCCCTCCTTACTGCCTTCTCACATTGCTGGCCCACCTTTAGGTCGTCTGATATGACTACCCTCAGGTCCCTTTCCATTTTTGCTGTTGTCAGTATCTCACCCCCCACTGTGTACTCTTCCCCTGGGTTTTTGTTTCCCAGGTGCATTACTTTGCACTTCTTTGTGTTGAATCTAAGCTGCCATACATTTGACCATTCCTCCAACCGTGCCAAGTCCCTTCTCGTCCTTTCCACCCAACCTTGCATATCAACCCTGTTGCAGATCTTTGTGTCATCTGCAAAGAGACATACTTTCCCTTCCAGTCCCTCTGCAATGTCATTTATAAAGACATTAAAAAGGACCAGCACCAGTACTGAACCCTGTGGTACCCCACTAGTAACCCCCCTTTCTTCACTGTGGTCTCCATTCACTATTACATGCTGCATCCTGTTGTCCAGCCAGTGTTTTACCCAGGCTACCACCCTGGGACCCACTCCCAGGCTGGCTAATTTGTTTATTAATCTTTTGTGCGGGACTGTGTCAAATGCCTTGCTAAAGTCTAGGTAGGCCATATGTACAGCCCCTCCGTGGTTTACTACTTCGGTCACCCAGTCAAAGAAATCAATTAGATTTGTCTGACATAACCTTCCTGCTGTGAATCCATGCTGCTTTGGGTGCTGGGCCCCACCGGCCTCTAGGTACTCAACAATTCTTTCCTTCAGAAGTGATTCCATTATTTTCCCTACCTCTGAACTCAAACTGACAGATCTGTAGTTTCCTGCCTCTGTCTTGCTTCCACTTTTGTGAAGGGGAATCACATCCATCCTCCTCCAGTCCTCAGGTACCACACCATCCTCCCATGATTTGTTAAAAAGAGTAGTCAGTGGTGTTTCTAGTTCTTCCCTTAGTTCTTTTAGAATTCTAGGGTGAATCCCATCAGGCCATATTGCTTCATCCTCCTTCAGTTTTAAGAGTTCTTTCAGAACCCTTTCTTCTGTGAAAGGACTAATATCAACCCCCCTATCCAGAGTGCTTCTATTGACTGGATTAGGTATTTCCCCCTGCTTTTCCATTGTGAATACTGAGCAGAAGTATTTGTTCAGTATCCCTGCTTTTTCACTATTGCTCTCTGCCCAACTACTGTACCTTCCTTTTTATTTAGCCTCAGTATCCCTGCCTTAGTCTTTCTTTGACCCCTGATGTACCTATAAAAGGTTTTATCCCCCTTCTTAACTGAGTTGGCTATCTTTTCCTCGGTTTGGGCCTTTGCTATTCTGACTGCCTTCCCTACTTCTTTCTGCTTTAACTGGTATGATTCTCTGTCCTGCTCCTTCTGTGTTTCCTTATACTTTCTGAATGCTATGTTTTTCTCCCTTACCTTCCCCACCACTTCTTTTGAGAACCATAGTGTTTTTTTCTTTTGTTTTGATTTGTTTATTTGCTTCACACAAAGGCTTGTTGCCTCTGTGATGGCGGTTTAACATTTCCCCATTGTTGCTCCTCCCCACCTTCTTGCTAGTTTGCTAGTGCTTTTCTGAGGCACTCTTCCATTTTGAAAAAATCAGCCCTCCTGAAGTCCAGTACCTTCACTTTTGTATGGCTTGACTCTACAGCTAAGTTTATCATGAACCACACTGTTTGGTGGTCACTTGTTCCCAGATGGCTACCCACTTCAAGATCAGAGATCCTCTCTCCATCCCCATTTGAGAGTACCAGATCTAAGGTTGCTCCCTTCTGAGTGGGTTCCAAAACTAGCTGTCTGAGGCATGCCCCCTGTAGGGCATCAAGAATGGCACTGCTCTTGGATGTGGCTGCAGCAAAGGTGCTCCAGTTAACATCTGGCATATTTTGATAGCCATCATAGCCTAGCTTATAACACCATAACCACACAGCATAATTGAGAACACCTCCCAGACAAGACTTTATTGGCAGTTCATGGCATTCTGTTTCAGACATTCAGTTAACATCTGGCATATTCTGATAGCCATCATAGCCTAGCTTATAACACAATAGCCACACAGCATAATTGAAACCACCTCCCAGACAAGACTTTATTGGTAATTCATGGCATTCCATTTGAGACATTCAGTTTACAATAAATTCTATAAACACCACTGCTGACTGGAAACTAGGGACTGCAGTCACAAGCCCATAAAAGAAACTGTAGGACCTCTCAGAAGTCAGCCTTCTTTGCCATGCTTCATTATAATTCACTCTTCAACAGTTGTAGGGCTTTCTTCATGTTTTCAATCACTACAAGATAAAGGGATTAACTGTTAAAGGGGCCACAATATGTAGAGATTTACTGCTAACTCAGCACAGTTATTACATTGTGTTACTTTGTAAGATGTTTGGTTAAAACAGGACAAGAAATGGTACACAACCAATTGATGAGAGACTACGTTTCCTGAAATAATCATACAAAACAAAAATACATTATACTGTAGTTACATAGCAAATAAAACAACAGTACAAATGCATAAAACAATTCTAAATATTTGGGACTTCACAGAAAGGGCAACTTGCTTGGTAATTACCATCGAGCCAATTCTTTAGGATAGATAAAGACATGTGTCTCTTTACTAGGTGCGTACTTAAGGCATTTTGTTTTCAAGTTTTTGGCCTATATATGATAAAGCTTGCTCCCAGATCATACCATTAACATAAGGAATTGAAAATTCTAATCCAACTGAAACCAGTTCTAATAGGTTGATAAATAATAAGATTAAGAAGGTATGAGGGCACTTCTGAATTTAACATACTTCCACACTGAGATCAGACTATGCAGTAGATTCCTTAGTTCCAGGTAAAATGAACCAAGGTCAGTTATAATGCACAGTGGTAGGTACACCAATTCTAATTCATGCAGGTGTGTTATTGCCTTCTTAGAAATGACATTATTTCCACAGTGCAAGAGTAGCAATATCTCAAATTGGACTATTCTTAGTCTTACTTCTTGAGATAAGTGCAATATGTACTGGTAAAGGAACCCCAGTAAGGCATTTTTCTTTTGTGTTACCATGGACAAATGATAATCCAATTTAAGGTGCTGGTGATACGTTCAGGAGAACTTTAACAAAACTTAATATTTAGGCACTGTCCAGCTTGTATTTCCCATTAGTGTTGTATTCATCCTCCCCACTAGTTATTACTGAGGTCACTTGTATGAAAACAGGATCTTTGCTCCTGAAGAGTTTATCTATTCCTGCTGCATTCTCCATACCTGAAGTCATAGAACACTACTTGTGACATCACAGTTACTCCCATAGCAACAGACTGTACTGTTACAACAGAGGGTTATGACTTGAAGTAGAGAGTAAGCTATAGAGGCAGATGGACTCTAGAGGGACTCTAAGGGATAAAGATCATATATTCATGCAGATTTCCTTAGTACTAAATAATGGAAAGGAGAAATATACAAAATACAAATGGAATGCGGGCAGAATCGTACCTAATTATTATGTTTTTAAACGTTTTCTTTGAGGCGTCAGTAGCTGTTTAAGATTTGCATTGAACCATGGGTCAGAATATTTGCAATAATGAACATTTTGCAAAGAGCTATTATTAGGAATAATAACTAATTGAGAATGCTGTTTAGATGTTTGGACAGTATCAAATGGATGATTTTAGTTTTTGTTTCATTCAGGGCTTAATTTTAGTAATGGAAAGGAATGTACTGTATGTACATCATTAAAAGCAGGTTGAAGTTTCAACTGCATTGAGGGGACATCATTACTCCAGCAATAAACAAGCATTTGTCAATGCCAAATGTTGTCTCACTAGCATTGGTAGTGCCAGAGTTAGAGACACATAATAGGAATAGCAGTGAAGTATTGAAGTGATGCCAACCCCACCCCCACTTTGTAGAGACTGACAGGCATTGGGGGTGTGCCTTTGGGTCATCAGCTATAACTCTCATGCCATTGTACCTCACCCTACCCTGTAGACACTGACAAGTGTCGTGGTGTGCTTTGGGGTCTTTGGGCATTATACTTACCCCATTCCATAAGGAAATATGCTGAGGTGGGCACAGTACAGAAGAATGGGGTGAACTTTGTGGCCGAACACTGCAAGGCACACTACGATGCCTGTCACTGACTGCAGGGTGGGGTTGGGGGTCATGAGCATATATAGAAACTGCACAACAGACATGCATAACCCAATTATTTGTGGGAGTTTTTTAGCCACATTTTCAACATCAGTATTTTGGGACCTCCCCTCATGAACAGTGGCGCTGTGATTTTGTTAATGTGTCCCAAAAGGTGATTTCTAACAGCGACCATGCCATTGTGTGCCACAGCTGTGTAAACACATTTTGGGCAGGCTGTGAAAAATGACAGTTGTACTGTTGATAAGGAGGTGTGGAAAAATGCCACTGTTGAAAATCTGGCATGAAAATATTGCAAATTTGCAAAGTTACAAGGGTGCATGGAAACTGTGCAACGCATGCTTGCAACACAGTCATTTTATGGACTTTCGGCACCAAATTTTCAACATAGGCATTTTAGGACCTCTGCTCATGAACAATTCACCGTCATTTCCTCAAACTGTCCCAAAAACTGATTTTGCACGGCGACTGTGCAGTTCTGCGCCGGACGTGCAAAAACACATTTTGGCCAGGATATGTAAAATGACAGCTCTACTGTTCATAAGGAGGTGTGGAAAAATGCCAGTTTTGAAAATCTGGAGTGAAAATATTACAAATTCACGAAGTTACGAGCGTGTGTGGAAGCTGCGCAACGCATGCTCATAAAACACTCATTTTATGGACTTTCGTCAACAAATTTTCAACATAGGCATTTTAAGACCGCTGCTAATGAACAGTGTCACTGTTATTTTCTTTTTTTTTAAACCATATTTATTGGTTTTATTCTTAAACATTTAAAATATACATGGACATACACACAAATATACCAGGAAACACTCCTGGTCCCCAGCCCAAAACTGGCCGCGGATACTATATACAATTGCAGCTACCTCAAAATAACATTGCCTTTAACAGGCCAACTAAGCCATGTCTAACCCCCCTAGTATGGTGGGCCTTCACTTAAGTCCCATAGATAGTGTTTAATAGCACATTGCCCACCTGTCAGTACACTAATATTCTGTGAATCCTTCACACTCAGGTCAGACTAACAGCCGTAGCTGGGTCCCTAGAAAAGAGAGAGCGAGTTCCCCCACCCCTACTAACATTGCTTTAAGACAAAAGATTTGACCAGGGCCATAATTAGGGAGATATGGTATTTAGTTGTATTCCCTGAAACCTGGTACAGGTCCCCAAGTACACAAATCTCAGGCAATATAAGCTCTGAGTAGTCTAAAATGGGGTCCACATTCTGCTTAATTTTTAGCCAAAGTGGCCAAATCTTAGCGCAATACCACATCACATGTTATATATCCCCCCGTTTCTCATTACACCTAAAGCATAGGTCTGTCTGTATAAGGTTCCATGCACATAGCTTTGCTGGAGTGTAGTATATATTAGAAGAAATGAACAATTGTATATTCTTAAGTTTAGGTATAGTTATATATTTGCAACTATTCCATACATCTTTCCAATTAGGCCTTAGGGGAGACATAACTTTATCCCAATATGGGATGTGGGTTGGGGAGCTTGAATCCAGGAAATTTAAGAGCACCCTATAAATTTGAGAAATAGGCTTATTAACAAAATTCATCCTACTTAGTCTCCCCAGTTAAACCCTTTTGAGTCTCCTCTATCCCCTTTCTCACCTTGCTTAGCAAGTTGATTATCTGTATCCTTTTAAAAAAGGGTAACCCCTCACTTTGAGGTGGGAGAGTAACCTTATCCCCCTTTTACAGTCGACCAACTTGATTCCCTCTAACTGTCTAGCCTATTGTTTTATAATTATTTGGCCCCCAACCGGAAATTTGGATTACCCATTATCGGTTGTTCCCATGCCATCTCTTGTCCCCTCCTTTGTGCAGGCGTTAAAAAAAAAACACTATGCATTTACTGTTTTTGCAATTGGAGTCAGTTTTGCTTTTGTGGGTAGCTTGTCCGGGTGAGAAAAAAACAATGCATCTGGGGAAAGACCCATTTCCCTCAGAATCCTTCTCTCCATATGAAGCCAGATTGGCACATAGACCTCCCCTCCCCCCTGTTCATTCCACCTCCCCATTATGCCTAACTGTGCTGCCACATAGTATAATTGAAGATCCGACATCTTAAAGCCCCCTACACAGCATAAATCCCACCTGCTCTAGACTAATTAAAGTTGGGGCCACTTTCAGAATTCTGTTAGCCAAAATTATTGTCAGGATTTTGATATCCTGATTCATCAGTGCAATCGGTCGGTAATTCTCCAGGAACTCCTTTGGTTTATCCGGTTTTGAGATAAGCGTAATGTATGCTTGGTAAAGTGGGGAGTGACCTACCCCTTCTTGCATTATCCTAGTGAACAAGTCCTTGAGGAGAGGGAGTATTGTTAGAATATGTGTTTTATAAAACTTTGCTGTGAGGCCATCAGGCCCCAGAGTTTTACTATTCGGCAGTGACTTTACTACATCTACATCTAAAATTTCCCCCTCACTAATTGGAGCTGCTAGGTTTTGAGCCTGTTTTGGAGTTAGAACTGGGAGAGGAATACTCCTCAAAAAAGCTTGTATTTCCTCCCTACTAACAGTCCTCCTCCTTGATAGATCCCCTTATAATAGACTGCGAAGGCCTCAGCCATTTCTTGTGGGTCAGTTATAAGTTCCCCTTCTACTTTTATGAAATTTATCGTTAGTGCCGCTTCCCATTCTTTCACTCTAGCCGCTAGAAGGTGGCCAGGTACATCGCCCTGCATTAAGTACTTGGCTTGAATTTTCTCCAACCAAAAATCCAAAAATCCACCTTAGTATAAATCAGGTCTGTCATCTCCTCCCTCAGTTCTTTAAGCTCAGCATCCACCTTTGCAGATGACCCCTCTAAGGGCTCCAGAGATTCTATAGCCCCTAGAATAAACTCCTCTTGAGCTTGTCTAAGTTTGTTTCTTCTTGCCACATATCTTTGAGCTATCCCTGAATAAAGAACCTTGCAGGTTGGCAAGACTATTTGCTGGTCCTGCAATGTCGGTAGCTGAGTCCTAATAATCTCATTAAGAGCTTCCTATAATTTTCCATGTAATGTAGTATCAGACAATAATGATTCATCCAATCTCCACCTATATGGTTTAGTAGGAACAACTTTTAGTTCCCACGTCATCTGTATTGGAGAATGATCAGATAAAATTCTACTATGAGTAGCCATCCCCTTAATACCCACCAACGCTTCCTGGTTGACCAGGAAAAAGTCGATCCTGGAATGCATCTTATGGGCCCCTGAGAAAAAGGTCATGCTTTTCTGTCCCTTATCATGTATCCAGACAGGGTCCACCAATGCCGTAGCTTCCAGAAAGTGCCCCATTGCTTCCTGTGCTCTTGACAGGGGCTTCTTAGAGGGTGGCTTCCTATCTTCCCAATTATTTAAACACAAGTTCCAATCCCCTGCTAATATGATTGGGTGTGCTGGCAACCCAGCTATTTCCACCTCCAGGGGTGCAAAAAATTCCAGGATAGGTGGGGTTGGACCATAAACAGAGGCAATTGACAATTCTGACCCCAAAATAGTTCCCGAGAGAAATATTCCCCTGTTATCCCCTTTTATTATCACCTTCTTCCCCACTAATATAGCCACTCCTCCCGAAGCTGTTGTGTTCCCTATTCCAATCGCTTGACCCACCCACATTCTTTTTAACAAATTCAGTTCCTCAGATAAAAGATGAGTCTCCTGCAGAGACACAATTTGTGCCCCCAGCAGTTGAATGTGTCTCAGAACCACCATTCTTTTTCTCTTACCTCTAAGGCCTTTTACATTCCAAGAAATAATTTTAATTTCCGACATTATACATATACACTCCCATATTCATTACCTCACTACAGTCTGCAAATAACTTGTTCCCTATTGGTGGACTCTCTCTCTTTTCTTTTACCCCTTCTTCCTCCTTTCTCCCCTTTCCTGATCCTGTGATCGCCCTCCTAAAACATTGATGATCCATGATTGAGCCAGTTCCTGAGTGCGCCTCGAGATCCCTCTTCAAATTATACCAGGAATCCCAGGGAAAACAAAAAGAAAAATACCCCTCTATTCCACTCTTTGTTATACCCCCTCAATTTTACTTCTCCCCATTCTGCTTCTCTTAGCCACAATTAACTAGAGGGAGATATATTCCTAATACTGGTGATCTCCAGTTTAAATCCATATCAAGTTGGTCTGCCTGGTGACCCTTCACCCCGTCCAAATACCTGCTGTGGAGGCTGCTGTCATAACCCACTTCTCTAGCAATAATCCATTTTACCCCTGTATCAGCCCTTCTCCCCCCCTACGTATTAGCCCTCTCCCTTGCTGAGTGTTTTTCTGCTCCCTGTACTACCAAGGTAGCCATCTCTTACAGTCGCTCCCAACAGTTACTCCAGAAAGAACCTCCACTTCCTTCACACACACCCCACCACTTATTAGGGTGCGATGGCTCTTCTACTATATGAGAGCCCCACCATGCCCAACTAGTAAAATAACAACTGCTCCCCCTGTGCCCCATTTGAGTAATTACCCCTCCCAGAGTTCCTTCCTCTAGGTTACATCTTCCACCTTTGTTTTTAAAATACCCCGGTTTAACAGCAAAGAAAATCACATCTGCCCTCTAGTGGCTACGCCCTCTAATCACCTCGCTGCAACTTCTATAAGCCCTGGAAAGGGAGGCCTCCCTTACATTTGACCAACCAAAACCCTATCCCCATTGCCTCCCTGTAAATCTCTGTACCTCTGCCTCCCCCCCCCTTTCCCAGAGCTATCTTAACTCAAAAAAAAAAATAATCGATCGCTTATTTGCTTTAACCACCCTTAATATTTACAATCAATGCATAACATTTCCACATGTCCTATATTTTGCCCACATTAGGTTGATTTTCTCAATACCACTACCAAGCCCATCAAGTCGGAAATTTAAATAGCGTTGGGAGCTCAAATCTCAGGCCCTCCAGAGCATCCCGCTCTGTTAGATATTTTTTGTCCCCCATTTGGAGCTTCACTACTAGAGTCGCTGGATACTGCATCCGGAACTTGATTCCTGCCAAATAAAGCTTCTTTTTAATGTCCGAGTACTCTTTCTGTCGATCTCTTATGGAAGGAGTTTTATCCTGAAACAGCCACAAAGTCGCTGTTCCACTGCAGATTCTTAGACTGCTTGGCTTTACTAAGGACAAATGCTTTTTCTTTATAATTAAGAAATCTCATAATTAACACCCGTGGGCAAGCTCCCGCGGGGGTCTCTCTGAGTACCCGATGCGCTTTTTCCAGATTGTATGCCTCCCCACATGGAGTCGGGCCTAACAGCTTCATCAGCAGATCCTGTATAAAGGTTACACAGTCCGCCCCCTCTGCTTTTTCAGGGAGCCCAGCCATGATTAGATTATTTCTTCTGCTACGCGACTCTTGATCCTCCATACGATCCTCTAGTTTTTTAACTTGTTTTCTGAGCACCACCACTTCTTGTTCTATCCCTGTAGATTTCTTCTCTTGCAATGAAACTATGGCTTCCAAGTCTCCCATTCTTCTCGCCAACGCATTCAAAGTCAGTTTAACAGTTGAGAAATCCGTGACCAAGCCCTGCAGCATTTGTTTGATCTCTAGGATACCATCTGCTTTCACTTTCTCTCCCCCTTCCACACTCTCTTCTTCATTGTGATCATCTGGCACCGGTGATAGGGGTTTCTGGCATTTCACTACTGGAACCCGAGCTGACAAGGGCTCTGAAGCTCCACACTCCATCTCGGCCATTTTACTAGGCCTCGACTGATCACCACCGATACCTGGCAAACTACCTCCTCTCTTCTTCTTTCTTTTGGTTCGAGAGGCAAAAAGGCTTAGGGAATTGTTCCCTCTAGTCTGGGTTACAAGGTTGAGCCTTTACTTTTAATTTGAGGATATATTAACTAAGCGAGGGCCTGGGAGCTGCACTCAGAACGTCTTCTCTCCTGTAGCTCATCACGTGATCTCTGTCACTGTTATTTTCATAATGTGGCTCGAACATGGATTTCCCACAGCGACAGCGCTATTCTGAGCCAGAACTGCGAAAACACATTTCGGACAGGATGTGAAAAATGACAGCTGTACTGCTCATAAGAAGGTGCCGAACAATGGCAATATTGAAAACCTGGAGTGAAAATATAAATTCGCGAACTTACGAGTGTGTGTGCAAACTGCACAATGCACTTCATAACACGGTCATTTTATGGAGTATCATTACCAAATTTTCAACATAGGCATTTTAGGACTTCTGCTCATGAACAGTGTCACTGTCATTTTTGTAATCTGTTCTGAGCACTGATTTCCCACAGGGACCGTGCTATTCTGTGCCGGAAGTGCAAAAACACATTTCAGCCAGGATGTGAAAAATGACAGCTGCACTGTTCACAAGGAGGTATAGATAAATGTCAGTGTTGAAAATATGGGGTGAAAATATTGCAAATTCATGAAGTTACGAGCGTGTGTAGAAACTGCGCAATGCATGCTCGTAAAACAGTCATTTTTTTTCCACCAAATTTGCAACATAGGCTTTTTGAGAGCCCACCTCATGAACACTGGCACTGTTGTTTCATTAATCAGTCCCGAAAGGTGATTCTGTACAGTGACCACAAAATCACCTTTTGGAGCTGATTAATGCCGTGACAGTGGCAGAATTCATGAGGAGGGGTCCCAAAAACCCGATGTTGAAAATTTGGTGCCAAAATTCCCCAAAATGTCTGAGATATGCATCAAAGTTGAAAAAAACCCTATTTATTCCATTATACAGCTTACTGGCATTTCCTCAGTTCGCAGTTGGCTTTGAAGAGTGCAGACGTGTTCCTGGTCCACCAAAGATCGTTGCACCGGACTCCGCAGGTAAGTATGGGATGAGGGTGTGTGTGGGGAGGCAGGGTGCACGGTAAGTGGGCGCAGGTTGTGGGAGGGGGGCAGAGAGACTGCTGAGGGACCGTTTTCTTTTCCCACAGGTAAAAAAAAAAACAACATTGTGGGATCTTTTTTCTTTGACAGGGGCATGTGGCACACTAGGGTGGGCTCCCAGCATGCCACCAAGTCCTGGAGTCTTTTTGGGGGAGGCAGCTGCTGTAGCCAGCGGGGATTGGGACACCGCTTAGTACACAACAATAAAGCGGGGCTGACAGGATGTCAACGGGATTGGGCACCCACTCAGCACACAATAAAAAGTGAAGTGACATGATTCTGACAGGGATTGGGCACACCCGTCAGCACACAGCAAAAGTGGGAGGGGGGTTACATAATGCTGATGGGGAGTGGGCTCCCCCGTCGGCATTGTGATAGGTGGCGGTGGCAGTCACTGCCACCATGTTGCCTGCACGTCAGGAGGCATGTTGTGGTCATGCTGCATGAGAGCTTTGCTCTCATTGCAGCAGACCATTTCGCAGATCTGGTGGCTGCATTAGGTATGCAGGGTATCGGCCCCTGCTTCTGGCTGATTGGGAAATGAGGGACGCACTTACTGATGCATGCTCTGCATTCGCCCAACAGTGACCATGCCTCCAAATCAGCTACTACTGCAATATGTTGGCTGCGCATGTGCGCGAGCCAACATAACAATGGTGTAGCAGATGTACAGACACATCATGATCACTAATATTTGTATTATTATAAAAAGTGAAAAAAGTAGGGTGCCCAGTACTGAGCCTGGAGGCACCCTGTTCTTTATTATAGAAATGTAGCAGTTTAACCCATGAACTGATACCAGCTGATATCTTTTAGACAAATAGCTTTTTAGC